>CM054390.1:8887017-9417017 GCA_028858755.1 Ara ararauna
TCCCGTCCCGTTCCGTCCCATCCCGTCCCATCCCATTCCCCCCTGTCCCATCCCATCCCGTTCCGTCCCATCCCATCCCATCCCGTTCCGTCCCATCTCGTCCCGTCCCATCCCATCCCGTCCTGTCCCATCCAATTCCATCTCCTCCTATCCCGTCCAGTCCCGTCCCGTCCCATCCTATCCTGTCCCATCCCATCCCGTTCCGTCCCATCCCGTCCTGTCCCATCCCATCCCATCCCGTCCCGTCCCATCCCATCCAATTCCATCCCATCCTATCCCGTCCCATCCCATCGCGTCCCGTCCCATCCCATCCCATCCCATCCCGTTCCCCCCGCAATGCAGCCACCGGGGCCGCCAGCATCGCCTCTCCCGGTCCCCCCCCCGGTGCCCGTTCCCGGCGCGGCAGGAGGCGAGGCCCGGGAGTCTTCAACAGTTTATTAGAAAGAATGCAGACATTAAAAAAATCCCAGCTGCTCGGAACACAATTTGAGGTTTTTCAGCCCGGTTGGGAGGTGTCCCGGGGGGGGGGAGGGCGGAATTCCTGGTACCCGGTGCCCCCGGTGCCTCCCCACCCTTTCTCGCTTCCACAGCCACAGTGCAAATAGGATTTGGTCTAAAGGAACAGCTCAACAAAGCAACAATGTACAGGCATCGCCCCGGAGGAGGAGGAGGAGGGTGTAAAGCTTTAGAGCCAAACGGTACCAGGGGACAGGCTCCAGCCACGGGTACCCGGTGACTTGGGATGGAACAACCCCACGGAGGAGAACTGGTGTTGCCTTTTCAATGCACACTTTAGTGGAAGGGCCCCACACCATCAGCCAACAGCCCCGGCTCTTGTGCCCGGTCCAAACATCCAATTTCAGGCCACAGCGACTGGGTAAAAGAACTTGGGGGGGGGGGGAAAGGGGAGAAATGCTCATTTCTATCAACTTGGTGTCAACTCAGGGTTGTCCCATGGGAATTACATCTGCTACGAGGCAAGGAGGCTCTGTAAACTTTATTGCAACTGTTCTGTCTCGATGGCCTACACCTCAACTGGGGGGGGGCTCTGTTGGGGGGTGCTTTTTGGAAGGCTGGAAAACCGGTTCATGCATAAAGTTATTGCCTCTCGTGGCTTTCAGGCCGCCCCGTGCCATGGTACACACCTACCACCAGTGAAGCCATTGAAAATGGACTGAAAATGGGTTAAAGGATGCAGGAGCTCCCGTTAGGGCTATCAACTCAGGAATTCTTATCTCGGTTATGAAATGTTGTGATGAAGTTCTTTCCCCAAACCCTGAAGACAACGCTTTTCCTTACTCCAGATCTGGCATTTCTAGAGAGGAAAGAGAAGAGGGAAGAGCATTAGTGGGGCTGGGTTGGGTTTGACGCCTTGTTTCATCACCCTCAGCACAAGGCATGGGGCAGCTGAAGGCCTCTGGGTCTGGTTCTTCATAAGGAAGAGCCATGAGCAGGCACTGGAACCGCTTGAGAAGCCGCCTCCATGGGCAGGGCTGCTCTTAAAGCCAAAGCCTCCCCAGGCCTGCGCTGGGAAGGTCAAACTGGGATTTCAGGCTGGTGTGGCAAGGCTTCCATTGGATTACAGCCCTGGCATTAGCTCAGAGCCGGGGTTCAGTGAGCGACAGGAGGGAGCACTCATGGAATCACGCTGGGACAGGACTTACTTTCATCATCACTGTCTGGTGAGTCCTGGGAAGAAGAAGAGACAACGTTAACTGGAACAGCCTGGGCTTGAAGGAGCTTTTCCCTTCACCACCCCCCTCCCAACAACAAAGGAGCTGCTGTTCCTGCAGTGAACCCTGTGCTCAGTTTGGCCTCGCTGGCATCAAGAGCTACAGATCCACCAACGTGCTCCGGAGCCAGGCTGAGGGAGCTGGGCTGAAGAAGAGAAGGCTCCTGAAGGGGAGACCTCAGAGCAGCTCCAGTGCCTAAAGGGGATACAGGAAACCTGGAGAAGGGCTTTGGCCAAGGGCCTGTAGGGACAGGCCAAGGGGAATGGCTTTGACCTGCCAGAGGGGAAACTGAGATGAGCTTTTAGGCAGAAGCTCTTCCCTGTGAGCCCCAGCCAAGCTTTGGTGCTATTGAAGAGCCTGACCTCAGCACAGAGCAATGTGTATTCACTACAGAGCACTTACATCATCTGCCCCATCTACTTCTGGCAAGTCTACGTCGTCATCTCCACCCATGTTGTTCATCATCTGCACCAGAGAGATAAAGCCATGTCAGAGGGTGAAGCACCACAACCGCTCAGGGACCACTGGGAGGAAGAGGAAGGCTCTGCCTGGAGAGAATCCCAGGGAAGGGAACCCAAACTTCCAGGCGTTCGTGTTCCCCTACCTCGGAAAAGCGATCGAAATTGGACATGTCTTCATCTGAGTCATCTTCCCAGTCTTTCCAGTTGTTGAAGTCCACACTGAGCCAGTTGAGCTGCACAGCAACACAAGGGAGTTAGTGCAGGACAAGCAAGTACCGAGCTGGTACTGCAGGAAGGTAAAGCACAAGCGCTGCTCTGAAGCGACCCATGAACCGCTGCATCACTTAACCATCACCCAGATAGGAAACCCCATTGGAAAGCAGGGAGACGGGAGGAGCTGAACCCACCTTTGCCCTCTCTTTCGTTAACCTTGGCCATGCCTGACCGGACTCTCCTTTTCGTAAACAACACAAGATAGATCTGTCTGTTCTTTTATGCTTTGATTCCTGAAAGGGAGGAAAATCCCCGTTAATATCATCCCCAAAAGCTGCTTCTATCGCTTATCTTCAGCTACCAACGTCTTCCTTGCCCTAAAAAACACCCTCTAGGGATGCTTTCAAGGCAGAAAGTGCCCCCAGCATTCCCAAGGAGCTGCCGTTTCCCAGGACACAGCACTAAGAAGCCAGGAGGGTACTCACATTTGGATCGATATTGTTAAAAAGGTCGATTTCATTTAAATGTTTGAAGTTATCGCTTCCTCCAAGACAACTGCGGAGAGAAAACAAGATGTGGTTGGTGCAAACCAGCTCCTACAGCAGATATGCTTCCTCTACGCATCAGCAGCCACATCATCCCCCTGCTCCCAGCCTGCTTCTTGTGTCTCCCTGCGCTCCTACCCATTCTCGTGGCGGCTCACAACAGCCCCATGGAATGCTCCAGGCTTGGAGAAGCTGCTCATGGAAAAGGAGCGGCACTGACGGAGCTGAACACGAGCAGCCAGGAAGCCCCCAGCATCCTGGCCTGAGAAGGGCCCCGCAGCTGGAGCAGGGCCTGGAGCCCAAGCGTGATGGGGAATGGCTGAGGGGGTACCTGGCTCCCGGAGCCCCCCCGCGCTGCCTCCCCCTGCCCAGGCCCTCACCTGAAGGTGAGTTTGGACTTCTCGAAGTTGACGTTCACATCTTTGCTGTCCTCCACGCAGAACTCGATGAAGACGTAGTCTCTGCGGTCGTACCACTTGGCGGATGCGGGCTGCCTGCGGGGACATGGGACAACGAGGTCAGGTCCCAAAGAGACAGTGAATCCAAGGAGGGACACCCCCCCCCGCCAAAGAGCTCTTTGATGGAGCCGAGACCCAAATCAATGTGACAGCAATGCAAAACGATGCCAAGCTTTAGGATGAGGGGGCAGCAGCAGCGCAGTGATGCTTTTTGTCACCCAAAGAACAGGCACTAAACCCCATTCCGGACGTCGCCACAGGCGCCGGTTCACGCTCCTGGGTGTCCTTTGGCTTCCTCCAGCAACCACGAGCAGCAACAACCAGGAACCACCACAGGGCTCTTGGGTTGGGCTGATGTTCAGTGCTCTGAGCGAGCTGAACGGTCACTTACCGTGGCGCTTACTGCAGCTATAGGGCCTGTGGGGAGCTGATGCACAAGGCGAGCTCGGCATGTGACGCTTCATGCCCTGAGGAGAGGGCGTTGGGTGCTGGTATCGCTCTCCAAGCGTGACACCACCACCAACCTGGCACCGGGGGCATTCCCTTCTCCAGCATTCCAAGGTGCTGGGCTTCCCGCTCCGGCCTTGAAGGTGCTGCCCACAGGGGGCAAAGCCACCGGCGTCCCTCGGAGCAGCGTCGCAGAACAAGGCACCGGGGGGGTGAAAGAGACCCATGTCTTCTAGCACAATTCCCATTCCCAACCTTTTATCCGGGTTTTCCCACCTCAAATCCTTCCTTTAAGAGGGTGAAAACCTTCTCTTGGCCTTGAGTGAGGCCTGACCATCCAGCACCGGTAACACGGGATACCTGGAGCTGCAAACCCAACTTTGGGATGAGAGGGATGTCGAGATTCCAAGGAGACTCCACACACAGGGAAGCTGCTGGTGGAGCCTTCACGTGCTCCGAGTGCTTCAGGAGATGCTCCTGCACCCCCAGGGCATCCGCCGGTTCCTTAGAGATGCTCTAAAAGGAGCCCAACGCTTCCTCCTTCCTCAACCAACCTCATCCCAGGAGCCCAAGGGCTTTGGTGGGGACCATCCCCACGTCCTCATGGGGTTTGGGCCTCTCTGAAGCACACAGGTTCATTTAAACACTGCTTTATGCCATGCAGCAACACAGCCCAGGGAACATCTCCTGTGCTCCACGGAACAGGTGGGAAGGGACCTTACAGCTCCTCCAGTTCCAAGCCCCTGCCACGGGCAGCGACACCTTCCACCAGAGCAGCTTGCTCCAACCTGGCCTTGAACACTGCCAGGGATGGAGCATCCAAACCTCCATTCAAACCATTCCACTGCCCCACCACCCTCACAGGGAAGAACGTCCCCACATCCAACCTGAGCTCCCCCTGTTCCAGTCTGAACCCATCACCCCTCGTCCATCGCTCCAGCCCCTGATGCAGGTCCCTCCCCAGCACCCCTGGAGCCCCCTCCAGAGCCTGGCAGCTGCTCTGAGCTCTCCACGCAGCTTCTCTCCTCCAGCCCCAATGTTCTCAGCCGGGCTCCTATGGGAGCTGCTCCAGCCCCTGCTCATCCTTGTGCCCTCCTCCGTATCCAATAGCTCCATGTCCTTATGCTGGGGTTCCTTCTGGCCATTCCCATCTCCCTGCCTCTTCCGGTCCCTCATTGAGAAGACAATCCCGGGATGGCAGAACAGCTTCCAGGAGCTCCAGAGCCACATTCAGGCCCAGCTTCATCCACAAGACCTCAATGGAACCCACCTCCAGCTTAGCCACAGAGCTCAATCTTCACCTTTACTGCTTGGTGCCATCCAAACCCCTCCTTGCGTGTCCTCATGCACTCCGGATCCCAGGTTCATTCCCTGGGATGCATCCTGACCATTCCTAGCGCTTGAGGATGCTGCAGGACGAGTTTTTCACGCCCAGACAACAGGTAAGAGGCCTGGGCTGTAGAAGGAGCTTTGGTTTCACTTCCAATTGGGCTCTTCGAGTCAACCCCCTCTCGTTTCACTCGAAACAACCCCATTTCAGCTGAAGCCTCAAACTGATAGAGGTGAAAACATCCACGTTCCTCCCGTTCCAATGCAGCAGCTCCAAAGCACCGAACACCCCCCTGGGGACAAACCCACCCCCCCCCGGTAGGCGCCGTTCAGCGCTACCGAACACCGTCCCCACAGCCCGCCCCGGGCAGCACCGAAACCGCTTCAAACGCAACGCGGGCTCCGGTTTCCGGCTCCTCTCCGCGGACAGCACCGGGCCCCACGTGGCCCCGAACCCCCCCTTCTGCGGGACCCACCGCACGCTTCGCACTGGTTGAACCGCGACCACCCCCGTCCGCACCCCCGGTACCGCCCCATTCATCCCCACACGGAACGGACGATCCCGGGGGGGGGGGGGGGCACAGACCCCATCCCGCACCCTCGGTACCGCTCCATTCATCCCCATACGGAACGGACGACCCCGGAGGGGGGGGAACCCCGTCCGCACCCCCGGTACCTCTCCATTCATCCCCACACGGAACGGGCGATCCCGGAGGGGGGAGGGGCACAGACCCCATCCCGCACCCCCGGTACCGCCCCATTCATCCCCACACGGAACGGACGATCCCGGGGGGGGGGGGGGCACAGACCCCATCCCGGACCCCCCCGTACCGCTCCATTCATCCCCACACGGAACGGACGATCCCGGGGGGGGGGGGGGGGGGGCACAGACCCCATCCCGGAGCCCCCGGTACCGCTCCATTCAACCCCACACGGAACGGACGATCCCGAAGGGGGATGGGGGGCACAAAACCCATCCCGCACCCCCGGTACCGCACCATTCATCCCCATACGGAACGGACGACCCCGGAGGGGGGGGGAACCCCGTCCGCACCCCCGGTACCGCTCCATTCATCCCCACACGGAACGGGCGATCCCGGAGGGGGGAGGGGCACAGACCCCATCCCGCACCCCCGGTACCGGACCCCCCCCCTCCAAGGTCACCACACGGGACCCGCTCCCCGCGGCCGCGCCTGCGGAGGCCTCAGGCCCTGCGGGGCCGCTCCCCCCCCCCCCGCAGGGTCTCACATGGCTCCGGCGCGGTCCCGGGAGGGCTCCGGTGGGGGCAGAGCGCGGGGGGAGGGGCAGGGCCGTGGCTCCGGGGGCGGCTCCGGGGCGGCGGCGGCGGCGTTCGGTGGCGGCGGCTGCGGGCTCCGGGCTGCGGCCTCGCTCCCACAATGCCCCGCGCGCTGGTGACGCAGCAAAATCCCCCCCCCACCTCCCTGCTCCCGCCGGGGCCCAACGGCGCATGCGCGGAGCGGCCCCCCCCACACCGCCCTTCTAGCAGCTTCTCGCCGGAGGGAGGGGGGACGCGGGAGGAGACGGCGGTTGCTATGGAGACGAGGCAGCGCTACACCCGGGTCCTAGCGCCCGCCCGCCCAACGCCGCACGGCGGGGGGGGGAATCACGCCGCTGCTCCCCAAGAATCCCGTCGTTTTTAACCGGGAATCCCGTCGTTTTTAACCGGGAATCCCGTCGTTTTTAACCGGGAATCCCGTCATTCCTCCCCAACCCCCCCGGGAATCCTGCTGCTGCTCCACCGTTTCCCTAATGAAACCTGTCAACAGTGGGGTAATGGGGGGCTCCCAGCAGCACCCATCGCCCCTTCTTCCCTCCCCAGCTTCCATGAGCTATTCCCAAACACAGGTTAATGGAATAGGGGTAGGAAAGCAGTGGGAAGGTGCCACTGTTGCAGATCCAGCCTCTCGGAGCTGGGGCTGGGAGGAGGCAAACAGCCCCTCCGTCCCCAGCGCTTCCTACCAGCACATCCCTTTGGATCCGGCTGGAAGATGCTGCAATCCATCCCTGTCCCTCTGTGAAGGCAAGCAGCGGCAGGGGGAATGTAGGACGTGACACCCTGCACTGGAGTCATCCAGGCTGGAGCCCAGCATCCTTTGGGACAGGAAGGAAAGGAGGGAAGAGGCTCCTGGGACAGGGTATCGGGCTGTGATCTTCCCGGGAGGAAGGTTCCACCCTGGGACCTCGGCACCGGGAGCACCGAGGGTTTCACCAACAATAAGCCACAACTTTTATTCCCGGATAGAAATAGTACAAATTTTAAACGCAGTTGCATTTGAACTCTTCTCTGAAACACCAAAAAAGGCTCCTCCATCCCACAGCTACATCGTCAACTCCTGTGGAGAGAAGGGAATGTCGGGATCCAGCCACCGGAGCCCCACAGCAGCAGCGGGAGACTCCCGTGGCGCCGGTCCCCATCCCGCCAGGAGCCATTCCCGGTGCTGGCACTCACCATGATGGCATTTACAATGTCGTTACTGTTGTTCTTGAGGGCACGCACGGCCTTTGCTCGGGACACGTTCGCCTGCGACATCACCAGCTCGATGTCTTTCACTTCGACGCCGGTTTCGTCAACCTAAAGGGGCAGGGAATCAGGGAATGAGGGAATCAGCTAGGTTGGGAAAGACCCGTGGCACTGAGGGCCTCATCCACACGGTTTGGGAACGCTTCCAGGGCTGGTTACTCAACCCCTGGCAAATGGGATTGGCTTCGGACTTGCGCGAGGTGTTTGTCCCTGTCCACGTGACATCCTTGTCTTTAAACACATGGATCTCATGGATGGGCAACCCAGGGGATAAGGAACTGGCTGGACGGCTGCACTGGCTACTGGAAAGGGACCTTCGTCAGGAACTGGAGTGATAGGATAAGGGGTGATGGTTTAAGCTGAAACAGGGAAGTTCAGGTTGAATCTAAGGCAGAAGTTCTTTAGTGTGAGGGTGGTCGGACACTGGGATGGATTGAATGGAAAAGGTTTGGATGCCCCATCCCTGGCAGTGTTCAAAGCCAGGCTGGACGGGGCTTGGAGCAACCTGCTCTAGTGGAACACGTCCCTCCCCATGGCAGCGGCTGGAACTGGATGAGCTTTAAGCTCCTTTCCAATTCAAACCATTCCATGATTCTATGAGTGTCCTGACGGTGGCAGCTCCCCCAAGCTCCCAGGCTACAAAGAGAGAAGCTGAGAAGGACGCCAGGGCAATGGAGACCTGCTCCTGACCCTGCCCTGTCCCTGTGCCATGGAAAACATAGCAGAAGGAAAGCAAACCGGGGGAATAACCGGCTCTGGGGTCTGCCATTCAGAGCTCACCTCTTCCTCCTCACTCTCCTCCTGCACCGTGGGGGTCTGTGTGTTTTCCTGGATGTTTGAAACAGCTTCTCCCTGCACTTTGAACTTCTCAGCAGCTGCCAACTGGGCCTGTTGGGACAGGTCTTCGATCTGGCAGAGGGAAAAGAAGTGAGACAGAGCAGGACACAGAGACCCGCATTCCCCCCACGTCCCAGTGCATCCAGCTCTGCCACAGGACCCCCAGGATCCACGTGGCAAGGAGGAACCCCTGTGAGGTGGCCACCAGCAGGGTCAGGTCACCTTTGCTTCACCAAAGACTATGTAGGTGTCTGAAGCAGGGCTCTTGTACACGTCTGGCTTTGTGATGACAAAGAGGATGTTCTTGGATTTGCGGATGGTGACTCTGGTTACTCCTGTCACCTGGCGAAGGCCCAGCTTGGACATTGCCTGAAGAACCAGGAGAGAAATGGAAGTGAGGGAAAGGAGTGACTGAGACAGAAGAGCCAGAGCAATGTGTCCATAGAGTCATGGAATGGGTTGGGCTGGATGGGACCTTAAGGCTCATCCAGCCCCAACCCCCTGCCACAGGCAGGGACACCTTCCAGTAGAGCAGCTTGCTCCAAGCCCCATCCAACCTGGCCTTGAACACTGCCGAGGATGGAACATCCAAGCCTTTTCCATTCAACCCATTCCAGCGCCTCACCACCCCCACAGGGAAGAACTTCCTTAGATCCAATGTTCTCAGCCTGGCTCCATACGGGAGCTGCTCCAGCCCCTGCTCCTCTGCTCTCCAGAGACCTGTGCCCACGGATCAGTGCCTCACCCAATGTGGCTTTCCTGCTGCAGAGCAGCATTCCCAGGCTTTTAGCTGGGAGCTTGGGAGGGAATTCACTTCCCAGCCCAACCCTCGGCCCTCAGCCACAAGGATTTTGCATCCTTTTGCCCGAGGGCCAAACAGGAGCCAATGTCACACAAACCTCTGAGCTCCCAAAGGGACAAAGAGCCAGCACCGGGCGACGCTGTGCCATCCATCCCCGAATCCCACCTCACCTTCCGTGCTTTCTTTTCGCTCCGGCTCTGTTTTGCTTTGCTAACGGGTTCTTCATCTATTTCAGCTGCTGCTGCAAGCTGCAAGGAGAGAACAAGAGGGATCATGGCAATCCTGGCGGATCCCAGGCAGGGATCCTGCCCCCCGCCACCGCCCTACCTGTGCCTGCTGTGTCGTGGCCTGTGTGGAGTCTTGCTCTTCGAGCTCTGGTACGGATTCGTCGCTGTCAGACTCTGTTCCGGACCCTAAGGACCAAACGCAAGTCACGTCATGCACCTCAGCTCAGGAATGCAGCAGGAGCCAGGAGCCACACGCCAAGGTTTCCACTCGGCGCGGTGAAGCCGGCGTCCAACTGGTTCAGGCAGCACTTGGAGCTAAGAGACACAGCACAGGGACAAAACCCAATTGCTGCTGCACCGTCCCACAGTTTCCCTACATGGAATGACCCTCAAGGAGCACGTCTGGATGCTCGGCTTGGCCTCAGTGCCACGTCCTGAAAGCTCCTGCCTGTGAAGCACAAGGCACGTCCGAGCACTGAGCTGGGTGTCTCCGGGTGACCGCAACGCCCTCTCATGCACCATTACCTCCATTGGGTCCCGCGTCCTTCTCCACAAAGCTCCACACGGGAGCCCTGGGCAAAGCTCTCTGCGATCCCAACAGCTCGGGCAGGCAAAGGCGCTTCCCCGGAGCCTGGTTTGGCCCCGGCTCCTCTCGCCTGGGGGACACAACCCCACGGAACAGGCGCGTGAAGCCAGCTCAGGCTGAGCCATGCCACAAGCCACACCGTGCCCTGAGCACACGCTGTTAGTGCCACTGGACCATGCCAGGCCCTGATCCCATGGGATATGTCCCCTCCCTGTCCCCCAGCTCTGGCATGGCTCAGACCTGCCTCCGCTTCCATGTAGAGCCCAACACACCATGTGCCATGGGGGCGGCAGGTTAGTAGCCAGGCAGTGCCACTCCATGCACACAGCAATCCATGGCGACAAATACCCTTGTCATTCCTGAGGCCGGGCTGCTTGGCCGGAGCAGGAGCCTCGGGGGGGGCCACGGCTGCTCGAGGGGACAGATCCACCAGGATGGGCTGCACCGGCGGCTCGGCAGCGGGAGGCTCGGGGGGGATCAGGGGGGGCAGCTCCTCGTCGTCCTCATTGTCGATGGCGGGGGGGGCTTTGGTGGTGGGTTTGGATGGGGATGGGCGCTTGGGGGCCTTACCAGGGCTCTGCTTCTTCATGGGGGGAGCAGGAGGGGGGGCAGAGCCACCCGATGCCTTCTGGGGAGCAGCGGCATCAGGAGGTGGCTTCTGGGGGGCACCAGGACCCACCGGGGCTGGGGGTGCAGATGGAGCTCCTGGAGCTGCCCTGGGGCTCTTGGCAGCTGCCTTGGCTGCAGGAGGGGGGGCAGGAGCTGATGGAGCTGCCTTTGCTGGGGCTGATGGAGCGGTGACTGGGCTCACAGGAGCTGCCTTGGCTGCAGGAGCAGGGGCAGGAGCTGATGGAGCAGTGACCTGGCTCACAGGAGCTGCCTTGGCTGCAGGAGCAGGGGCAGGAGCTGATGGAGCTGCCTTTGCTGGGGCTGATGGAGCGGTGACTGGGCTCACAGGAGCTGCCTTGGCTGCAGGAGCAGGGGCAGGAGCTGATGGAGCAGTGACCGGGCTCACAGGAGCTGCCTTGGCTGCAGGAGGGGGGACAGGAGCTGATGGAGCAGTGACCGGGCTCACGGGAGCTGCCTTGGCTGCAGGAGCAGGGGCAGGAGCTGATGGAGCAGTGACCGGGCTCACAGGAGCTGCCTTGGCTGCAGGAGGGGGGACAGGAGCTGATGGAGCAGTGACCGGGCTCACGGGAGCTGCCTTGGCTGCAGGAGCAGGGGCAGGAGCTGATGGAGCTGCCTTTGCTGGGGCTGATGGAGCAGTGACCGGGCTCACGGGAGCTGCCTTGGCTGCAGGAGGGGGGACAGGAGCTGATGGAGCTGCCTTTGCTGGGGCTGATGGAGCGGTGACTGGGCTCACGGGAGCTGCCTTGGCTGCAGGAGGAGCTGGGGTGCCTGCATCGGGGCTCTCGGGAGGTGCTTTGGCCGCAGGGGGGGCAGCTGGAGCCAGGGCAGCCACCGGCACCGGAGCAGCAGCAGCAGAGCTGCTCTTCGGAGGCTTTTTGGCTGCAGGCAAGGTTGCTGGAGCTGGGGGAGCTGCAGGAGTTGATGTGGCAGGGACCGAGGGAGCAGGGACCGGGCTCACAGGAGCTGCTTTGGCTGCAGGGGGGGCAGCAGGGACCGAGGGAGCAGGGACCGGGCTCACAGGGGCTGCTGGAGCTGCCACCGCCGGTGTGGCAGGTGGGGAGGTGGCAGTGCCAGGGCCCACAGGGGCTGCTATGGCAGCAGCAGGAGGAGCCACTGGGGCAGGGACAGGGCTCACAGGAGCTGCTATGGCAGCAGCAGGAGGAGCCACTGGGGCAGGGACAGGGCTCACAGGAGCCGGTTTGGCTGCAGGAGGGGCAGGAGCTGCTATGGCAGCAGCAGGAGCCACAGGGGCAGGGACAGGGCTCACAGGAGCTGCTATGGCAGCAGCAGGAGGAGCCAATGGGGCAGTGCCAGGGCTCACAGGAGCTGCTATGGCAGCAGCAGGAGGAGCCGATGGGGCAGTGCCAGGGCTCACAGGAGCTGCTATGGCAGCAGCAGGAGGAGCTGCTTGGGCAGGGACAGGGCTCACAGGAGCTGCTATGGCAGCAGCAGGAGGAGCCACAGGGGCAGGGACAGGGCTCACAGGAGCCCCTTTGGCTGCAGGAGGGGCAGGAGCTGCTATGGCAGCAGCAGGAGGAGCCGATGGGGCAGTGCCAGGGCTCACAGGAGCCGGTTTGGCTGCAGGAGGGGCAGCTGGAGCTGCCAGCGCCGGTGTGACAGGCAGGGAGGTGGTAGTGCCAGGACCCACAGGAGCCGGTTTGGCTGCAGGAGGGGTGGCTGGAGCTGCCAGCGCCGGTGTGACAGGCAGGGAGGTGGCAGTGCCAGGGCTCCCGGGGGCTGCTTTGGCTGCAGCAGGGGCAGGGAGCGCGCTCCCGGGAGCTGCTTTAGCTGCAGGCGGAGCTGCCGCTGTTGGTGTGACAGGGGCCGGGGGCACAGTGGGTGCCGCTGGGGACATGGGACTCACTGGAGCTGCGGGTGGTGGCCCTGGGGGAGATGTGGCAGCTCCCAGAGAGGGCCCGGGCAGGGCAGGGCCCGGGGGACAGGCACTGGCAGGGGAAGGAACCAGTGCAGAGACCGGAGCACCGGGGGCTGCGGCAGCACCAGAACCCCCCGGTGACATCCCAGGGGATGACAGCGGGGCCCTGGGAGCAGCCAGGAAGGCGGGAGGGGGGGCCTGGCCCTGGGGACAAGCTGCAGCCTTGGGGGGCACAGTGGGAGCAGGCAGGAAAGGGGGGGACACCGCTGGGAGGGGTGGCACAAGGGGAAGGGAAGGGGGTGGTGGGAGAGGGGCCGTGGGGCTCAGGGAGGGGGTAGGGGAGGAGAGCGCTGCGGGGGGAGCACCAGGGCTCATGGGGGGGGCCACTGTCACAGCAGCAGCCAGAGCAGGGGCCACTGGAGACACTGGGTTAGCTGGGGCAGGCCCTGGAGACCCTGGGGCCTGCAGGGCTGCAGTGGGGGGAATGGTAACCGGGACCTGCAGAGCTGGGGCAGGGAGCTGCAGGGGGGCAGAGAACACGGGGATGGCCGCAGCTGGGACCACAGGGGGGGAAATGGGGGCTGGGGGGCCCCGGGGGGGCAGCAGAGCAGTGGAGGCACTGGGCAGCTCTGCTGGGAGAGCCTGGGCTGGGGAGGGAGCAGCAAGAGGAACAGCTACAGGAGAGAAAGAGAGTGAAGCCATGAGAGAAGGGAGCCGGGGAGGGGGGGCACATGCCCCCCCCCCCCCCCGGCAGAGGAGCATCTCCCAGTGCACCAGCACAGACGGGACCTTCATCCCCTTCTAGGAACCAGCACAGGAAAGCAGGACACAAATCCCAAGGCCCAGGGTTCCCCCACTCCAACCTTGGCATAGGAACACTGGGAATGCCCGGCTCTGCCCTCGGCTCTTCCCTCCCAAAAGGGATGTCACAAGCTCCACAGAGGCCTGGCCAGACCCCAGGGCTGCTCCAGAGGCTGGGAAGTCCCATCCCAGCCTGCGCTGCGATGAGGATCCAGTGAGGACTGGAATCCAACTCTGGCAGAGGCCCCTCCAGCCCTGTGGGACACAGGATCCCGAGTCCTGGCTCCATGCAGTGACCTGCCCCCCCGTGCAGGCTGTTAAGGGTTAATGTAACTGCACCCCGTCCCTCCCCCAGAACAGCAAACTCTGGTTAAGGTGGCACACGAGGGGTTAAAGTGGGTCCCCAGTACCTGGCGCTGGGACAGGAGCAGTGCCAGGGGCTGCGGGGTGAGAACAACACGTTAAGTGATGGAGCATGCGGCCCCCTTCACTCAGCCTGGCATTCCCAACACCCTTCCCAAGGCCAACCGGTGATCAAGGGGAAGTGCTCTGGGGAGAGGCTGTCAGAGCAGCCAGTATGACCAGTGCAACCAGCACCGCTGCTGGCTGGGAGAGTGGAACCTGCCCTGCCCCACGCACGGCATCACCCAGAGCCCAAAGGCAACTACGGCACCTCCTCACCTCGCTGCTACCCGGAGCAGCAACACGTGTGAGGAAGCCTCAGAGCCTCCTCTGTGCTTTGTGTTGGAAAGGACCTTACAGCTCCTCCAGTTCCAAGCCCCTGCCACGGGCAGCGACACCTTCCACGAGGGCAGCTTGCTCCAATCTGGCCTTGAACACTGCCAGGGATGGAGCATCCAAACCTCCATCCAAACCATTCCACTGCCCCACCACCCTCACAGGGAAGAGCTTCCCCACATCCAACCTGAGCTCCCCCTGTTCCAGTCTGAACCCATCACCCCTCGTCCATCGCTCCAGCCCCTGACGCAGGACCCTCCCCAGCATCCCTGGAGCCCCCTCCAGAGCCTGGCAGCTGCTCTGAGCTCTCCACGCAGCTTCTCTCCTCCAGCCCCAATGTTCTCAGCCTGGCTCCTATGGGAGCTGCTCCAGCCCCTGCTCATCCTCGTGCCCTCCCCTGGCCTCACTCCAACAGCTCCATGTCCTTATGTCATTATGTCTTAGTCATTTCCCCAGCCTATCCCAGTGGGAGGAGATGGGAACCAACAGGCACCAGGACACGTCCTGCCCCAGGGAACCTGCTCCAGGAAGGAGCAACAACCACTGCCAAGAGCTGCGCTGGTCTCAGGCCCTGCCCTGACAACAGCCTCCTCTGGGAAGCCCATTCCCCCCCCCCAGCACCCCCAGAGGATGTTCCCATCTGGGACTGAGGAGGACGCTGGGAAGCGGCCCCAGCGCAGGAATCCCAGCGATTCCTGGAGGGAGCCCAAGAGCACAGCGGGTCCCCACGCTGAGCACTGCAGCTGCCACAGCAAGAGCCATCACTCAGCCCCACATTCCCTCCTGAGCCCCAAATCCAACGCACCCTTCGGACAGAGCCCGGTCACCGGGGGAACCATGGAATGAACCAGGGTGGGAAAGAGCAGGGGCACAATCCCTGCCCTGGCCCTGCTGCCGCACTGGTGCTGAGCCAGGGGCTTCTTGCCCGCAGGCTCACGCTCAGCTCCATCCATGCAGCTCCTTTTCCATGAGCAGCTTCCCCAAGCCTGAAGCATTCCATAGGGTATTCCTGAAGCATTCCATAGGGTATTCCTGAAGCAGGGATGCAACAAACCCAGGCAGAGCCACCTCCGCCGGAGCCAGGCGGCGCAACAGGCAGGAGCCTGCCCCCTGCTCCCTCTATGGCATTCCAACACGGAGCCTCGCGTCCCATTCCCAAACGCTTCCAGCGCTTGGAGAGCTCCGAACACCGGCACGTGACACCCCACGGCCCATTCCCACCGCTCCAATGACTCCCTGAGGAACATCCCC
Source organism: Ara ararauna (assembly GCA_028858755.1). Classification (NCBI taxonomy): domain Eukaryota; kingdom Metazoa; phylum Chordata; class Aves; order Psittaciformes; family Psittacidae; genus Ara; species Ara ararauna. The sequence goes on from CM054390.1 coordinate 8,902,494, forward strand.
CCGAGGGGTCCGGGAGTCCCCAAAGCAACGGCTTCACCCCCGCTTCAAACAACCGAACGCAACCGGCAGCGAGGACCCCCCCGCGGCCAAACTGCCCCCCGTTAACACCGCCCGCCCGCGGGCCCGGGTGTCCCGGTGTCGTCCCCCCCCCCGGCCGTACCGGTCTCAGCCTGCGGCTGCGGCAGCTCCTGCTCGGTGGCCGGGACGGTTTCTGTGGCTTCTCCGGGCATTTCTGCGGGGAGGAGAACGCACCATGGCCGGGGCCGCCGCCACCACCGAACACCCAACACCCGGTACCGGCCGCCTCCTCCCGGCCCTCCCCGATGGCCCCGCTCCCGCCGCCCTCCCTCCCGGGGGCGGCCCCTAAGGGGCTATCGGGTCCCTCCGCGGCCCCGGAGCGGCGGATGGCGGCGGATGGCGGCGGATGGCGGCGGATGGCGGCGGATGGCGGTGAATGGCGGTGAATGGCACTCACTGAGAGGGGAGCGGGGTCCAAGATGGCGGCAGAAAGACAGCGAGCGGCTGGGTGCGGGACTTCCGGCAAGAGGAGCGCTTCCGGCAGCCGGGGCAGAGCGGCTCGGCCCGCTCCGGGTCCCCGCGCTGCAGCGTTCCGGGACACGTCCGTTCCGGGCCCCGGTGTGGGGCAGAGACCCCCCCCGCTATAGGGCAGGGTATGGGGGGCAGCAGCCCCACGACCCCAAGGCAGAGGCGGGTGCTGGTTGCAGGCACACGGTGAACGTTTAATGGTCTGTGCGTAGGGAGGGTACAAAACAGGAGGAGGGTCCGCGGGGGGAGCGCGGCGGGGACCGGGATGTGGCTCCGGGCGGCGATGGCGGCCTCAGAAGTCTCCCTGAAGGTCTGCGGGGAGGAACGGAACCCTGCGGCAGAGCGGCGGGGGCCGGGGGGCCGGGGGGGCCCATTGGGGCTCTCATTTGGGTCCCATTGGGGGTCCCATTGGGGCTCTCATTTGGGTCCCATTGGGGGTCCCACTGGGGGTCCCATTGGGGCTCTCATTTGGGTCCCATTGGGGGTCCCATTGGGGCTCCCATTGGGGCTCTCATTTGGGTCCCATTGGGTCCCATTGGGGCTCTCATTTGGGTCCCATTGGGGGTCCCATTGGGGTCCCACTGGGGTCAGAGTGGGGTCCCATTGGGGCTCTCATTCGGGTCCCATTGGGTCCCATTGGGGTCCCATTGGGGCTCCCATTCGGGTCCCATTGAGGCTTCCATTGGGGCTCCCATTCGGGTCCCATTGAGGCTTCCATTGGGGCTCCCATTCGGGTCCCATTGGGGTCCCATTGGGGCTCCCATTTGGGTCCCATTGGGGCTCTCCTTCGGGTCCCCTTGGGGCTCTCATTCAGGTCCCATTCGGGCTCCCATTCGGGTCCCATTGGGGCTCTCCTTCGGGTCCCATTCAGCTCCCATTCAGGGTCTCATTCAGATCCCTTTGGCTCCCATTGTGGCTCCCATTCAGGTCCCATTTGAGCTCCCATTGGGGTTCCCAATTGGCTCTCATTCAGGTCCCATTCGGGCTCCTATTTGGCTCTCATTCAGGTCCCGTTTGGCTCCAATTTGAGCTCCCATTCAGGCTCCCATTTGGGTTCCCAATCAGGTTCCCATTGAGGTCCCATTCAGCTCCCATTGGGGCTCCCATTCTGCTCCCATTGAGGCTCTCATTCAGGTCCCATTTGAGCTCCCATTGGGGCTCCCAATCAGCTTCCCATTCAGTTCCCATTCAGGTCCCATTCTGCTCCCATTGGGGCTCTCATTCAGCTCCCATTTAGGGCTCTCATTCTGCTCTCATTCGGCTCCCATTGGAGCTCCCATTGGGGCTCCCATTCAGGTCCCATTCTGCTCCCATTCGGCTCCCATTCTGCCCCCCCGCAGCCGCAGCCCCTCGCTGGCACCCACCGCTCCTCCGGAGCATCTCTCCCCTCCGTGCTCGCTCCATGTCCTCCACGAAGTGCTCGAAGAGCCGCACGTAGGGCGCCAGGCTCGTCCTCTTGTAGTCTGCAGGAGGTGGGGCTGAGCAGGAGCCATGGGGGGACCCCCCCGGCGCCCCCCCGGTCACACTCACCCCGCGCGCGGCGCTTTGGCTCCGTCTCTGCTCCATCCTCCTGCTCCTCATCGGCAGCAGCCGCATCCAGCTCATGGCACAGGGAGCTGCGGGCAATGCCGTGATGGGCTTAAAGGTCTTTTCCATCCCAGTCCATCCTATGCTGGGACCTGGAGGGGGGTCTGTGGGCACGGCCGATCCCCACTGTCCATCACGTACCTGATGGTGGGGACAGCGAATGGGTCGAACTGGTCGAGCTTCTGCAGGTCCAGGGGTACCGAAATGCGACCTGAAAGAGAGCAGAGCCATGGGGTTCTCTCCCTATGGGGCGCCATCCCTATGGGGCACCATCCCTATGGGATGCTATCCCTATTTGGCACCATCCCTATGGGGCACCATCCCTATGGGGCATCATCCCTATGGGATGCTATCCCTATTGGGCACCATCCCTATGGGGCACCATCCCTATGGGATGCTATCCCTATGGGGCACCATCCCTATGGGGCACCATCCCTATGGGATGCTATCCCTATTGGGCACCATCCCTATGGGGCACCATCCCTATGGGATGCTATCCCTATGGGGCACCATCCCTATGGGGCACCATCCCTATGGGGCGCCATCCCTATGGGATGCTATCCCTATGGGGCACTATCCCTATGGGGCCCCATCCCCACACAGCCCCCCCAGACCCACCTGTTTTGGGGTGGACGCTGAAGGGGCTCTTCAGGAGGTGCCCGACCCCTTTGCTGACGTTGATGTCGAGGCGGGGGAAGCAGAACTGCAGCATCACCTCCCAGTCCGCGTAGCACGCGGTGCCCTTCCCGGTCGCTGCCGCCTTCTGTGGGGCACGCGTGTGGGGCAGGGGCAGTGGGGTGGGCGCTGGTGCCCATCTCCTCGTCCCTTTCTGGGGTCACACTCACCCGTGTCCTCTCCATGCGGCCCTTCAGCAGATCCCAGCGCTGCACCGAGTTCCGCTTCTTGGGGAACTCGGCCTGCAGCGCCTCGCGGTGCTGTGGGGAGGGTCAAGGCTGATCATGGACAATGGGAGAACCATGGGATTGGCTTGGGATGAAGGGACCTTAAAGCTCATCCAGCTCCACGGGCAGGGACACCCTCCACTGGAGCAGGCAGGCCTTGAGCACTGCCAGGGATGGTGACTCCATCCTTCCCGGTGTACCCGGTTCCCCCCTTCCACACCCTCCATCCAGCACCAAGCACTGCAGCATGCCCTCCATAAGAAGGATATCCTCCGGGATGAGGGCCAGCACCTTGTCCCAGTTCTCTGGGCTGCCCAGGATATCCTGCCCCTCCAGTGCATAGGTCTCAAAGTACTTCTCCACCACACTGATCGAGCGCCTGTGGAGCAGGGAAGAGGCTCAGCATCACTCAGTACCACTCAGCCCCAGGCAAGGAGGGCCCCAGCCGACCTGATGAAGGGGTGGATGGGCTCGGAGAGATTCACCTTCTTCACGGTCTCTGCTCCACCCTGGGGGGACAGCGACGCTCAGCGGGTTGAGGGGCAATAAGGAGGTGCCCGGCTCCCCATGCACCCACCTTCACCACGGTCAGGTACTCCACAGTGGCCGCCCGCAGCGCTGGGGACCACTTGCGCACAGCATCATCGCACACCCAGCAGTGGACACCCCTCCGGCCCGAGTACACCCACAGGCGATGCTTCATGCCCAGGTCCTCTATGGAGGCGACAGCGGGAGCGTGTTGGGATGAGGCATTCCCAACCCAGCCCCATCGGGCAGCAGCACACCCATGGGTGGGTGAGGGGTCCCCAGGACCCTCACCCACGAGTGCACGGTCAATGATGCGGACGGCGATGGTCATCAGGGTCCAGCACTTGGAGCAGATATCGGCTGAGCTGTGGGCAGAGAGAAATGGGTCAGGCTGCACCCCCTGCCCCTGCACCCCCCTTTTATCCCTCTCCAGCTAGTCCAGCTCCTATTGGGAACCTGCAGCACGTCCGGACATCGTCGTAGTCCGTCATGTCGATATCGAAGACCAGCTCCTTCTCCTGCGGCTGGAAGGCTCCCAAGTGCACCGTGTTGTGCTGGTTGGGCTGCGGGATGGGATGGGAATGGGCTCAGGGACACCGGGACCCATTCCCGGTTCGGGTGTCCGCATCAAGGACTCACCCGGTGGGAGTAGACGGCGCCGATGTCGATCTTGTAGGGGTTGGTTTTCTGCAGCTCCCGCTCCAGCTCCTGGGGGCTGCCGAAGGACTGGAAGCGCACGTAGACATCGTCCCGCAGCGTGAAGGAGAACTCCCGCAGCTGGAAGTAGTTCTTCACCACTGCAGGGGGGGGGGGGGGGGGCGGGATGGTTGGGGGTACCCCCGGCTGGTACCACAGCCCCCCGGACCTGGTATCGCAGCCCCAGCCTGGTATCGGAGCCGCCGACCCGGTACCATGTCCTGGACCTGGCATTGGAGCCTCTGACCCGGTACCGTGTCCTGGACCTGGTATCGGAGCCTCTGACCCGGTACTGTGTCCTGGACCTGGTATCGGAGCCGCCAACCCGGTACCATGTCCTGGACCTGGTATTGGAGCCTCTGACCCGGTACCACAGCCCAGACCCGGTCCTGCATCCCTAACCCAGTACCGCAGCCCAGATCCGGTACCACAGCCCAGACCCGGTCCTGCATTCCCAACCCGGTACCGCAGCCCAGACCCAGTCCCACATCCCCAGTCCAGTCCCGCAGCCCAGACCAGGCACGGTATCCACGCCCTGGTACCACAGCTCAGACCCGGTCCCGCATCCCCTACCCAATCCCGCATCCCCAATCCGGTCCCGCAGCCCAGACCCGGTCCCGCGTCCCCTACCCAATCCCGCATCCCCAATCCGGTCCCGCATCCCCAACCCGGTACCACAGCTCAGACCCGGTCCCGCATCCCCTACCCAATCCCGCATCCCCAATCCGGTCCCGCAGCCCAGACCCGGTCCCGCGTCCCCTACCCAATCCCGCATCCCCAACCCGGTACCACAGCTCAGACCCGGTCCCGCGTCCCCTACCCAATCCCGCATCCCCAATCCGGTCCCGCATCCCCAATCCGGTCCCGCAGCCCAGACCCGGTACCGTATCCCCGACCCGGTCCCGCATCCCCAATCCGGTCCCGCATCCGCGCCCCGGTGCCGCATCCCCGCTCACCGCCGCCGTAGCCGAGCCAGCGGCCGTAGGCGCCGTGCGGGAAGAGCCGTCGGTAGAAGACCGGGAGCAGATCGGGCAGCGCCGCGGGTTCGAACCGCGCCATAGCGGGCGGGAAGCGGCGGGAAGCGGGGCGCGGGGGCCGCTGGGAGATGCAGTCCGGCCCCTGCACGGGGGGGGGGGGGGGGGAGGGCCGCGGCTCGAGTCACGTCGGGGGGGGGGGAGCGGAGCGAAGACGCGGAGGGTCCGGGGATGCTCGGGGGGTCCGGGGGGGTCCGGAGGGGTCCGGGGGCGGCAGCGCACGGGGATGGGGGCGGGAACCCCCGGAGCTGCCCCGCTCCGCTTTAACGATTACCCCGACGGCCGCATGGAGCGATGCTGAGCCCGCGAGCCCGGGGCGGGGATGGGCCGGGGCGGGGGAGCGTCCGCTTAAGCAGGCGGTAGCGCCGGAGCGGGTCCCGCAGTTCATTCCCAGCGGAGCCCGCTCCCGGTTGCGCTCCCGGTGTCGGTGCGGGGATGTGGCCGTACGTGGTGGCAGCGCTGGCGGTGGTGTTCCTGCTGCGGCGCTGGTACCGGGAGCGCCAGACGGTGCCGGGGCTCCCGGACAAGTTCGTGCTCATCACGGGCTGCGACAGCGGCTTCGGGAACCTGCTGGCGCGGCAGTTGGATGCGCGGGGGCTGCGGGTGCTCGCCGCGTGTCGGACCGAGGCGGGGGCCGAGCGGCTGCGAGGGGATGCGTCCCCCCGGCTGCAGACCCTGCTCCTGGATGTCACCTCCAGCCCCAGCATCGCTGCTGCCGCCGCGTGGGTCAAGGAGCGAGTGGGCGACCGAGGTAGAATGGGGCAGCATCACTGAGCCGACCCCTTTAGATGGGGATATGGGGGAGGGATCGGCTCACCCCGTCCCCTCTCTTCCGCAGGGCTCTGGGGGCTGGTGAACAACGCGGGCACCGCCGTCCCCAGCGCCCCCAACGAGTGGCTGAGCAAGGATGACTTCCTCAAGGTGATCAATGTCAACCTGATCGGCCTCATCGAGGTGACGCTGAGCGTCCTGCCCCTGGTGCGGCGGGCAAGGGGCCGGGTGGTCAATGTGGCCAGCGTGATGGGCCGCATCTCCTTCTTCGGTGGGGGGTACTGCATCTCCAAGTTCGGGGTGGAAGCCTTCTCCGACAGCCTCCGGTAAGCCCGGCCCCGAACTCATTGCCCCCGTGTCCCCCTTTGCCTCTATGGGCTCTCTGTCTGGTAGGGCATCCACCTGCCCAACCGCTTCCTGGTGCAGCCAGGCCAAGCTTGCGCCATAGCTCCAGGGCTGGGGGCCCGGGGCAGGGATCTCTCACCCTTTCCCTGCCTCTGGCAGGCGCTGCTCCACCGTCAGCCATGCGCATGCAGAGGCAGCCCCAAATAAGGGGAAGCCAAAGGACTTGGCAGCGCTTTGCTTTCATTCCTGCAGCGTAGGAGGCTGCGGAGGCGCCGGCGGCGCTGCCTGCCCTGGCGCTGAGCCTCACACCACGGACCTTGCCCCCATCCCGGATCCAGGGGCGACGGCAACGGGGTTTGCTTTGGTTCTGGTCCATCCAGCCTCGTGCTGGGTCCATTGGGGTGGTCGGGCTCCGTTTGGGATCCCCAGCACGAGCAGCGGATGCTGCCATGGAGCTCGATCCCTTCCAGGCTGGAAATGCTCAACTTCGGGGTGAAGGTGAGCATGATCGAGCCTGGGTTCTTCGAGACGAACCTCACAAAGACCGAGAACGCACAGAAGCATTTTATTGCCGCCTGGGAGAAGCTCCCAGAGGAAATCAAAGCGGATTATGGGGAGAGTTACTTGAAGCAATGTAAGTGCCTCACCTAAAGGTTAAGGGATGCCCAAAAGAGTGGTCCCATCCACCCCCTCGTCCCAGTGCCTCGAGCCTGACCGGCCGCCTTCTGCTTCCACAGTTCCGGAATCACTCAGGAGCATGAAGAAGTTGTGCAGCCCCAAGCTGTCGCTGGTGACGGACTGCATGGAGCACGCGCTGACCAGCCGCTACCCACGCACCCGCTACACCGTGGGCTGGGATGCCAAACTGTTCTACATCCCCCTCAGCTACGCGCCGTCCGCCCTCTCCGACCTTGTGTTTGGCAGGTACCAGCCCCCGCCTCCCCAGAAAGCCTGAGGCAGGGATGTGGTAAAGGCAAGGAGGGATCTGGCAGCACCGGCTCGTTCCTGGGCTCCGGATTCAATGCCCGTCTGGGAACCTGCTGAATAAAGGCAATTCCTGCTCTTGGGTTTGGGTTTGGTGCCGGTCTTGGATGGGGACACATTGAGGTTGTGGCCGTGATCATCCTCCAGCAGCACCAGCGCTGCCATTGGGTTCTGGCCATTATCCCAAGCCGGGTCCAGCTTGTGTCGTCATGGAAAGCCCTTTAAGCTCATCACATCCAACCCTTACCCCACAAGCACCGCTAATGCTGCGACCAGCAGCTCCCAGTGCTCCCCTGTGCATGCAGCAGGCATGTGCCCGTGCGCCAGGTGCCTCTGCCCCACATTCCCCATCCCACCCGTGACACCCGGTTACACCCTTTCCCATGCAGAGCCGAGGCGGGCGCTTGTGAAACATCGACGCAGTCGCCTGCAGCTTGAATGCAATGGCTGCTGCTGGCGCAAGGGTTGTGCAAGCAGAGGGATGGGTGTGAGAAAGCCTTGAGCGTGGAGAGGGGATCAGAAGCTCCTCCTTGCCCCACAGGGCATCAGCTCCTGGGGGATGGGTGCTCCCTGGCCAGGCACAAGGTCGTGCAATGGTTTGGGTTGGATGGGACCTTAAAGCTCATCCCGTTCCACGGGCAGGGACAGCTTCCACGAGAGCAGCTTGCTCCAACCTGGCAGGGATGGAGCATCCAACCCTTCTCCATTCAAACCATTCCAGCGCCTCAACACTCTCACTGGGAAGAGCTTCCCCACATCCTACCTGAGCTCCCCCTGTTCCAGTCTGAACCCATCACCCCTTGTCCCATCGCTCCAGCCCCTGATGCAGGTCCCTCCCCAGCATCCCTGGAGCCCCCTCCAGAGCCTGGCAGCTGCTCTGAGCTCTCCACACAGCTTCTCTCCTCCAGCCCCAATGTTCTCAGCCGGGCTCCGTACGGGAGCTGCTGCAGCCCCGGCTCCTCGTGCCCTCCCGCTGCGCACGGTGCCTCCTGCATCCTCCGTACCCATCATTAAGGGCTGAGCAGTGATCAGAGCTGGGGATTAGGTCCCTGAGCCTGCAGCAGTGTCAGCAGCACCCTCACTCCCGCACGTGCTGAGCCCATGTGAGACCAAGCCACCCCTTGGGTGCTGCAGCTGGATAACACACAGGGCCCTTGTGCAAGCTGCGTTACCCAGGCAGGGGAGCTTCCCTGAGCACCCTGCAGGGCTTAGAAAAGCAAAGAGACCTCCTCCACAGTCCGCAATGACCTTAAATGCTCCCTGTTGAGCCAAAATGCTCCCCACTGAGCCGAAATGCTCCCCACTGAGCCAAAACACTCATTATTAAGCCAAAACACTCCCTGTTGAGCCAAAACGCTCCCCATTGAGCCAAATCACTCCCCATTGAGCCAAATCACTCCCCATTGAGCCGAAATGCTCCCCATTGAGCCAAATCGCTCCCCATTGAGCCAAATCGCTCCCCATTGAGCCGAAATGCTCCCCATTGAGCCAAATCGCTCCCCATTGAACCAAATCGCTCCCCATTGAGCTGAAACGCTCCCCATTGAGCCAAAACGCTCCCTGTTGAGCCAAATAGCTCCCCGTTGAGCCAAATCACTCCCCATTGAGCCAAAATGCTCCCCATTGAGCCGAAACGCTCCCCATTGAGCCAAATCACTCCCCATTGAGCCAAATCACTCCCCATTGAGCCGAAACGCTCCCTGTTGAGCCAAATCACTCCCCATTGAGCCGAAACACTCCCTATTGAGCCAAATCGCTCCCCGTTGAGCCAAAACACTCCCTGTTGAGCCGTAACGCTCCCTTATTGAGCCAAAACGCTCCCCATTGAGCCAGAGCGCTCCGGGTGAGCGCAGGGCAGAGCTCCTGCCTGCAGCCCGGGGCCGGGGCCGGGTACCTGCCTGCGGGGTCAGCTGCTCCGCGCTGCTGTTGCGAGCCCCGACTTTATCAGTGCCCTCGCGCTTCCTTCCGAGCCGCTTGCGGAGCACAAAGCCTCGAGCAGGACGTTTCCTGCCATTGTTCCACCCAACTTGCAGCTCGGGGCAGAATTCGGCGCTATCGGCCCCCTCCCCAGCGCCAGGGCACTGCTCGAGCCCCCTCCCTTCCCCTGCCAAAGCAGCCATCAATCACTGCTCCGGGACTCGGCGCAGGGGCGCTCCTATGGCCATTGGCATCTGCTCTCAGACGTTCAGCTTCCAGCCCTTTCCCCCCAACAGGAGCCTTGGGCTCATCCCAGCACTGTGTGAGCATGAGGGACACTGATGCCTTAACCCCCCCTTGGGACTCCCAGAGCTGCGGGAGGAGCCGGCTCCATCCCAAGGGGTGCATTTGCCCTCCTATCCGCAGGCACAGCGGGACCAGGGCAGGATCCATCCCCTGAGAGCAGAGCGAGGATGGAGGGGAGCTGTTGGGGGAGCCCCGCTCCGTCCCCAGGCACCTGCAGCTTCCACATGGACACCATTCCCAGCAGTGAGTTCAAACGGGAGCAGAGCGCCGGCGCTGGGAATCGAGTCAAGTGTCACGGGCGCTGAGCTGCCGCAGGATGCCGGACCACGACGGTCATTTCCTGCTGGGAAGCAGCCAAAAAGCCCACCCCGAGCTCCGCGCCGCGGCTCTGCTGCCCCAGAGGCGCCCGAGCAGCGGAGCAGAGAGGATCCCTGAGCCGCATCCGCATCCAGCAGCGTCCGACTGTGCCAGCGCCTCTCCCAGGACCTGCCGCAAGGTGAGGAGCAATGGGAACGGGGGGCTCCAGAGCCCATCTCTGTGGTTTCAGGCCTGGGTGGGTGATGGAGGGTTGAGGCTGAGTGGGGGATTCCTGCTTCCGAGCTCAGCACGCTCCGGCTTTCCCAGGGGAACGGTTGGATTTGCGAGGCTGGATGGGGTCTGCGGTGTCTTCGCTGCGCAGATGCAGTTGAGGCAATGAAAGGATGTTCGGGTCAACTGCATTTCCCTTCAGCTTATGGGTTTGCCACCTACTTGGAAGTCCCAGTGGATCCCAATAGCAGCATCCACACACCAGGGCTTGGGGGGGGGAGCTGCTGTCCTGGATTGTCAGCTCTGCTTCGGCAGTGATTGATGCTGCAGAGCCTCAGGGCTGTTGGATGCTGCCACCGTCCTTCATCCCTCTGCTCCATCGTCCCCATCAAAGCTGGTGCTGAGCCTTCCCTTGCCTTGCAGCTACCAGGATGGCCGAGGCGACCGCTGCTCCCACTGAGACCCACACGCTCCTGAGCGAGTACCGGGACTACCACAACTGGTCCGAGCTGTTCCACGTCCTGAACTACACCTACAGCTTCTGTGAGTTCAGCCTGGATGAGAACGTCAAGCGGGTGATCCTCTTTATCCTCTACCTCGTCATCTTCGTGGTGGGCTTGGTGGAGAACCTGCTCGTCATCTGGGTCAACTGGCAGACCCGGGGCAACAAGACCTTGGTCAACCTCTACATCCTCAACATGGCCATTGCTGACCTGGGAGTGCTGCTCTCGCTGCCCATCTGGATGCTGGAGGTGATGCTGGATTACACTTGGCTCTGGGGCAGCTTCCTCTGCCGCTTCACGCACTACTTCTACTTCGCCAACATGTACGCCAGCATCTTCTTCCTCACCTGCCTGAGCGTGGACCGCTACGTGTCCCTGACCAGCTCCTCCCAGTTCTGGCGCAAGCACCAGCACCGCGCTCGCCGCATTGTCTGTGCCTGCAGTTGGGTCTTGGCAGCAGCAATCCCGGTGCTGGAGGTCACTCACATGCAGCTGGTCAATACCGGGGAGCCCATCTGCATCTTCATGGCCCCCTTTGAGACCTATGACGAGTGGGCGCTGGCGGTCAGCTTGGCCACCACCACCATTGGGTTCCTCATCCCCTTCCCCATCATCACCGTTTTCAACGTCCTGACGGCCAGGTTCATCAAGCGCACCAAGCCGGAGAGCAGGAAGCACTGCCTGCTCATCTACGCCTACATCCTCGTCTTCCTCATCAGCTGGCTGCCCTTCCACATCATGCTCACGCTGCTCACCCTCGACGGCAACCACATCATCCTCCACTGCACCTTCGCCCATCTCCTCTACTTCTTCTACGACATCATCGACTGCTTCACGCTGCTCCACTGCGTCATCAACCCAATCCTCTACAACTTCCTCAGCAAGAACTTCCGCAGCAAACTCATCTCTGCCGTGGTCAAGTACATCCCAAAGGACCAGGGCAAGCAGAAGGGCGCAGACAACTCCTCCTCCACCACGCAGCACTCCATTGTCATCGCGAAGGACAACAACCCCCCCAACTAAAGGGGATGGGGATCTCCTGCTCGGCGCTGAGGCCGGTAAGGTTGGTTTTCCCTTGGTGATAAGGAGACTCTTTGCTCTTAAACACTTCTTGGCTGGTCACCTCCTGTGCTGCGGAGCAGGGATGGGTACCAAACGTGGACTGAGGTGGTGCAGGGAGACACAGACATCTTGCTGCAGCCCCTGTCATGGAATCATAGAGTCATAATCACGGAATCATGGAATCATAGAGTCAGAATCATGGGATCATAAAGTCATAATCATAGCACCATAGAATCAACCGAGTTGGAAAGACCTTTAGATCAAGCCCAACCGTTCCCCACACACAAGCCCTGGATGCTGCCCCCGTGCCATGATGCCAACCCCAGCAGGACAGAAGGAATTCATCCCTTTGGAATGCCCAGCAAAGGCCTCAAAGCCTGATTGTACGGAGATGAAGGCGACGCGACCGCGAGGGGCTGAGCTTCAACCGGGGCAGGAAGGATTCGGGATCAGCAGCTTGCTGAGGGCAAACCCAGCAGTAAACCAGGGATGGTTGAAGCTGGGTTTGACCAGGCACGGCCACGGAGGTGAGGTTCCCGCTCCGTGTTCTGCACCCAACCTCCTCCACAGCATCTCCGGGCAGGTTTAAGGCCACCGGTTGTGTTTCTAAGCGCCTAACCAGCCTCCGGTGGCTCCTTCCGATCCAAGTCCGTGCTCCCATGGGAACAGAGAATTCCTGAGAGCCGGAACGCGGGGTTTGGCCGTGTCAGAAACCGGAGCATCCGGAGAGAGCGCATCATTGTCCGGGTTCCGCCGTCACGCGCCGCAGGTCGAGCCCTCGGCAGCGAAGGCGAAGGAACGGGTCCATAAATCTCCCAAAGGCCTTGAGCTGCTCCAGAAACACGTCTTGAAAAGAGCAAAGCGTAAGCAAATCCCAGGACAGGATGCGGTGGCGCAGGGTGGGGAGCAGGATATCCCGGGCTACGCGGGAGAAGCCCACGGCCAGGGGTTAACGCAGGCGCTCCGTTATCACCGGGAGCAGCTCTGCTGTTGACAGCATAAATCACTGCCTGCCTCGGGGCTCCTCATGCTGCTGGGCTGAGGGCAAAAGCCAAATGCACCGCACAGAGATGTGCTGCGGCCGGGGATGAAGCCGGCTCCCTCGGTTATAGAATCATGGAACGGGTTGGGTTGGAAAGGAGCTTAAGGTCATCCAGTCCCAACCCCCTGCCATGGGCAGGGATGCCTCGCGTTAGACCAGGTTGCTCCAGGTCCCATCCCTTGAACACTGCCAGGGATGGAGCATTCACCACTTCTCCATTCAACCCATTCCAGCGCCTCAGCACCCTCACAGTAAAGAACTTCTTCCTTATCTCCCACCTGAACTTCCCTGTTTCAGTTTAAACCCGCCACCCCTTGTCCCAGCGCTCCAGTCCCTGTTCACATCCCAGTGTCCAGCTCAGGGAAGCAACTCGCACTGTTCCCCTTCCTTATGTTCCTTACCCCCGGTTTCACAGCTTGGCCTTGGGGACCTGCACTGCCCCAGCTCCTTCATCCCCATCACCTGGGCACAAGGCAAAGCCCCAGAACCAGTGAATGTGAAGCAGCTTCATACAGGCACAGCCCCCAGCTCTGATCCTGATCCCTCCCTTCTGCTAATGCCAATCCCAATGGAAGACAAGTAACGAGACACTTGCTGTGTGCCATAACCAGGACAATATATTCAAGTTTGAACATGTAAAATCTGGTGTTTGACCTAATAAACTTCCTTCTTTTGATAAGAAAAACCCTCTCCTCATGTACCTGCAGCTGCGCTCATAGAAACCAGACTGGCCTCAAACCAACCCTCCTAAAGCCCCACGCAGGGATCTGGGCTTGAAGCCCACCAAGTCCTTTAGCTGGGTCCCTCAGTCTCCCTTTAAAGCCTCTACCCCTCTTAGGGTAATCCTGCCATAGGCTCCTTTAGGTTACCCCTGGACCAGCAGCCCAGGGCTGGTCCAGCCCACCTGTGCCTCCCTGTCCTACCAGGAATCACAGATCCATGGAATGGTTTGTGTTGGAAGGGACCTTAAAGCTCATCCAGCTCCAACCCGTGCCGTGGGCAGGGACACTTCCACTAGAGCAGCTTGCTCCGAGCCCCATTCAACCCGAATGGGGCGTCCAAACCTTCTCCGTTCAACCCATCCCAGTGCCCCCCCCCCACCCAGGGAAGAACTTCCTCATCTCCAACCTGAACCTCCCCTGTTCCAGTCTGAACCCATCACCCCGCGTCCCATCGCTCCGGCTCCTGATGCAGGACCCTCTCCAGCATCCTTCAGACACTGGAAGCTGCTCTTCTCCAGCCCCAGTGTTCCCAGCCTGGCTCCACACAGCTCTGCCTGAGGAGGTCACCCCGACCCGAGGAGGACTTCTCAGTGCTGGCATAAACTAAAGCAGCTCTCAAATGCCAACAGCGTTTGCTTGGCCAGGCAGCAGCTGCGAGCCTGCCGCGCTCCAGGTCCCGCTGACACCCAGCACTGCCTGCACGGAAAGGGCCGATCGAGGAACACAACCCCGGAGCGGCTCCTCCATGGGTTTAAGGAAGCTTCAGCTTCCAACCTGCTGAGGAGTCAGAGAACAGTCAGGGGTGGAAAGGACCTGAAGCTCATCCAGTTCCAACCCCCTGCCGTGGGCAGGGACACCTCCCACTAAACCATGGCACCCAAGGTGTCCAACCCGGCCTTGAACACCGCCGGCGATGGAGCATTCCCACCTTCCCTGGGCAACCCATTCCAGGGCCTCAGCACCCTCACAGGAAAGAACTTCCTCCTCATATCCAACCTAAACTTCCCCTGTGCCAGTTTGAACCCCTTACCCCTCGTCCTCTCACTGCTGTCCCTAATGAAGCATCCCTATAGCCCCCTTCACACACTGGAAGCTGCTCTGAGCTCTCCACGCAGCCGCCTCTTCTCCAGGCTCAACAGCCCCAACCTTCCCAGCCTACGTCCACCCGGGAGGCGCTCCATTCCCCATAGGAACGCTGGGCTCTGCTCTCCCCTGACCCTGGCGCCGCGCAGTGCAGGAGCAGGATGCCGGGAGTGGCGCTCCTGAGGAGCCAGGAATGCCCTGAGACACCCCCGGAGGTGTCCGAAAGAAGCCGGGAACAAGAGGTCAACGTTTTCCGTTTTATTATTCTAAATAAAGACCACACTTTGTGCTGAGCGATGGAGTAGAAAAGAACCCAATGTGGAACCATCGTAGACATCTACTGCTGGGGGCAAGTTTACAAAATATACAAAACTTTACAGCAAATAGATAGGAAACACTTAAATATCAGGAGGTCAGTACCTACGATTAACTTAACAGAGAGGTTAGACAGCAACTCATCTTCTGCTTCATTAAGAGACCTGGATCTGTTGGGAAAGGGGAGAATCCAATGGGATTGTGGGTTAGAAGTCAGAGGAAAACCCCTCTCGAAGCCTTCTGGAGGGGGGGGGGGGGGTTTGTGCCGGGGTTTCCTGGGTGCTCTCTGCACAGCAAAGCATCGCCCTCTGCGATTCCCTCTTGGAGCCTGAGGATCCCAAAGCGCCTCCAGGCGAGGTAGATAAGCGCCATCCCATGGGAACACCGGAGCTCCCAGCCAGGCCGGCTGCATCTGGGGACCCCGCTGGGGTCCAGATCCGTCCCCCCCCCCCTCCGTAGATGGCACTCGCTGAAACCTGGGATGTTCCACATGGGAACGCTTCATTCTAAGACGGGAATGGACGGAAGCCACGCGCGAGGGGTCCGAGCGCTCGCCCCGTCCCCGCAGCCAAATCCAGCCCCTGCTTTCCTGCCCCTGCGCGCAGAGCTGGGCTCGCTTTGCCCCGTAGTGTTTCAGTGTAAAAGCTTCTATTTGGTTTATGTGCACAAAAGGCTTTTGCTTCACAGCTTTGTCAGCTCCAGGAGACGCCTTCACCCATCCCAAAGCCCATCCCAGCAGCCGGGACGTGCTCACAGGGTCTCAAGGCTTTAAGGACGTGGCTCTCCCTAAGCCTCGTGGTCCCCCCCTCGCATCCTTCATAGCAACCGGCAGAGCAGAGCGGGTTGCATCCGTTCCTGTCTGCACCAGGACAAGGACAGACACCTCGGAGGAGCCTCCATTGGCTCCTACCCCTTCCTAGAGCACCCCATGTCCTCAAAACACCTTCAGACCCCCCCATCTTCACACCACGAAGCTCAAGACGCCTCCTCAGACCATGCAGACGTCACAGCCCACAGCCCGGCACCACGAGACCGGGGTTTGGCAACCAAAGCTCTGGGTATGGCAACAGCTTCAGCGCCTCCCCTCTGGACACAGGCTCCGGGGGCGGGATAAATCCATCCCTAACTCAGCACCCTCCGACTCTCTCTTGAACGCCTCCCATGGGATGTGCCCTGCAAAGCCCAGGAGCCGCCAGCGCCGCTCCCCCTCGGCACACACACTCCTGCTTCCCGCTGCTTGTATTGCTCCAGAGCTTGTTTCACGGACAGGGCTGGGGCTGAAGGGGAGTTTGCTTTCCATGGGGAAGGCTGCAACAGCAGGAAAACAACCCCGGGCGGGTGCAGGAACTGGTCCAGAACAGGGAAGGATGGAGGATGCCGCTTCCCAAGGCCAAGCAGCATCGCTTGCTCACTACCTGCGGGTAGCAGCATCCTCCACCACGCTCCCGGAGGTAGGTCGGGACCACAAGTGTCACCACCCTCATTTTACAGATGAGGAAACTGAGGCAAAGAGGTGAAGGGACTCGGCCAAGGCCACAGCAGGGGGGCAATTCCAAGCTCCAACCACGCATCCAGCCCGCGCCATTCCTTGCCCCTTCCAAGGGGAAAAGGGGGGGATGAGTTTCCAGGGTTTGCAATCACCAGTTCTGTTTGGAACAGCGTCTGCAGGAGCACAGGAGCCAGTTTGGCTCTGGCTGGGGCTTGAGAGCCCCCGAGTGCTTCCTGTTTGTGAGGTAGAACGAGTTACCGAAGGGCAGCCGGAGCTCCTGCTGCGGCATGGGAAATCCTTGTTCCCCTCCACCTCTGCGCCACAGCGGGATAACATGGGAAAACACCATTCCCAGCCCTTCCCGGTGGAAACGCTGCCGGACCCAGCTCAGGGCCACGTCAGTGCTGCTGCTCTCGGAGCTGCTCTGCGGCAGCCCCCAGCTGGTGCCTGCGGAACTTACAGCCTGGTTCCATGCCCGGGTGGACCGGGAACATGGGACACGTCCAGGATGCGGTGGGGATCCACGGCAGCGGGGAGAGATATCCTCCAAGGTACCTTCCTGGGGGTTAAGGCAACAGCTTCATCACAGCCTTGTCCCATGGGATCTGTGGTGCCGCTCTCTGGAGCTTCCAGCACTGGGACACGCGGTGCTGAGGGGACCAAGGGGACATCAGCACCTTCTGCAGGCTGGTAGAAGTCAGACGTGACCAAGGTCAGGTCGGAGGCAAGGAGGAAGCTCTTCCCTCTGGGACGCTGGCACAGGGTGCCCAGAGAAGCTGTGGCTGCCCCGTCCCTGGCAGTGTCCAAGGCCAGGTTTGGAGCGAGTGGAAGGTGTCCCTGCCCGTGGCAGGGGCTGGAGCTGGAGGAGCTTTGAGGTCCCTTCCAACCCAAAGCATTCCATGGTTCTTTAACATCACAAAACACCTCGACCCCACAGCCCCAACCTGCTCCCTCCCTCTGCTGCTGCTGCCTCCTTCCTTCCACCCAGGGCTTCGGGGGGGGGGGGGTGCTCCTCCAGCTCCTCCTCCAGAGATGGGGTGTCCTGGGAATGGCCCTGGGGCCACAGTCCCCATCCCGGTGGCTTCCCACCAGGAATGCCTCCTCTCTGTGCACGCACGCTCGCTCCTCTCCCCGCCGCGGGGCCCTCAGTGATGCTGTGACGTGGACTTTGCTCCTCTCCTCGCAATAGCAGCAGAACCCCAATGATGCCCAGGAGGAGCCTAATTCCGCTTCTTTCGCCTCCTCTTGAGTCCAGCACCATCCTGCTCTGGCTCTGTCCCTCCCTTACTGAGGTCAAGGTGTGAAAAGTCTTAGCAGCATCGGTTTGCGGACGAGCTCAAACTGAGGGTTACGCCTAGCCAAGAGGGCTAAAAGGTTTCAAAAGGAAAGCATCTATTCCAAAACCTAGTGAGAAACGCTAAAAACACAGAACTCGAGGGCCTCTACCAGGACCGGAGGTAAGGAAACACGACGGACTGCTTGGGAACGGTGATGCAGCTCCGGGGCTGCTCACTCGGACAACGCCACCACTCTAAAAAGGGCCCAAAAACCGAGAGAACGAAAAGAGAAAAAGGAGGATTCCATCTCCTGACCACGAAACAAACTCAGCGCCGGTTCCTCCGCAGCTCCTTCGCTGGCCCTGCCCTGCCTCGCCCCATCAGCTCTCCGCGTTCTTCTCCGCGTCTTTGGAATGGATGATGTACATGAAAGTCTGTTCGATGGTGAAGTCCGGGGGGAGGCTGCCTTTGTGCACGCCTATGTGCTTGCTCATGAGGTTGAGCGTGGAGCTGTAGTGCCCGCACACAGTACAGCGGTACATGAGGGCCCCCGAGTGCGTCCTCAGGTGGCACTTGATGGTGGAGCGGCCGCGGAAGAACTTGTGGCACACTTTGCACTGGTAGGGCTTCTCGCCGGTGTGGATGCGGCGGTGGTAGTTGAACTCGCTGGTGTGGGCAAACCTCTTCCCGCACACCTTGCAGCTGTACTTGCTGTTGCCCGGCTGGTTGGGCAGCGCCAGCTCTTCGCTCAGGAACTCCTCGGGCAGCTTCCTCTTCTGCAGGCTCTGCTGCTGGAGGCGCTCGCCGAAGCCGGGCCGGAGGTCCAGGCTGCTCCCGCACTTGTGCTGGCTGACGTGGTAGCGATACGCCGCTTCCAGCTTGAAGCTCTGCCCGCAGAAGTGACAGCGAAACAGAGCCTCTTCCACGCTCTGGTGGACGACCAAGTGCTTCTCCAGGAGGTGCCGATCCACGAAGCTGCTGGCACAGACGGAGCAGGAGAAGACTGAGACGCCCACGTGGGCCAGGCAGTGCCACAGGAGGCTGCAGAGGCTCAGGTGCCTCTGGTCGCACACGCTGCACGTTTGGCTCTTCACGTTCACGTGCTCCAGGATGTGGCTGCGCACGGAGTGGAAATCCTTGGCCAAAGGCTTCCCGCATGCGGCACAGCTCAGCTCCGAGCCGGGCGCTGCCCCGAACACGGCGCCCTTCCCCGGGAGCGGGTCGCTGGGGTGGACGATGACGTTGTTGTCAAAGACCCCCTCCCGTCGGTGCAGGCTCAGCTGCCACTGGGTGAAGAACTTGGTCTCGCACATGTCGCAGGAGAAGAGGAAGATGCCGATGTGGGACAAGACGTGAGTGACCCTGGAGTTGCGGTCCTTGAAGTGGGTCTCGCAGACCTTGCAGTTCCCGGTGAGGAGGTCAACGTGGTCTCTGGCGTGCTGGCGGATGAGCTGGATGTTGGGCTCCAGAACCTTCTTGCACACTTGGCAGGGCATGGCCTTGCTGTCCCTGCTGTCGCTCTCGAAGGCCAGCTCTTCCTCGCTGTCGTCGCTCAGCTCAATGACTTCTTCTGATGGGGCCAGCTCTTCGCTGGCGTCTTCGAAATGCAGCTCGTCCTCAGCCAAATCCTCCAGCTGGAGCTCATCCATCTGCCCAAAGCCCTGCTCTTTGGAGTGGTCGCTGTTGCTGGGACATGAGTTGCTCCCCGTGGAGATGTCCAGGGAAGGATCAGCAGGAAAGAAGCTGCTCTTGCTGTAGTCGCCGTTGCTCTGGACCTTATACTGCTGGCAGGAGCTTGCAGTGGTCTGAACGCCGATGTTCATGGGCTGGGTCACCATGCTCGTGGCAAGAGCAAACTGCCCTTGCTCCGGCTGCTGTTCCGCCTTGGGAGGCTGCTGCGGATGCATCAAGGGAAGAGTCTGGCTGCTTTCACTCACTGTTGTCCTCTCATCCTCTTTGTAGCCGCCGGCCACTTCCCCGTGCAAGATGTAATTCCTTTCAGGGCCAAAATGCTCCGCAGTGCTCCGGATGTCACCCAAGGAATGGCTCTGCTCCGAGGAGGTGCTGCTCAGAGGCCCCGAGCGCCCTTCGCTCACGGACAGGGAGGGTTGCTTCGTGATGGCTGAGCTCTCCAAGTCAGGGAAGGTCGAGTGACAAGCCTTGAGCAGATCCTCCATGCCCAGCCTCTCCGCCACCTCGTATATGACACCCACGTTGATCAGGTCTGTGAAGAGCTCGGAGGTATACACGAAGCTGAGGATCTTCTCGAAGTTGGCGGGCGTGATGAAATCCACCACGTAGGTCCTGGCAGCGTCCAGCCCCGTGTTCAGGAAGAGGTTCTGGAAGTAACCCGCAGCACAAGCCAGGACGGCTTTATGGGCAGCAAAGGAGCGGGTGCCCACCAGGATGGTAACGTCGCACATGGTCTCGGAGAGCCTGCACTTGTTGAGCTCCTTCAGCAGGTTGTTGGGGTGATTGGTGCTGTGCAGCTTGATCCTCATGCCCATCTTAGCTGCTTAAGAGTCCTTCTCCTGGTCAGCTTCTTCTTCACGCATTCAGCAGCTGCGTGAGCAGGAGGCGTTCGGCATCCAGAGACTGGCAGGGCAAAGGGCTCTAGAGAAAGGGAGACACAGAATGGTACGGCCTTGGCAAGCAAAGAGCATCGCTGCAGCCATGCCTCAGATCTCCCACCTTCCCGATGAGCAACGGAAGCAGCAGCGGAGCTGCTTAGAGGGAGATGGACCAAAACCCACCATGGGACTTCAAAAGGCAGCTCTGGGAGCGAAGGGACAAAGTAAACCACCATTGACTGTGCCAGCAACAGCCCCAAGTCCCCACTTCTACCTGGGCATGGACAGAGGAACCCAGCCCCACGTGGGGCCTGTTAACATCCATTCCCCCTCTGCCCGAGCCTGGGTACCGCACTCAGGCTCCGCTCGCCGGTTGGCTTCACCTGCAGCCACTCCATCCCTTTGCTCCACGTCACTCCCATACCCACAGAGCAGGTTTCCAGGTGGGAACCCTCCGCTCCACATCGGCTTCCCTGGCTCCCCTGGGATTTCTCTGCTGCGGGGCCCCTCTCTTAGCACAGTTTGTGCAGCATTCCCGGGCTGCCTGTCCCATGGCACCGGCAACTCCCACCTGAGCACCTCCTTCCCGCTTTGTCCCCATCCCACTCACAGCGTGGCCCGGGCCCCACGGGGACACAGAACCAGGGAGCTCCATCCCCAACCCCACACCTTTCCCTCCCTGTGACCCCACAAGCGGGACTTTGGGGTCTGGGCTTTATCCTGCGCTCAGGAAGAGGCAAAGAGGAGCCGAGGCCGGGCCGGGCTCCCCCCGGTGCACGAGTGATGGAGGCAAAGGAGGATGAGGATGGCCGAGGAAGGCTCCGCAGAGGAAACGCTGCACTTGGGCAGCGCGGGGGGATCCCCGGGTCGGGACGGAGAAGGGAAGGGGGGGGGGGGGGCCGGGAGCGGGCTGAGGAGCTCCGCTGCCCGCGGGGGTGTCCGGATAACCCCGGCAGAACGGGAGCAACGCGGAGGGAACGGGGGACCGCGGGAGGGGGGAACGGGGGACCCCGGGGATGCGGTGACCCACGAGGACGGCGGGGGGGGGAGGAGAAGGGCCCCGAGGGGGGGGGTAACGGGAGGCCCGAGGGGGGGGGTTATCGCGGGGCCCCGCGAGGGTTGCGGCGGGGGGCGGCGGGGTCCTTACCCGGCCGCTGCCCCGCACCATCCCGGCTCGGCTCACACAAAGGCGCCGACCCGCCCCGGGCCGCCGCCGTCGGAGCCGCTTCCGTCCGCCCGCGGTGCGGCGGGGACACAGCGCTCCCATGCGGGTTGGAGGACGCTGCGCGGGGCCGGGGGGGGGCACCGCTTCGGTTACCGGGGGTCAGGGACGGGTCCCGCAGCCCCATCCCCGTGCGCTCGTTCACTCCGCACCCCCCCCCCCCAGTGGGTCCCAGCGCGGCGCAGCCAAGACACAGAGACCGTCCCGCACGGGCACGGGTGTTTGTTTGCGGGGTCCGTACATTGGGGCCGTTCGTTCACGGGTGCGTGGCTCGGCCCCGGAGGCTCCCTCGACGGCTCCGGGAGACACCGCGACACCCCCGCAGCGGGACACAGTGCACGGCCCCGTCCAGGCTCCCCCCCCCCCCCCCTCCGGCTCACACCGGAGAGCACCGTGGGCACGGGCCGCCGCTCTCCCGCCCCGACGGCCGCCCGAGCTCCGCCGCCCGCTTCCCCATGAGCCCCACGAAGAAGTCGTGCATGTCCCCTGTTGAGAGAGCCGCCGTCAGCGCCGCGGGGCCCGGCTGCGGCGCCGGCACCGGCACCGGCACCGGGCGGGACTTACGCTTCTGCAGAGCCGCGGGCGCGGGGGGACCTGGAAGAGACCGAAGATGGGGAGAGCGGCCGGGAAGGACCGGAGGGACCGACCCCCCCCCGCGGCCCGCCCCGGCGCTCACCGGCGTCCTCCTCCCGCAGCAGCTGCAGCAGCGCGGCATAGACGGCGCCGGGGCTGCCGCGGGCGGTCCGGGGCACCGGCTCCGGGACGGGCATCTCCTGCGGGAAGCGAAGCGGGTGGGGGGGGGGAATGGGGGGAAGCGGAGTGCGGGAAAACGGGGTCGTCCCCCCCCCGGCTTCACCCCCCGACGGCGCTACCTGCGCAGGAACCGGCGGGGCGGCGGCGGGGGGGCGGCGGGCGAGGGCAAGCGGCAGCGCCAGGACGAGCAGCGCCGTCAGCACCGGGCGGCTCCTCATGGTCCGGGGGGGCCCTGGGGGTGGCGGTCAGCGGCGGAGCAGCGGGGCCCGGGATAAGCGCTGGGAATGGGGGGGAGGACGGACCCGCGCCTTCGGACGGAGCTGCCCCGGGGCTGCCCCTCGGGGGTGTGGGAGCACCTTTTGGGGGTGCATCACAGAGGGACACGGGGGGGTCCCGTACCCGCCCTCGTGCCCGTGGTGCCCCCTTCGGGCACTCACACTCCAGCCGGACCGTGCAAGCACGAGCGCAGGGATCACAAACAGCAGCTCGGGCTCAGTCCTGCACGTTCACCGGGATGAGTGCACACACGCGTGTCCACCGGCACACACTGGCACACACTGGCACACACATCAGCACACACACTGGCACACACATTGGCACACACACTGGCACACACACTGGCACACGCTGGCATGTACATTGGCACACACATTGGCACACACTGGCACACACACTGGCACACACTGGCACACACACTGGCACACACATTGGCACACACTGGCACACGCTGGCATGTACATTGGCACCCACTGGCATACATTGGTACACATATTGGCACACACATTGGCATATATTGGCACACACATTGGCACACACTGGCACACGCTGGCATGTACATTGGCACACACATTGGCATACATTGGTACACACATTGGCACACACATTGCCACACACATTGGCATACATTGGTACACATATTGGCACACACATTGGCACACATATTGGCATACATCAGCACACACATTGGCACACACATTGGCATACATTGGTATACACATTGACACACACATTGGCATATATTGGCACACACATTGGCACTCACATTGGCACACATCAGCACACACATTGGCACAGACATTGGCACACATCAGCACACACATTGGCACACACATTGGCATACATTGGCACACACATTGGCACACATCAGCACACACATTGGCACACACATTGGTATACATTGGCACACACATTGGCACACATCAGCACACACATTGGCACACACATTGGCATACATTGGCACACATCAGCACACACATTGCCACACACATTGGCATACATTGGTACACATATTGGCACACACATTGGCACACATATTGGCATACATCAGCACACACATTGGCACACACATTGGCATACATTGGTATACACATTGACACACACATTGGCATATATTGGCACACACATTGGCACTCACATTGGCACACATCAGCACACACATTGGCACAGACATTGGCACACATCAGCACACACATTGGCACACACATTGGCACACACACTCTTGCCAACCCAGCCCTCCCCAAGCCGAATTCAAGCGGCATCTTCACCCCATATGTCCTCCCCGATGCCTTCAGCACCATCCTCCTCCTCCCTTCCGCCCTTTCCCAGCTGGGTGAGGATGGGGCGCAGCAGCCCCCCAGGACCCCCGGGGAGCCCCAGGGCCGGGTGCCGCAGGGGCACAGACCTGCTGAGCCCTCGGGTGCGGAGCCGGGGGCTGAGCAACCCTCGGTGCTTGCGGCTGCCGGGAGGTGAAGAACCGGGGTGAGGGCTGCGGTGCGGGGATAAATAGGGGGCTCTGCCCATGGCACGTCATGGGTGGGCGAGAGGAGAGCTGCCAATGGGGGCCGGGAGGGGGGTGGCACTCCCCAGCCTGCAGCTCCTCGCCCACACGGTGTCACCGACAGCACCCGGTACCCGTACGGAGTCACGCAGTGGCACGGCAGGGGCCAGCCCCGGGCCCACGCAGCCCCCAGCGCCTCCTTGTGCCGCAGGCACGGGGGGGGCTGCGCTCAGCCGAGCGCGATGTGGCTGCCGGCACGTGTGGGGATGCGCATGGGGGGGGGACGCGCACGGTGGGGACGCGGTGCCTGTGGCTTTGCAGCCGGGATCCCATAACACACATGATGCAGAGCCCCAGACCTCTCGGTCCCCCACTTAGGGTCGATTCAGCCTCCTGGGAGCCCCATCTTTCCTGTGCATCCTGAACCCCCCCCATCCTGCCCCTGTATCGTGAGCCCCCCATCCCTGCCCTCATCATCCCTGTTCCCGAGAGCTGGGGGAAAGCAGAGGGAAGGGGAGCGCAGGCCAACAAGTGAGAGCTGCCACCATCAGCCCCAGCAACAGGCAGCCCCGTGGGCCACGTGGCAGCGCAGCCCGGGGCAGGGCAGCATCTGCAGTGCTGGGGACGCTAATTAAATGGGAGCCTGGCCAGAGCCGGCCTAATTAATTAATAACACCTACTTGAGTGGTGCCAAGCGCGACGCAGCCGCCAACAGCCGCGGTGCCCCGGGCTTCTTTATGGCTTTCAGCCCTCTCTGTGCACAAGCAGGAGGGTCCGTGTGCTGGGACGTGATGCAGCCCATGGTGGGAAGAGGAGGGGGAAGCCCTTAGAGCCAGGGCGCATCCATGCCATCAAGTACCCCCGCACACAAGCACGTGCCCCTCCGCGTGCTGCCCGAGTGCCCTGGCACGCGTTGCCACACATATCCCCCCCCCCCCATCCCCATGCACGACACAGCACAGCGATGCTCCAGGGCCCACCGGGGAGCTGGTGCTGATGCTGCCGTGATGGGGAGGTGGCAGCTCCCAAAGGTAACGCGGGTGACGTGTGGGGACAGGGAAAAAAACCCTCTCCGAGAGCATGATGAGCGCAGGAGAGAAAAGGCAGCGGAGGGGGGGGGCTGCTGTGTGGGGACCCCGCTCCTGGGGGCTGCAGGTCCATAGGACATGGGGTGCAGCGGCGGCTCCTCTCTGTTCCCCAAATGCAGCAGTGGGGAGCCCCCTGCATGGAGACAGGGGGGGTCCTGCAACAGGGCTGGGGATGCTGAGCATGGGGGGGGGGGAGATGGGGACAGAGAGGTGAGGACCTCACATGCCAACCACCCACGGCCACCCCGAAATTGCCTCTGCAGCAGAGCGAGCTGCTTCCACTTAATGGGAAAAGTGGCTGCAATTTGGGGCCTTTCCAATCACTGCCGAGCCGAGAGCCGGCCGCAATCAGGCAGCGGGAAAGGCAGGGGGCCAGGGTGGGGGCTCCATCCTCTGCTCTGAACACCCCCCCCCATCTACACCACTGTGGGTGCCCCTGCTGCGCCTGTAACCAGGGGGGGACACTGCGACACCGACGCCACAGCATCCCTTTAATGGGGGTGCAGCATCTCCGGGTGCAGGAGGAGGATACACAGGGGATGGGGGGGGGGGGGTCTCGGCAGGGGGTGAGGGGGTCCCCATCAGTGGACCAGCACCTCCATCCTGTGGCTGCCCCGCTTCTTGCATACAGGGCCGTTGGTGCCTGCCTTGGCTGACTCCACCACGGTGATGGCCACATCGCCCTTCTGGAAGCGGGTGGAGAACCTGGAAGGGGGGGGGATCATAAAGGGATGGGGGGGATCGTAAAGGAATGGGGGGATCATGAAGGGATGGGGGACATCATAAAGGGATGGGGGGATCATAAAGGGATGGGGGACATCATAAAGGGATGGAGGGGATCATAAAGGGATGGGGGACATCATAAAGGGATGGGGGGATCATAAAGGGATGGGGGACATCATAAAGGGATGGGGGGATCATAAAGGGATGGGGGACATCATAAAGGGATGGGGGGATCATAAAGGGATGGGGGACATCATAAAGGGATGGGGGGATCATAAAGGGATGGGGGACATCATAAAGGGATGGGGGGATCATAAAGGGATGGGGGACATCATAAAGGGATGGGGGGATCATAAAGGGATGGGGGACATCATAAAGGGATGGGGGGATCATAAAGGGATGGGGAAGATGCTGAGGAGGGGGGGAATAGGGTGAGGGGGGGGGAACACGCCCAGCCCCGCCCCAACCCCTGCCCAATCAGCTGCCATCATTACAGCCACCGCTCATGGGCTGCAGCCAATCAGGACCATCCTGCTGATGCCCCACCCTGGCCACCTCCCTGCCACACCCCCTTTAGCCCCTCCCCTCCCGTACTGGTCCGTGATGCGCAGGGACAGGGCCTGGGCATTGGTGTCCATGAGGGTCTGGTGCAGGCGGGTGATGAGCTCGATGAGGTGGTCGCTGACGAGCAAGAAGTCGCCTTTGGCTGCCCCTGTGGAGGTCTGCGGGGGGAGAAAAGGGGGGTTCAGTTGCTCAGGGGACCCCCCCCCAAGGGATGCCCCATTCCCCGGGTACCTCTTTGAGGTGCAGCACCAAGAAGCCGTCGGAGAAGCGGGTAACGGAGACGCTGCGGATGTCGCGCAGGCTCAGCACGGTCTTGGGTTGGGCGGCCTTGGTGTCAGCCAGGATGAGGTGCTCGGTGGTGAGCAGCAGCAGGCGCGGGACCGTCTGTGGGCACGGGGGGGTCAGCGTGGCCCCCGTGCTCCCTTCCCAGCGCCGTAGGGATGAGGTCTCACCTTGCCGTTGGCTCTGTTCACCTTCCTCACAGTATCGGACATCACCAGCTTGTCCTTGGCCACGGCGTGGAGCTTCTGGTACTTGGGGTTCTGTGTCAGATCCAGGTACCTGCCACTGAAGGGCTGCGGTAGGCTGCGGGAGGGCAGAGGCTGTGAGTACAGTGCTACCCCATCACCCCCCACCCTGCCAGCACCCCCATCCCACCACCTTTTGGGGTACAGCATCTTCTTGTCCTTGAAGAGCTCGCTGGCACACAGCTTGGTCTGCAGCAGCGCCTTGCGCTGCGGCGGCAGCTCCTCCCGGTACTTCTTGCACTACCAAAGCAAGGGGTGAATGACAACGGCAATGACACGAGGTCCCAAAGGGAGCCCCCCTCCATGTCCCCATCTCCCACCTTCCAGCGGTAGAAGATGCTCCTCAGCTCCTGGTTGGCATCAGCCAGGAACTTGTATGGCGCCGGGGGCCAGGTCCGGTCCATCACCGACAGCGGTGGCAGGTTCCTGCTGAGCCCCATCAGGAACTTCTGGACCTGGGGGGCAGAAAGGGGTCTTGAGGGTGCCTGGTGCAGCCGCATGGTAGGAGCAGGGAGGTTCCATGCCCCCCACTCACCAGCCGCCGATAGATGAAGTTGGCCAAGCAGGTGCTGGCCACAGCACGGAAATACCTCCTGTACGCCCTGCGGACCTGCGGAGACACCCATCAGTGATGGGGACATGGGGCATCACCACGCCGTCCCCTATGGGATGTGGGTACCCCTCCCCTCCATCCCCATTCGGGCCCCAGTGGAGAGGACAGGGTGTGCAGACAGACAGAGAGCCCTGGACAGCAGGACGGATGCAGCAGGCGCATTACCTGGTACCCTCTCCAGTAAGCGGCGATGGTGGTGGCGGCTGCGTGACGATGCTGCTGCAGCTTCAGCTCCCGCAGGAGCCGGCGGGACTGTGGGGTGAGAGCCCGGGGGGACCCGAGGAGCAGGGGCACCAACACAGATAGGGAGCAAGACAGGAGGGAGAAGGAAGGAAGACACGGAGAGGAGATGAGTCTGGTCCCACCATGGGGTACATGGTGTTTCCCACCCCGCTGCCTGCACTGGGAGACCTGGTGGCCCTGGGGTGCGCATCCCTCACCTTCCAGCCCCGCACGTAAGCCTGGATCATCAGCGCTGACCGCTTCATCTGCTTGTACTTGTTCTTTTGCTGCGGTGCGAGAGGTGGGGTGAGCCCAAGGGCCCTGCTTGGGGGTCAAGCACCAGGACCCCCCCTTTGCTCCATCCTCACCGCGTGGCCCCGGAACCAGGCAGAGAGGATGATCTGGCTCTTGCGCATCAGTTGGTACTGGGTCCGGCAGCGCCAGCCCCGGATCATCTTCTGGATGAGGGTGACGAGCTGGACCACGCGCTCCTGGCGCCGCCGCTCCAGGTCAAAGAGCTGGGGACAAGCAGGGCACTGAGCAGGGCCCCCCAGCGTGGCAATGGGACCCATGGGGCTGGCACCCCCCCACCCCATAGCAGGGTCCCCCCGCGCCCCCAGACTCACGGTGCGTGGGGAGCGGATGAAGATCTTGGTGTGGCCAAACGCCAGCTCCTCGGAGGGAAACGCCAGCTCCTCCAGCAGTGCCTCAGCCCCTGCCCTGCGCCAGAGGGACACGAGGCTGCTCAGAGCATCAGGGATGATGGGGTCACCATCCACTGTCTCATCCATCCCCATTACCTGTCAGTACCGGTCCAGCGGGGCCAGGTCCGGGAGCCGAGTATCTTGTATCGCTCCAGGAAGGAGCCGTAGAGCTGTCGGAAGGCATAGCCCGCGCGCCGCACCCGCACGTTCTCCATCAGCCCCAGGTACCGGACCTGCGTCAGCACCAGCTCCGGCGTGAAGAGCATCGCTGCTTTGGTCTCATTGGGTTTGATGCACCTGTGGAGGGCAGTGATGGGACGAGGAGGTCCCTGACGGTGCCAGAGCCTTGGTTCTCTCCCCATGGGGCTGGTACCTGATGTAGTTGGGGTTCTTGGAGTAGAGATTCTTCATGAGCATCGCCACCGAGGCCTTGAACTGGGAGCCTGCTGTGGGGGGCAGCTTGAGGGAGGCTTTCTGGGGGTCCCCCTCGGGGAAGAGGGAGCGCAGCAGTGGGTGCCGGGCAGCCCACATGGCCTGCGAGAGGTCACGGAACAGGAGGTCGTTGTTCTTCTCTATGAAGCCCGTCACGTTGTAGGTGACCTGCAACAGGGAGCGGGGTCAGCGCTCCGCAGTGATGGATCCGTGCCTCCGTGCCCATTCCCAGCGCATCCCATGGACCTTGCCGGCGTAGTGATGGACGCGGAAGCATTGCGGCGGCAGGCTGGCGTCCATGACGCGCCGGGCGTTCTGGGTCTCCTTGCTCTCGTAGTGCTTGTGGGTGGCGAAGAGGAGGTTCAGCTTGGTGAGGAAGGTGTCCTCGTTGACCACGCCGGGCCGCAGGCACTCCTCGTCCAGCATGGCCAGGATCCCGCTGTTGCTCTGCACCGGGATGGATGGTGTCACCCAAAACTGTGCCCAATGTGATGGGGGGAGCCAGGACCCCATCACTGGGTGCAACTCACGTTCTCAATCAAGTTGCAGATGATGCTGTTGTCAAAGAACTCCACCGGGGTCCACTGGATACCCTGGGAGCAGACAGGGATGCACATGGAACCCTGGAACCTGCCCCACGGACACCCCCCAGCTGATGTGGGGCAGGAACCGGATGTCCGGCCACAGGGCCAGGGATCCTGAGTCCCTCCCTGCCTTCCTGCCATTGAATGTGCTCCCGGCAGGGAGCGGGGTGAGGGAGCGACGCGCTCCGGAGACGGCTCCGGCACTTCCCCATCGCTGGGGGGCCGAGGCTCTATGGGGCCATCCTCTGGCACAGGCAGAGGGGCCGCATCCTGCCCGGCGAGCGTGGACAGGCGGTACCTCTCGGACATATTCCTCCTGCTCCTCCTTCAGGGTCAGCAGGATGAAGATCTGCTGCAGCTTCTCGTTGCAGTAGTTGATGATGAACTGCTCAAAGCCATTGTCCTACGAAAGAAGGGTCCCGCTCGGTCATGCCCATACCCATGGTGCTGCAGAATGGGGCCAGGGGGACCCTGCACTCACCTGGAAGATCTCAAAGCCGTAGATATCCAGGACACCCATCACCTTCCTCTGCTTGCCTGGCTTCACCTGGGGACACAGTGGGGTGCTGAGGGGGTCCAGAGCCCCATCCGGGATGGGAGAGCCAGTGCCTGCCCCCTGGGCACTCACCTGGATGCTGGTGTTGATGCGGGTCACCAGCCAGTCGAAGAGGCGGCTGTAGATGTTCTTGGCCAGAGCATCCCGGCCATAGTATCCCTATGGAGAGGAAAAAGTGGGGGCTCCCGTGGCTGCTCCTGGGGCCGCTGGGTGCTGCAATGGGGCGCAATGGGGGGCACTCACTTGGGGGACGCTGAGCGTGGTGAGCACCGTCTCATCCCGCGCCTTCACCGTGCGGGAGCACAGCGCCTGCTCCAGCGTGCCGGGGTGCAGCCCGATGAGCTCGCAGATCTCCTGCAGCTCTGCGCGTAGGGATGCAGCGATGGCGGGGGTGCGGAGCAGGGGGACAAGAGGGGGTCCCCACACCGGTCCCATCCCCATCCCTACCCTGCGGCTCAGCGATGCTGCACGCCTCCATCCCGCTGGCCTGGTAGCTGCTGCTCAGCTCCACGTTACCCAGCTTGAGGACCACGGCCGTCACCTCCAGCAGCTCTGTCACTTCGGTGGGCGAGAAGCCAATGACCCTCATGGCATCCTGGGGACAGACACGGGCAGCTCAGCAGGATGGGGTGGCCCCAGGGTGTGTTTTGGGGGGGTATCAGCCTCCTGGTCCCAGTGGTACCTGCATGGCGCGGAAGTTGGCTGCATCATCCATACCGGGCAGGCTGCAGCTCTCCCCTCTCAGGTAGCAGTAGTGCTGGCAGTCCTGGCGGAGCTTCAGCTGCTCTGGAGGGGGGACAAGGAGGCAGCTCAGCCATAGCCCCCCATGGAACCCCTCTTGGACCCTGTGCTACGGGGCTGGGACCTACGGAGCAGCTGCACCGAGCCCCCGGCCAGGAGCTGGTAGAAGATGTGGAAGTTCCTCTCGCCCCTGACGTGCCGCACGATGCGGGATTTCTCCAGCAGGTCTGTGGGCAGGGGCGGTGTCATGGGCTGTGCAATGCATGGGGACCCCCCCAAGGATGGGTGGTCGCTACTCACAGTTGTTGATGACCCCTCCCAGGGGCTCCCCCTTGAAGTCGAACTCCACATCCATGTATTTGCCCTGAGGGACAGGGCTGGGGTCAGGGTAAGGGGATCCACTCCCCACAACCACATCCCCATCCCCTACTGTGCCTCCAGCTCCATTAGGACCCAGCTCCAGCGTCCCGGTCACTCACAAAGCGGGAAGAGTTGTCATTACGGATGGTCTTGGCGTTCCCAAAGGCTGCAGGATGTGGACACGGGGTTACAGCGTGGTCCAGGGGGGCTGGGATGGATGCAGGATGCAGGGTGCAGGATGCTTACCCTCCAGCACGGGGTTGGATTGCAGGAGCTGCTCCTTCACCTTGTCCACCTCCTCCCCTTTGCTGCACACCGCCGCCACGTAGGACATCACCAGCTTGCTGGCCTCTGCGAGTGAGGGGCCGTGGGTACCGGCACCGAGCCCACCCGTCCCGCAGCGCCCCTATGAGCACCCGGCAGCATCCCTGCCCCTACCCGTCTTGCCAGCCCCGCTCTCTCCAGTGATGAGGATGCACTGGTCCCTGTCGCGGTCCCGCAGCGAGCGATAGGCATCATCAGCAATGGCATAGCTGGGGGTGAGGAGGGGTTAGAAGGGGTTCGGAGCAGGGAGCACCAAAAGCCCCCCGTTGTATGGCTGTGAGTCCGCTCCCTCGGACCCCAAAGCCTCGGGCAGGGTCTATGGAGACCGAGGGCTCCCCCGCGCTCACATATGGGGCTTCACAGCGAAGAAGTTGCAGTTGTGGTACTCCTGCACCTTCTCGGGGGTGTAGATGGGCAGCGGTTGGTAGGGGTTCACCGAGATCAGCACGTTCCCGATGTACGTCTGCGGGGAAGCAGGATGCTGCCTGCGGCTGGGGGGGGACGCAGACCCCGGCGCCGCGCATCGCTCCCCCCGCCGCCGCCTCCCGCAGCCCCATCCCGGTGCTCACGTAGATGTCCCCTCGTCGGAAGCGCTCCCGCAGGGTGCGGAGCAGCGAATCCTCGCTGAGCGGGTCCAGCAGCACCAGGTCCCCGATCGCCGCCGCGTCCAGCAGCGGGTTCGTGGCTTCCATGGCCGGGCAGCTCCGGGGATGCTGCGGAGAACGGGGGGGGGGACGCTGCAGCCACAGACACGCAGCCCCGTCCCCAAAACCCCCCCCCCCCACACCTTGGTCCTCAGCAGCCCCTGGTGCCTCCCCCCCCACACCTTGTCGCACGGGTGGGACAAAGCACGGAGGGCACCGCAGCGCTCAGGGGATGGGGACCCAGGAGAGGGAAGCAGAGCCCCGGGCAGGAAACGCGGACACCTGGAGCCTATTCTCGGGGCAGGGACAAATCCAGCCTCTGCTTCCTCCCTCCTTCCTGGCAGGGGGAAGCTGGGGCGGGAAGGGCCAGGCTCAGGGCCAGGGCAGCCCAGGACCCCCCCTGACAGCCCTGCAGCACCTAAAGGCACCCATGAGATCCCGCTGCTTCCCCACCCATCCCTTACCTGGCTCTTAGGGAGCAGTCACAGCCCTGGGGTGACCTTCACCCCCAGTTTACAGCCCGGGCGCAGGCTGTAAACCCAACCCCGTAACGCTGCTGCCGGGGAAAGTTCACGAGCACAGAGGTGGGGAAGGATGGAGATGGCTCCATCCGGAGAAGGCGGCACCCATCGGTCCCTACAGCCCCCCCCCCCCCCCCGTGCTGCTGGGTGCGGGACCCCAAAGCAAGCACACACAGAGGGGAACCAGAGCAAGAGCCCCCCCCAGCTCCAGGGCTCACCCCAACCTCCTCACAGCGCCGGGTCCCCAACACCCCATGGGGCGGAGGTGCCCTGGGTTGGGTGCGGTGGGGATGGGGCGCCCCGGGGGGTGCATGGAGGGGTTTGGGTGCTCCGGGCTGGGTGGGAGCAGAGGGGTCCAGGACTCACCTCCCGGTTGCAGAGCAGCGGACGGTGGAGTGGCTCCAGCCCAGCCCAGCGCCCGGTGCGGCCCCCGGAGGGGCGGGGGACCGGAGGGGCCCTCCCTCAGGGCACGGTGCCCGCTCGCAGGCAGGGAAACTGAGGCACGATGCAGAGCAAGGAGCCGGGAAGCTGCCCCCGGCCCCTCGGAGCGGCTGCGGCCGCGCTCCCCTCCCTGCCCCGGGCAGGAACGAGCAGGGAAAACCCCTCGCAGCCCAAACAAAGGGAGCTTCCTCCCAAGGGCTGCGGGAAGCAGTGAGACCCACAGCGAGTCCTGCCATAGGGAACGCAGCACGCAGGGCATGGTGTTTGCCCCCAAGGCACCATCAGCATCCTTGGCCCGCGGGATGGACAAAGGAGGCTCCTAAGCTACAAAATACATCTTTATTACAAATATAATCGGTCATGAATCACACAGAGGGATGGAGATGGAGAGGGCGCTCACACCAGCACGGGAAGGAAGGGAAAGCAAGGCAAGGCCAGGGGAGTAAACCTGCGATGGGGCCAGGGCAGCAGCGGCCATAGGGACAGGGTTATTGCTTAGCAAGGGGCCTCCCAGGGCTGCTGCGGTTGCATAGATGGGGTGTCCCCTCCAACTCTGCCAGAGCCAGGAGGGAGCGCAGTGGGGATGGCCCTGCATAACACTGGTTAAAGGCTTCGGTGGCACCAGGAGGTGCCAGCACCCCACTTCAGCAAGGTGGGAAGGGGAGGAAGCACATCCACACTCATCCTCAGCCTGAGGCAGGGGGATAGGGAGGCTGCTCCCGGCCTCTGCCCGGACACAGCAGCAGCGGGGAGCAGGGCACCACACAGGCTTCGAGGCTTCTCCCGAGCACCAGAGCTGAGCCACGTCTCCACCGGGGGCTTTTTGGTATCCACAGGGAATTTAAGACAAGGCAGAGGCAGATCCCACCCAGCCACAGCCCTCCGGTGTCTTTGGTAAGAGGAGGAGCCGGGCGCTCCTCGCAGCAGCCTGGCCGCGGGCACGGGCTGAGCACGCAGGGACTGGTGGGGCCGGTCCGAAGGTCTTCTCGTGCACCTCAACCCTCACAGGCACCTGTACACGAGACAGCGCTTTCGCTCTGTCCCCACCCCATAGGGACGCTCCCAGCGGAGCCCAGAGGTGCTGGGGCAGGAAGAGGGGCTCCTCCATGGCGGCAGCAGCAGTTCTGCCCCTCACCTCCATGCAGGGCAGCCAATCTCAATCAGCATCCAGGTGGTTATAGGGCCGGGAGTCACAGGTGTGATTCCTGTCAAGGGAGGCATCCTCCTCCTCCTCCTCCTCTTCCTCATCCTCGTCGAAGAGCTGGTCCTCAAGGAAGATGCCACCAAGGCCGTACTCCCGCTCATGGACAGAGACCTCGTCGTGGGTGACGTGACAGGCGCCACCCACAAAGTCAGCAAACCTAGTGAGAAGCCCCAAAGAAACACGCTAGGCACATGTACAGTACATACGTGGTGTACGTACGCGGCGTTGGACACGCGTGCCCAGTGCCCTCCCGCGTGGCTCTGGCACAGCAGGGTGAAGCGCTCTGGCGCCAGGACCAAGCGTTATCTGTCCTTCCCCTGTGGCACCTCCCCTGCTCCCAACCCACCACAGACCGTCCATACCTCCATCTCCCCATCTCTAAAGCCAGGATGAGAGCACAGAGCTTTCGGAAGCACACAGAGACCCTGGCCGGCCACCCCTGTGCCGGGGCACGTTACCTCTTGGGAGCCTGGATGCGGGACACCGCGGTCCAGGCAGAGAAATCCGGGCTCCTGCAGTAGCTCCGAAGCTCCTCAAGGGCTCTGCGAGTCTCCACTTCGCCCTGGACCCGGAATTCCTCCTCCGTGAGCAGGCGGGGGGGGCTTGGCCCAAGCCAGGCACTCTGCACCCTCCTGCCAACACGGCAGCAGTCACTGCCCATCCACCAGGGATGGATGCTGCTGAGCCCCTTTGGCTTCTGCTCCAAGACACCAACCCCATGGAAAGCAGGACACAGCCCCCTGGGATACCCACCCCCTGGTTGCGTGCCATAGGCTCCGTCCAGCAGCAAGAGCAGGGAATGCAGCCCTCACCTGTAGGCAGCGAAAGCCCAGTGCAGTGGGTAGTCCAGGTTCTTGGTGCAGAAGGCAATGACCACCAAGGCCAAGGCGATGGGGTGGATCTGGATGCCTGAGTACATCAGTAAGAGGCCCAGGAGCTGCAGGGCCCAGGAGAGGAGGTTGATGCTGCGCTCATTCTCCAATGGGCCGTAGCGGTAGCAGATGCCGAAGCTCACGAAGCCCATGAGCAGCAGGTAACCTGCGGGAGAGCAGAGGGAGCAGAGGCTCAGCCTGGCTGAAGGAGCCCCGGAGGAGCAGGGGCTGCAGCATGGAGCTGACAGGAAACCAGCATCTTATCACAGACTCATAGAATGGGATGGATGGGACCTTAAAGCTCCTCCAGTTCCAAGCCCCTGCCACGGGCAGGGACACCTTCCACCAGAGCAGCTTGCTCCAACCTGGCCTTGAACACTGCCAGGGGTGGAGCATCCAAACCTCCATTCAACCCCTTCCAGTGCCCCACCACCCTCACAAGGAAGAACTTCCTTATCTCCAACCTGAACTTCCCCTGTTCCAGTCTGAACCCATCACCCCTTGTCTTATCACCACAGCCCCTGATGCAGATCCCTCCCCAGCATCCCTGGAGCCCCCTTCAGACCCTGGCAGCTGCTCTGAGCTCTCCACGCAGCTTCTCTCCTCCAGCCCCAATGTTCTCAGCCGGGCTCCTATGGGAGCTGCTCCAGCCCCTGCAGGTCCTTATGTTGAGGACACCAGAACTGCTCACAGTGCTGCAGGGGGGGCTCTCACAGAGCACAGTAGAGGGGCAGGATCCCCTCCACAACCAGGATGCAGCCCAGGGTATGGCTGGCAACCAGCCTGCTGCAGCATCAGTGAGCCCAAAGGGCTCACACTTACCTAGGAGGTACTGCCAGTAGGTCCTGCAGATCTCCTGCAGGTTCTTGAAGATCAGCTGAAGCAGGTACAGGGAGAAGGACCAGCCCCCTGCCAGCAGGAAGTAAACATGGTTCTTCTAGAAGAAGAGATGGGAGATTCAAGCTGCATACAACTTGTATACAGGATGTTCTTGTCCAGTTGTATAGCGTTCTTCAGACACTCACCTTGGGCAGGACCTTAGACACCATGTAGATGAGGATGAGCAATGAAGCCAGCAAGCCAAAGCTGATCCCGGCCGAGTAGAAGAAGAGTTGGCTCCTGCAGAGGTCACACAAGGTGTTCTGCAGCTCACGGGTGCCCGTGCACAGGCACAGCCAGGCACTGCCACCCAATGCTCCTCATCCCCAGGGCACTCACCTGCTCAGCATGTCCCCACAGAAGAACAACAACAGGCCCAGGAAGAACACCAGGAACAGCTTTGGGTCAAAGCCTGGAGAGGGAATGAATCCAGATAGAGAAGAGAGTCCTTTGGGTGCAGTCACACGGACAGGGAAGGGGCGGCATCACAGGCAACCCCTGACCAGATCCCTAAGTTTACACCCCATGGATGAACACGCACTTCTCTCTGCAGCCCATCCGCCGTCCCAAGGAAGGCCCAGCCCTCAGCACATGAGCCCACGTCCTCATTGCCCCCTCCAAAGCCCCCCCACCACGGAGGGGACGTACGTCGGAAGAGGACGACGCAGTACACGGTGCCGTCCTCCAGCAGCTCCACTTTGAGGCAGGTTTTGCTGCTGTAGAGATCCACGTCGATGCTGGTGTCGTTCAGCTTCTCCTTGAGGAAGGACGAAAGGAAGCTCCACACTTTGGACTCCCCCAGCTCCTCCTCGCTGTCCACTTGGGTGACTCGGATCATGCGGCTGCTGTTCACCCGGATCTGCACAGGGGAAAGGGGAGCAAACAGCGGGACGGCTGCCGCGGGGTCCCCGAGGACCTCCCCGCTCCTCCTCCCACCTGCATCCTGGTCCAGATTTCGTGCCACTGCGGCTTGTGCGCGTTGGTGTAGCAGAACCGATGCGGCGTCGAGAGGCGGTACACGCGGCCCTCCAGGAGCGCGATCACCTCTGGCGTCCCCGCACCTGCAGGGGACAGAGAGGGCGGGATGCAGGGGCGCATCCTCGGGGTGCAGTGGCGTATCCCCGGGGTGCAGCAGCGCATCCTCGGGATGCAGGGGCGCATCCCCGGGGTGCAGGGGCGCATCCTCGGGGTGCAGGGGCGTATCCCCGGGGTGCAGCGGCGCATCCTCGGGATGCAGGGGCGCATCCCCGGGGTGCAGCGGCGCATCCTCGGGATGCAGGGGCGCATCCCCGGATACAGCGGCGCATCCTCGGGATATGCAGCGGCGCTTCCTCGGGATGCAGCGGCGCATCCTCGGGATATACAGCGGCGCTTCCCCGGGATGCAGGGGCGCATCCTCGGGGTGCAGTGGCGCTTCCCCGGGATGCAGTGGCGCTTCCCCGGGATGCAGGAGCGCATCCCCGGATACAGCGGCGCATCCTCGGGATGCAGCGGCGCATCCTCGGGGTGCAGCGGCGCTTCCCCGGGATGCAGCGGCGCATCCTCGGGATATGCAGCGGCGCTTCCCCGGGATGCGGGGGGGTCCCGGCGCTGCCCCCCCCCGGTCCCCCCGTACCTGCGCCCCCCCCCAGCAGCAGCACCACCGCCGCCCACAGCAGCGGCCGCTCCGGGGCCGCGTTCATCCCTCCCGCCGCCGCCTTCCGCCTCAGCGCCCGGTAACGGCCCCCACGGGGGCCAGCGGTAGCCAATGAGAGGCGGCGCAAGCGTTTAGCAGCCTATCAGGAGTCAGGCACGCCTACCGCGGTGACCAATCAGACGGGAGGTCCCGGGCCATCCCGTGGCAACCGCTAATCCTGCCTTAGCAACGGCTCCGATAGACACAACCCGTAGCCAATCAGAGAGCAAGCCCGCTTGATTGACAAGCCCCTCCTCCTATCAGAAGGCGATGTTTATGTATGAGGGCGCGGAGTCCCGCCCCTCAGCCCCCGCACCGGGGGGGGCACCGAGGGGGGGGCGGCGGCGGCTCCGGGGGGGCCGAGGGCTCCGTTCCCGGTTCATGGCCCGGGGAGGGGAGGGGGCGATGCGCGGGGCTCCCGTGGGGGGGGAGGGGGGAGCGGGGGGAGGGGAGCCCCCCCCCCCCGGCCCGTGGGCGGCGGAGCCGGGAAGCGGCGGGGCCGTAGGCGGAGGATGTGCGTCAGGCGGGGGCAGCGCCGGGCCGGGGAGCGGCCCCGCCGAGACGGACGCTCGGTTTGGGGGGGGGGGGACCCCCATTCACAGCGGGGCACTGAGACCCCGCTGCCCCCCCGCGGGATAAATAGCGCTGTGACACGTAGGACAGGGGCGCGGGACGTGACACCCCCCCCCCCCCCACCTCATTAAGCCCGGAGCGGACGACGACGGGGGGGGAGGCTTCAGCGTGCGCCCCCCCCACCAGAGGAGTCACCTCCATCCGCGCCGCGCTGCGGGGTGTTCACCCTGAAGCCTACCGATGGCAGCCCCGGGGGGGGGGGGTGAAGCACGAAGCGCCCGCGCTCCCGGGGCAACGCCGGGATAACGGGCACAGCGGCGCTGCAGGAGCCGCCGATGCTGCGAGCGCAGCGGTCTTGAACCCCCCCCCCCCCCCCCAAGCACCGGCTCCCCGGGACCCCATACGCGTCCCCTCCGCCCGGCGCCGCCCCCCGGGAATGGGAAGCGGGGGGGGTGTCCTTCCCCGCCCGGTTCCCCGGTGCCACCGTGCGGGGCGCCGCTCCCCAGTCCCCCCCCACCTCGGGGCGGGAGGCGCAGTGGGAGCGGGGTTTGGGGGGGGGGGGGGGTGTGTGGTCCGGGTTCCCCCTCCCGCTGCTGCCTCCCCCCTCCGCGGCCGCCCGCGCTGTGCTCGGCGGGGGCGGCAGCCGCGGGATCCGCCCCCGGGGCCTCCCACGCCGCGGCGCTGCCGGGGCCGCTGCTATTTCACGGTACCGCCCGTGTGGGCGGCGCGCAGAAGCGGCGCGGAGCGGCGGAGCGAACGCGCCCGGCCCGGCCGCGGGACCCCCCCGAGCCCCGGCACCCCCCGGCCCCGGAGCTCCGGCTGCTTCCCCCCCCCCCCCCCACCACCACCAGCGGCCGCGCACGGGGCGGGCGCAGCGGTCGGGAGGCGGCTCCAAGCCGGCGGTGAGCGACCGACGGGAAGGGGGGGGGAGAGGCGGGAGGGGCTGGGGGGGGGGGGCCGGGGCACCGGGAGCGAGGGGCACGGAGCAGAACGGGACCCGGGGAAGGGCGGCCCCTGCGGGAGCGGGACTCGCGCTGCGCCGTCGGGGATGAGGCGGCCTCGGGAGCGTGTTCGGCCCCACGGGGCTCTCCGGGAGGTGCGGGGCGGCTGCTGAGGGGATGGGAGGGCCCATTCTGTGTCTGAAGGAGCTGCGGCCGCTGGGTCCGACCCAGCCTGGGTACCCCGTGGGGTTTGGGGACCCCGCAGCACCCCCATCACCCCGTCCTCCCTGGTGGGGTGGGGGCTTCTCCTGCGTGCCCGTCGTGACCCGTGGGTCCCGCAGGCGCGATCGCCATGGCCCTGCCCCGCACGCTGGGGGAGCTGCAGCTGTACCGGGTGCTGCAACGCGCCAACCTGCTGGGCTACTACGAGACCTTCATCCAGCAAGGGGGGGACGACGTGCAGCAGCTCTGCGAGGCGGGCGAGGAGGAGTTCCTGGAGATCATGGCGCTGGTGGGCATGGCCACCAAACCCCTGCACGTCCGCCGCCTCCAGAAGGCCCTGCGTGAGTGGGCCTCCAACCCGGGGCTCTTCAGCCAGCCCGTGTCGGCCGTGCCCGTCAGCAGCATCCCCCTCTTCAAGCTCTCGGAGGCGGGCGGGCGCAAGGCGCTCAGCAATGGTCACGCCAGCCCCGGGGAGGCTGTGGGCAAAGGGGGCAGCAGCACCGGGACACCCCCGGCCCGGAGCCCGACGGAGCCCAGGGAGAAGCTGTCACCATCAGCGGTGCCGCCGTGGCCGGGGAGGAGCACCCCTGAGTCGGAGGGCGGCGGGGATGAGGAGCCGGGGGGTCCCCCCTTCTCCCCGGGTGGGAGCAGCGGTGAGCAGGCGATGGGTACCGAGGTGCTGGAGCCGGAGCTGGCGCGGACGGTGGCAGAGAGCGTGGAGCGGCTGCTGCAGAACTACCCCCGTGGCGGCGAGGCCGAGCTGCGGGCGCTCATGAAGCTCAACAAGAAGCTGGCCAAGGCTGTGGGACACATCTTCCAGCTGGAGGACGGTGACCGGCACAAGGAGGAGGAGATCCGCCGGCACAGCGCGATCTACGGCCGCGGCGAGGCCCGGCGCCGCGAGGGCAAACAGCTCACCCTGCACGAGGTGCGTGGCGCCGATGTACCGGTGTTGGTTGGGGTGGGAGATGGGGGTCCGCTGGGTCAGACGCTGCCTCTGCCATGGGGGGCTATGGGTTCCCCCCCTCTCACGCATCGTCTGTGCCCCACAGCTCATCATCAACGAGGCGGCCGCCCAGTTCTGCCTGCGGGACAACTCGCTGCTGCTGCGGCGCGTCGAGCTCTTCTCCCTCTCGCGGCAGGTAGCTCGGGAGAGCACCTACCTGTCCTCGCTCAAGGTGTCCAGGTGAGCCCGCGCCTGGCAAACCCCCGTCACAAACCGGAGGGGGGGCGCTTGGCTGTCACCCCCATCTGCGCCCCATAGCCCAGCGCTTCCCAGTGGGGATGGGACCCAAGTTCCCCTTTCCCTCGTGTGGGTTGTTTTCTGCCTGACCTCGGACTCGCGGGAGGTGGAGTATGGTTGGAATGCCCGGGGGGGGGGGGATGATGCTGCTGCTGGGGGTGCCCCATCCCTCACCCCTCCCTTCGCACTGTGCGCTGTGGCCGCGCTGCCCTTTCCCTTCGCTCCCCCCTTGTGCCACCCCCGGCTCCATCTGTGCCAAAGCCCCGATGCCGCGGCACCGCCCTGCCCGGCCCACGCTCCCCGCGGCGGCTGCCGCTGCCCGCAGCGTGGCGCGGGGCCCCTGCGCGGTCACCCCACGCCTGACACAGCCCCTTCGTGTGTGTCCCCCCCCCCCTCCTTTCCCCGCGCAGGGCACATCCCGAGGACAGCGGAGCCACCGCGGCCAAGCGGCTCAAGCAGGAGGTGGGTCCGTACCCGCGCTGATGCTGCCGCAAGGGGATGCGGGGTGGTGGTTGCGGGGCTGCTGCTGCGCGCAGCGCGGAGCTCCCTTTGCTCTCGGTGGGACGGGCCCCGTCCCCTGTGCCCTGCGCTCACTGCGCGCTCCCGCCAGGCGGGGGAGCAGAGCCGCCCCGAGCTGCTGCCGCTGCCGCTGGGCCCGGAGCCGCCCGGGGCCGTGTTCCGAGCCGGGCTGGAGGAGGACGCCGCGAGCCTCTCCGGGGAGAGCCTCGACGGCCACTTGCAGGGTGAGTTGGGACCCATCCATAGGCAGCAGCCGGACACACCCCCCCCCGGGTAACCCCAACTCTCGCCCTTCTCTCCGCAGTGGCGGGGGCCTGTCCCCGGCTGACGCCGCCGCCCGGGGCCGCCCCCGATGTGCCCCTCGGGCTCCCCCCGCACGGGCTCTGGAGTCGCCACATCCTGCAGCAGACGCTGATGGACGAGGGGCTGCGCTTGGCCCGCTTGGTCTCACACGAGCGCGTGGGGCGGCTCAGCCCCTGCCTGCCCGGGAAGCCCCCGGCACCCGGTGAGCCCCCCCGAAACGGCGGCAGCGTGGGGGGGGGGGGGGCAGCTGCCTGTTCTCTATGGAAGCAGCTCCCTGATGCTATCCCCATCCTTTATTCTCCCCACAGAGTTCGAGGACGGAATGGCAGAACGGGGTCCTCCGGCCCCCCCCGAGCCCCCCCGCGGCACCATCAAGGTGGAGCAGGAGACCAGCCGGCAGTGAGGCCCCTGCAGCCCCCCCCACCATTAACGAAGCAATAACGTGCTGGGGGACGGGTACCGGCGGTGCTCCGGGTGCGGGGAGCCGGTGAGGGCCTGGCCACAGCCCCCCCTCCCCCCCCCCCCCCCCCCCCCAGGGCCCCATCATCTCCCGCACCGATGCTCTGGTTACCTCAGCCACGGCGGGATGCGCCCCCCCCTCCCCGCCCCGCAGCAGCAATACCCTGGTCCCGCCAGGCTCTGAGCCCCCCCCCCGGGGCTGGGGGGAGCCCTCTATGGACTCGAAGCTGCTGTACAGCCCCCCCTCGGCTCACCCCTTGTGCTGACCGTCCCGTGTCGTCCCCCCCCCCCCCAGGCCCCTTTGGGCGGGCAACCCGTGCCCCCCCCCCATCGCGGCACAGGAGCCACGTGCAGCACCGTGTGCTCCCGCATCAGCACCGCCACCCCCCCGCAGCACCCCCGCAGCACCCGCCCGCCCCCCCCTGCAGCACGCACTGCGTTGTGACCCCCCCTTCCCACTCCTCCCTCCCCGCACACCCATTGTGACCCCCCCCCGCAGCACCGCATCACCCACGTGCAGCGTTTCAGCTCTAAATCCCCCCCTCCCCCAGCAGCTCACCTGCACCCCCCTCTGCACCCCCCCCCCATTTACCTTCATGTGCACGGTCCCTGTGTTGCGGGGGTCACGCGTGTTGCGGGGGTCACGCGTGTGCACCCCCTCCCAGCACGATGCGGGTGGCGCTTGATGGGTACGGGGGTGGTGCTGCCCCCCCCCCCCCCCCAGCCCCTTGGGGTCCCTCCTGTCCGCTGCCCATGTTCCCATAAGCCGTGCCCAGCCCCGGGGTCCCCATGTCCCTCTGTGTGTCCCCCCCCTTTAGGACTGTGTGGTGTCTTTCTCGAGCGTTAGCGGCGCCTCCTCCTTTGTAACGTGTACAGGAGATTATTTATTTTGTTATTTTGGAATAAAACTTTATTTTATGGCTTATGTCCCTGCCCCCCCCCCCCCCCCGACATCCCCCCCCCCCCTGCACCCCACTCCCGCCTTGGGGGGGGGCAGCACCTCACAAACCCCAAAGCAAACGCTATCTC
This sequence comes from Ara ararauna, assembly GCA_028858755.1. Taxonomy (NCBI): domain Eukaryota; kingdom Metazoa; phylum Chordata; class Aves; order Psittaciformes; family Psittacidae; genus Ara; species Ara ararauna. The sequence continues at coordinate 8,945,416 of CM054390.1, forward strand.
TGGGCTTAGTGAGGGGGACCCGGTGTGTGTCCCCTGGTATAGGGGGGCTATGTCACACATTGGGGGCCGGGGGGGGGTCCCTCCATTCAGGGCAGCAGATCCGGGCTCCAAAGTGCAGCAGATACACCCAAGTGTTACCCAAAATCCCCCCCCCCCCCCACCAAAGCCATATCAACCCGGTGATGCCTTGGGGGGGGGCGGGGGGGCACAGTCCAATGTCCCCTCCCCAGCATCCCCCTCACGCGTGCCCCGGTCGGATGCTGTCGTCCCACCGGGACTCCCCCAGGCCCCAGCAGGAGGCACTGGGGTACCCACTGTGCTGGGGGGGGGGCGGGAAGGGGTGGCCCTCCACCGACATCTCCTGCAGGAACTGGTCCAAGTCCGAGCAGGGCGGCTGGTTCATGCTGGGCAGCCTGGGCAAGGGAGGCACAGGGTGACTTAGGGCATCCCCCCCCCATCAGGCACCCCAGTGGTGTCCCCCCACCACGTGCTTACCACCTCTGGGTGCTCTGCAGCGGTGGGTCCACCATCAGCGTCAATGGGGCCAGCTCGAGCATCTCTTCATCCCGTGGCTCCGGCGAGGGCCCCCCCGACAGCATCTGCGAGGCCTCCCCAGTCATGTACTGGTTGGGCATGAAGGGCCTGGGGGGAGCAAAGAAGGGGGGGGGGGGTGATGTGAGCCATGGGGTACCCCCTTGGTGCTTCCCCAGAGGGGAAGTTCTTGGTTGGGTCAGCAGCAGCGGACTGGGAGCACTGCTCAGCCACGGAAGGTCCCTTGGGGTGGGAGAAGGAGGGGTCAGGGCCAGGTACCCCCCCCCCCCCCATGTGCCAGGTCTTACAATGGGTTCCTGAAGGCAAGGTCCTCGCAGGGAGGCAGCGGCTGGTCCATGGCCAGGGATGGAGAAAGCATCGGGGATGTGCTGCAGGGAGGAGGAGCACATGGGGAAACACCCCCTCCATGGTGGCCATGGGGGGGCCCAACCTGCCCCCCCGTGCCTTCAACCAGCACTGCTCCTACCTGGGGAAGGAGGACCCGAGGTTGCTGGTGACCATCATGTTGACGCTGCTCTCACCCGTGGGGTAGCCCGTGGGGACAGGCGGGGGGCAGAAGGGAGCGGGGGGGCTGCAATGTAGACACATGGTGGTGTTAGCACCCCCCTGCACCCCAGTGCGGCTGCCTCTGCCCCGGGCACTCACCACATGGGGCTGAGGACCGGCTGCAGGTCCTCGGGCTGCAGCATGGGCAGGTTGAACATAGGAGCCGGGGGGGCCTCGGGGAGGGTCCCTGCAGCGCTCTGGGGATGCTGGTCCCTGCAAGCGCATCATTGCCATGGGCACAGGGCTGGTGTGGTCCAGCCTCTGGGCAGTCAGTGCTCACAGATGTGCTCCAGTGCAGCCCATGGTGGGGATTCGGGATCCCCATGGGGGATCAGGATCCCTATGGCGGATCTGGCACAAACACCCACCTTTCGCTTTCCACCGTCATCTTGATGGCGGTGGAGACGTAACCCCGGCCGTCCTTGCCTGTCTGCTCTTCTGCTCAGAGAGGAGAAGCATCCGTCACCCACCACCCCGGCTGTGCCAACCCTCCCTGCCAAGCTCTGGGACCAGGAGAGACCCCAAACGCCTCTGAGCTCCCCATAGCATTGCCCATCTCTGCTCCCCTCCTGCTCACTGTTGTAGTGGCTCCCAAACGCCTGGTCCTTGGGGGTGTTGGGGTAGAGGTTGCGGAGCTGCCCCAGGTCCCGGATGCGGTCGCCGAGGGAGCGGATGGACAGGTCCTTGGCAGAGAAGGGTTGGATGTTCTCTACCTGGCTGGAGCCTGAAGGGAGACAGCACAAGGCTGCATCATGAGCCCATAACACCCCATGTCCCCAGGCCAGGGTGACAGCACCAAGAGCAGCCCCCATGCCCCCAACGCACCATCCTTGCCCCTGATGACGTGGGCAATGGTGACCCCCCCGATCTCGGAGTCGCTGAAGCGCAGCAGGAAGGTCCCATCGGGCTCCGTGCTCAGGAGCTTGCAGACGTACTGCTTGCTGATGAAGCCGATGATGAGCCTGCAGGGACGCGCAGGTGGGACCAGGGCTCCCCAGGTGTGGCCCTGGAGCTGCTCTGGAATCCCGCTTGGCCCTGGATACCCACCTATCGGACCAGTAACTCTTGAGGCACCTCTTGGTGAGGTCGAGGACTCCATCAAACCACTGCCAGAAGGTGAAGCCCCGACCGGGCAGGATCTCCTGGGGGAGAAGAGAGGGTGTGAGGATGCCCCGGGCCACGCTGGTCCCTGCTCACCCAGACCACCTCTCCCAGTAACCTTATTGAACTGGGCCCAGGACACGCTGCGGCTCTGGAAGTCCTCGAGGCTGGCACTGTAGTCATTAAAGATCTTCTGTGCCAGGAAGAAGTAGTGCTCCTTGAGGAGCCCTTTGGTGGTCTGCACCTCGGCCATGAACTTCAGGTTCAGTGTGTCGCACATCTTGTCCCAGGGCACCCGCTCGGCCACCACGAAGGGCACCCGGTCCTGCGCGGGGCAGGATGCCATCAGGACACTTCCATCCCCGAGCTGGACCCAGCCCCAGCATCTCCTCATCCTGTGGCACTCACGATCTCGGAGAAGGCGTTATCCCACAGGATCGTGGCTTTGGCGTTATTGTCCTGGTTCCCATGGACAATGACCACGATAGGCAGAGACAGGACCTGGGGGCAAAGACAACGGCCCCCCGTTAGTCCTGAGGCCACCCCGAGCGAGATGGGGCTGTCCAGGATGGACCAGGGTGTCCCGTAGGGGACACAGCATTGCCCCAGCCCTATCCCATGGGAATGGCGCTGGTACCTGGAGGTGAATGGAGAGGTTGTGGGTGGTCAGGGCCACGGAGGTGCTGAACAGGACTGCGCACTTCTCCTCCGTCACTGACTCGGACCCCTTCCGCTCGCAGCGCTTGATCTTCTTCAGCAGCTGGGCAGGGGAAGAGCTGAGCATCCCCCGTGGGCAAGCCTTGGGGACCCCCATCCCATCCCATCCCATCCCATCCCATCCCATCCCTCGCTGATGGCACTCACCACGTTCTTGAAGTTGGCGCAGCAGGTCCCGCTGGTAGGGTTGGTCTCCAGGGCCACCACGTTGTGCATGATCTCCCCGGTGCTCTCGCTGGGGCAGACAAAGGGGTCAGGGGCTATGGTTGACACTTGCAGCCCCCTTGCCCTGTGCTGAGCCCCCGGCCCCTCACCTGAGGGTGCTGCTGTAGGCGCTGAGCGCCAGCTCCCGCGCCTGCTTCTCCGTCACCATTTCAGCCCGCACCATGTAGGGCTTGGCCAATGCCTTCAGCAGCTGTGGGCCCAGCAGGAACCGGACACTGGCTTGGAACTTGGTTTGGGTCTTCAGGACCTGCGGGGGCTGCCTCTCCACCAGGAAGGAGCTGGGGACCCACGTACCGATGGTGCTCAGCAAAACACCCACTGCTGCAGACCCCCCTCACCCCACTGCCACCGTTACCTCTTGACCAGGCTGGATAACACCTCATTGAGCCGCTCCTGGAGCCTGGGTACCAGCTCAGCCCCCAGCTCCGCGCTCGCTCCCATCACTTGCTGATGCAGCTGGAAGTGAACCTCCACCAGGTTCTCGCACCTGAACCAAGGGGAAAGGGGGACCCTCAGCCACAGCCCTGCTCCGGGTCCCCATCCCTGCCCTGTGCCACTCACCTCTTCTGCAGTGGAGCCAGGTTCTCCTCAAACGGAGCCCCGTTCCCTGCCAACTGCTGCTGCCTCTTCCAGATTTGGATCCTCTTCAGGACCTGCTGCTTGGCCGCCTCCAGCTCCTTCACAGCCTCCAGGATCAGGGTGGACAGCTCCTGTGGGGCACCAACCCAGAGCCCTGTGCCATCTCCTGCAGGGCACCAAACCCTCTCCTGCCCCAGAGATGCTGCTTTTCCCCCTGGTACCCAGACCCCACTCACGCTCTCTGACGCTTTCGCTTCCGTCTTTAGCTGCGGCTCCTGCAAAGAGGCTGTGGAGAAGGATGGGGCAGCCCCATTAGTGTGGGGAGACGGTGTCTGAGTACGGCAGCACACGCTGCCCGGTGGGCCCCGTCCTGATGCATCCCCTCACCTGGGGGACCATCCAGCTGCGCCTGGATTTGGCGCACGCGATGCTGCAGCCGCTGCAGTCCCATGTTGAACTTGAGCTCCTCCTGCCGCCGGTGGAAGCTGAGGGGTAGGTGATGGTCCTGCGGCAGAGCAGAGCGTGGTGAGCAGCGCCCAGAGCCCACCCCATGCCTTGGGGTGCTGCGGGAGGGGAGCAGGGACCACACACCCTCTTGAGCACAGCGGCTTTCTCCCCATCCAGGATGGCTCTCAGGACGGACACCAGGCGCAGCGGGTCCCGGCGGTACATGTTCTGCAGGGAGGCAGAGCATCAGTGGGGCAGGGTATGATCCCCCCATCCCCAGCATCCTCCCACCCCATCCATGCGTTCCGGTGCTAAGTCAGGTTTTGGGGTTTCATGATCCGATCCATGGGAACGCTGCTAATTCCCACCCTGAGCTGTGCAGCAAAACATACGCGAATCCATTTCAAACAAGAACCCGACCAGGCAAACAATGCAACCGGTGCAAATCCTCTATTGCTGCCAAATAGCCCAAGCCTGACACCCAGGGAAGATCCTCCCGGCTGATCTGGTCTGGGTGGATGAATGCCTTCCATAGAACACAAGCAGAGGAATTTCCCTGCTGGCTCCGCTCCCTGCGTCCCACATCATCTCCTCCGGCCTGCACGCGCTTCCCACATCAGCTACTTCCCACACCAGGAATGTCGGATGCTTCCCATGCAACCAGCCCGGACCCTCTGCTCCTACCCCATGTCTGGACACAGCACCAAGGGACAGAAGGGCCAGGTTTGGTCTCCCACCAGCCTGCCTCATGGAAGAGCTCTGCTTCCAGCCCTTTGCCTCCCGGCAGGGCTTACATGTGGCAGGGAGCTCGGGAGAGATAAGGGTTTGCTGTTATGGGCTGGGGAGGTGGGAACATGGGAGGGTGGCTCCCCTTTAAACACCCTCAGCTGAAACATTGGCGTGTTTTCCTGCAGCAGCTTCAAAACCCTTTGGAAAAGCACCCTGTTCCCTGGAAGTTATGACTAAAGCCGACCCCTTCCCAAATGCTGGGTATTGGAAGTGTCTGTTACCCAAAAAGCAGAGCGTTCAGCCAGAACGAGCAGCACTCAGCCCTTATGTTAAAAGCTTCACTGGCAGCAGAGAGTAGAGGGGTTAAATCTGCAATCACAGAAGGTGGAAGAGAGACAGAAAGTGGCTCCAACAGACCTCGGTACAGAAGGCAAGCCCAGGAAAAGAAACCCAGCACGTGCCCGTGCCCATGCCCATGCAGCAGGAGGAAACGTGGCACGGCACAAGGCATGGCACACAGCACATGGTATGGAGGAAGGAGGCATCAACTGCTCAAGCGGAACATGGGGAACATCTGGCGAGGTGGGGGCTGGCAGCACCCCAAGACCCCCAGTGGCTGAGGCCACACAAGCTCATTGCTCACGGATGGCGCTTGGCCTTGAGATGAGTGTCAAGGGGGACATTGACTCCTTCAAGCAGCGCTTGAACCAAATCCGAAGCAGAATAGAACCAAATAGACCCCAGCGTGACACAGCCCCAAGGAGCCCCGTGCCCAGCGCCACGCACCTCGATGCCATTGACTTGCTGGAGGATCTGGCACTGCTGCCCATTGCTGCTGGCTGCGCTGCGGAGCTTCTCCAGCATGGCCGAGAGCATCCCGCTGGCCACGCTGGTGCAGAAGGCATCCGAGCCATTGACGAACTCCCTGGAGAGGCAAAAAGGGTTGGGTGGATGGGCAGGAATCCTCCACCATCCCCTGTGCAACCCTGAACCACGCACTTGCACCATGGAGGAGGGGGACAGCCGCCTTCCTGCTGCCACCCAGCGCTGGCCGTGTTTGTGGGGGCAATTTGGGGCATGAACAAGGGCAAGACGGTTCCCTGGAGAGGATGTGATTCCCAAAACCTCTCCTGAATGGGCATCTACCTCCACTATAGAAGCCTGGGCTGATCTGGGGGGGAAAGGAGCTTAAGATCACCCAGTTCCAACTCCTTGCCGTGGGCAGTGGTGCCTCGCAGTGAACCACGTCACTCGAGACTCCATCCAACCCGGCTTTGAACACTGCCAGGGATGGAGCATTCACAGCATCCTTGGGCGCCCTGCGCCAGCGTCTCACCACCCTCACAGTAAAGAGCTTCTTCCTTATATCTAACCCAAACTTCCCCTGTTTCAGTTTAAACCCAGCACCCCTTGCCTTATTGCTACAGTCCCTGATGAAGAGCCAGTCCCTCTGGGGCCTCACCAGGGCTGGTTCTCCAGCCAGTCAGCCAGGACACAGCGCAGGCTACGGGGAAACTCCGTGAAGAGGCCACTGAATTCCTCCGGTGGCATATGGGAGACGATGCTCCAGAGGGACATCTTGGGAACTGTGGAGAAACAGGAGAGGGGCCATAGGGCAGCACCCAGAGCCCGCAGCGCAGCTCCTCCTAGAGCTGCTGCTTGTCCCTGCTGCATCTGAACCTGCTGCTCCGTGGGGTCAGGGCTGCTGCAGAGGAGGAGGAGCAGGAAGGAGCTGATCCAGGATCAGCCTCTTGGGCAATCCTGGTCAGGCAGGCAGCCAGCTTGTGCCTCAGTCTCCTGCATCTCTGGGGAATCCCTGCGCCTTCTGCTGCGGGCAATGTACAAGGACAATGGGGAGGGATGGGTGAGCGCTGCCCGTCTTGGCCCAGGAGAGATGGGAGAACCACTGGGGGAGCAGGAAGAGTGTGCGACTGCTCTGCTGCTCCCCGAAACCACCCCGAGCCATTCCCCAGCCGCCCCCCATAAACAGCGGGGTGGTGGAAAGCAAGAAGAGGCCTGGAATGAGGCCCTAGATGGGAAACTCCGCAGGGAATTCCAGCGCTGGGGGGGGGGGGGGCGGTGTCGCGGCGCGTCCAGTCCCCGGCACTGCAGCTCCACCAATCCCTCCCTGTGCCCAGCATCCTGCCCGCTCCGTGCCTCTTCCAAACGGCTCCATCCCCTTCCTCCCACTGCCCCGCTCATAGGGCCCAGCAGGGGAGGAAAGGACGGCGTCCCTGCGCCGCCGGCGCACGCACCTCGCTGCCGCTTCCCGGGGGGCAGAGGCCGGATCCTGCCGCTCGGACACGTCCGGGTTGCCTCCGGGATGGCTCCGGGACCTCAAGGGTTGGCTTCCCGTGCACCGACCGCAAACCGGAGCCGCGTCACGTCACGGTGGCGGAGGTGGAGCTGCCGGGGAGGCTCTGAGGAGCCGGGAGAGGGGAAGGAAGCCGGCGTCACTGGGGCAACGTCGCACGGAGCGCATAACAACCGCGCCGCGGCTGCCAGCGCCGCTCCGGCCCGGCCCGCTGCGACGAGGGACACCCCGGGGCTGCCCTTGTTCTCCCCGTGGCATCAGGGAGATGGCAGCTGCTGGGGTGCAGGGAAGCAAGAGGGGAAAAGCAGCCCCTGGTGTAGCGATCCTCGGGGTGCAATCCCCGTTCTCCCCTCTTATCTGAATAGATTCAAACCTGTATTTCTGCTTAGCAGAAAGGCGCTGGATGGGAAGTGGCAACCTGGAACGTAAAGCCGGGCATGCCTGAATATGCTCAGAGGCTGCAGGAGGTGCTGTGCTCCTCCTCCCCGGTTCCCAGCTCCCTTCCAGCCCAGGAGACAACGGCTCGAAGGAGCTCCAAGGGTGGGGACGGGCCCGTCCCCTCCTGGCATCAATCACAGCAGCTCCTTCGCCTCAGCCGTGCCCTGTTTTCCTCCTCTGCTCTTTCTGCAGAAGAGTGTTTCCCTGCCAAGACCCAGCACCCTGCGCCGCCACAGGATCAGGCCGCGCAGGGTCTGCTGCATCAGCACCTCCCCAGTGCTTGGGAGAAGGAAACAGGGTAGCGACTGGGGACAGAGCTCGGGACCCCTGCCCCAGGACAACCATGCACCTCCACCAACCACTGCAGGTGCACCCCGATCTCCCACAGGCCTCATGCACCCAAGGTGGCACTCCAGAGCAGAGGCTCCCATGGCAGCAAGTGACCTGACACAGCAGCAGGAAGATGAGATGCGGCCGGGGGAAGCCACACTCGGGCCCCCCAATGGGACACGTGCTCCGGCAGGGAGCTGCCTCCTGGGGAAACCCCGCGGCAGGATACGGCCCCGGGCTGTGCCCCGCGCCCACTCCCCCTGCCCAAACCACCCCGGCGCAGCCGCTTTCGCTTCCTCCTCTACCCAAGGGCCCACTTTGCCTCCTCGGCAGCTCTGGCGGAGGAGCCGGGGTGCAGGAGAGGGGATCGGGGACCCCCGTGCCCCGAGCAGGGGCTTTCTGTTTACTCACAGGGAAACCAAGTCCCCATCCTCGAGGCGAGAGCTGCCATGGCCCTCCCTGCTGTTACTCATTAAACACAGGCACCTCCTGGCAGCAGAATGCAGCCCCTTCCCTTAGGGAGCGGGAGGGATCCCGCTCCCGGCCAGCGCCTCCCAGCCCAGTGCCAGGAGCTGGCAGCCTGTGGGTGCGCACGTCCCTGTGCACCCTCCTCATCCTCCCGGGCACGGAGCAGAGGTTTCCCCGGGGGCTTTTTCCCGGATGGATGCCCCGAGGTTTTGGGGCTCTTGACTCTCAGGACACCTGGGCTCTGCTCCGCCTTTGCCTCCATAGGGACGCAGCCTGAGCCACCTCCCCGCCCCTCACCAGGCCTTGGTCTCCCCAGGGTACCGGGGGGGGGCCACCACTCCGTGGCCACAGCATCGCCCTCCTGGGCGGTGGGACCTCGGTGATGGCGCTGCAGGGAGGACACTGTGGACCCCGCAGGGGTTGCCTCAAGCGGACACTCCGGGCCAGGGGAAGCTCTTCTTAGGGCCACCTACGCGGCCAACGGGAGCCTCGACGCCGGCCCAAGCCCAGCTCAGCCCAGCCCTGGCTCCTGCAGACCCGGAGCCCCTTCCCCATCGCACCCCAAAACACCGCAGTGACACCGGGCAGTGCCTCCGCGCCCCCCCCCCTCCAGCGGCCGAAGCCTCGCGGGCAGCCCCCGGTGCCGTGACGGGCACCCGAACGGGCGCTCCACCGAGGCCTCGGCCCCGCCGCCGGTCCCGGTCTCGGGCCCCGCGCCCCCGTCCCGCTCGCGGCGCCGTTACCTGGAGGGAGCCCCCGGTCGTCGGGGGCGGCCGGGCCGGGCCGCGCACCCCTCACTCCATGGCGGCGGCGGGCGCGGCCGGGCCGGTTCCCGCGGCTGCCCCGCTCCGGCGGAAAGCGCCGAGCACCAGGAAGGGGGAGGAGACGCGCGGGCGGTGGGTGCGTGCGCGGGGGGGGGGGGCACCGGCAATGGAACGGCCCCGACACCGGCACCCGCGGCCACTGCAGGGACCTACCCGAGCCCCGCGCCCGCCCGGTGCCAGCGCCCGCCCCCCAGCCCCGCATCTGCCCCGTTTCTGGTACCCACCCACCCCGCTCCCGCACCCCGCAGCCGGTCCCGTGCCCCCCCTCCTGTGCCGGCCCGAGGATGGGAACGGGGTCCCTGCACGGGGATACCCACTCTGGGACCGCACAGACCCAATGCCCACCCCGGGGTGCTCTTGGGGCTGCTCCGACGCCCCTCATTGGAGCGGAGGGGGCCGCATCGGGTAGAGCCACGGCGGGGCCGCCAGGGAGCGCTGCCGCACCGCCGGTGCCGCCGGGGCGGGGGCTGCCGGTGCCGGGGCACGGCCGCCGCCGGACCCCCGCGGTCCGAAGCCCTGGGGTCGCTCTTCACGCCACGGCGCTGGTGACCGCTCGGTGCTCGCTGCCGTTACCGGCATCAGACGTGGCGCCGTATCCACTGCCCCCCCTTCGCACAGGGTGCCGTCCCCCACCGTCCAGCCCTGGGTGTCCCAGGGGGACGGATCAGCACCTCCGGAGGACGGGGTCGTCCCCCTCACCCCCCAGATCCCGGTTCGGGGCAGCATCCTGCGGGGAAGGGGGGGCTCTGGCCACGGGCCACTCGAGGGAGGAATCCGGTCGTCTCCACTCGGCGGGGCTTGCGCAACCTCCGGGGGGCCCCCGTGAGGGGACGGGACCGAGCAACCCTTCGGCTGCCCCGCGTCCGCCGCCGCCCCCGGGACATCCCCCGCCCGCCCTTCTGCAGGGGCGGCTTCCCAGAACATCTGGACCCTCCTCCCAAACATCTGGTGCAGCAGCTCCTGCCAGCGCCGCTGCCTCACCGGGGTGGGGCGGGCTAGTGACGTCATTGTTTTAACAAGTGACATCACTGGGGGGGGGATTGCAGACTGCACCCCCCCCCCCCCCCCGAGCACCCGGCCTCAGCTCCTTGCAGGCGGCGGTGTGGCGGGATGCTGTGACAGATGAATGATGTCACGGCTCCGGCTCTGACGTCAGGGCTCTGGCTCTGACATCATACCCGTGGCGATGAGGGGGTCCCTGGGGTGACGAAACGGAGCCGACCCACGGGGGGGAAGGGATGGGGGGGATATGGAGGGGCGCTTCGCACGGACGTGCTTGGGAGGACCCCCCCGGGGCTGCCCGATGGGCGCGGGGGAAACGGGGCCGAGGCTCCCCAGCGCCGGGAGCCGTTTGTTCTCCGCCCCGTGCTCGATCAGCAGCGGCGCCTCCAGGCGAGGGGAGCATCGCCGGGCCCGGGCACCGCGAGCGGATGCAGCAGCGGCAGCGCCCGCCCGCCCCGCCCCGCGCTTACACCGAGCCCGCACCGGGGGGCACGGGGGGGGGCGCAGTCCCGGTACCCCGTACGCATGCGCACAGCGCGGCAGCCGCGTAGGACCCCCCCTCACTCTTTCCCCCCCCCCCCCGCCTCCCCTCCGCGCTCCCCAATGGGAGCGCGCACGGCAGCGGCGGCGCGCGCCCGGTGACGTCAGGCGGGCGCGGCGGCGCGCGCCCTCCATCCATCCATCCATCCATCCATCCATCCCCTCCGCCTTCCCCCTCCCCTTTCCCTTTCCCTCCCCTCGCCCCCCTCCTCCTCCTCCTCCGCCGCCGCCGCCGCCGCCGCCCATCCCGGAGGGTCCGGAGGGTCCCGAGGTTCCGCCCGCCCCGTCCCGTCCCGTCCCGCCCCGTCCCGTCCCGCCCCCGCCCCGCGCCCCCTCCCTCCGCGGATGTCGGTGCGCGGGCCCGGGACGCGCCGCCCCGCGGGCAGCACGGCGTGAGGAGCCGCCGCCGAGCCGCCGGCATGGGGCCGCTGCTGCCCCTCGCCGGGTGCCTGCTGGCCCTGCTGGCCGCGCCCGCCGCCCGCGCCCTCGAAGGTGAGTGCGGGCCCGGGCCCCGCGGTGGGGAGCGGGGACACCGGGAGGGGATGGTGATGGTGGTTGGAGTGGGGGGGGGGACATGGACACGGAGCGCCGCAGCTGCGCGGCCCCGCGGCCGCTGTCGGGGGCGCGGGGCCGGGAACCGGCGGGGCCGCGGCGCTGGGGTCGGGGGGCGCCGCCGTGACAAAGCAGAGCGGGAGCAGCGCGGCCCCGCTGCGCCTCGGGAGAGAGCGACGGAGGGCACCGGGCGGTGGGGGGGGGCAGCGGGATGGGCCGCCCTTCCCTGCGCCCCCCAGGCCCTCTCCGGCCGCTCCCTCCCGTCCCGGGGGGGTTCCACCCGCCCGGCGCCCCCTTTCCCTCGGGAATCCAAAGTTTCCCCCCCTGCAGCCACGCAGGAAAGTTGGAACTCCCTTAGCGCGGGGGTCCCCCAGCTCCCCGGGCCAGCCTGGCCTCGCCCCGCGCTCCTTGCATAACTGGGGCCGCTTCTCCTGCCGCAGCCGCGGTGGCCCTGGGATCAATGTTTACCCAGCGATGGGGCTGTCCCCCCGTCCATCGGCCCGGGCCGGCCCCCCGCCGGCCGCTTTCTTTCCAGGCTGCGCACGTCTCGCGTTCCCGGCGCTTATTGATCTATTCAGTAAATACTTGGAGGAGCTCGTCAGCTCCGTGGCCGAGGGTTTGGAGCGGATGAGGGGCCGCTCTTGGCAGCGTGAGCGCGTTTGGGAGCTGGCAGCCGAACGCGCCGGGAACCGGCCATGGAGGAGGTCCTGCGACGCCTCAACACACGGGGCTGGAGCCTGCTTTTCCCTTTCAAAGCAGAGAAAGGAGGGTTCTGAGTTGGCACTTTCCTCTTATGGCTTCCCTCAGAATGGCCCTGGTTGGGGACTGGAGCAGTTGGTTGGCGTGGGGGTTATTTGGGGGGGGGGAAAGGGTTTTCTGTCCCCTTTCTTCGCCCACCTTGGAGTGAAGCTGCTGGTGTTCGGTGTGGTGGCGGAGCTTGACCTGTCCCCAGGTCAGCGGGATGGAGGAAGAGGAGGAGGAGGCTTGGGCAAATGCCAGGTCCCTGCCCCAGATTACTGTCTGGGGCTGCGGGAGGCTGGAGCCTGCGGTTTCCATCCCTCCTTGCCCCACCAGAGGTCTGGGTGCTTCATTGGTATCCCTTGCAGGGAGCAGAGGTCGATTGCCCCAGTGGTGACAGTGATGGTGAACCGCTGACCGGCTGCTTCCCTGCTCCCACCCCGCTCCCCAGGATCCCCGTGTCCATAGGCCTCATCCTCACTGGCTGGTGGCTGGGAGCTGCCGGCAGATTCCCAGGTCCACGGGGGCGGGAGGGACGGGCATCGCTCGTTGCATAAGCTGCGTTGCCTTTGGAAACAGGCTGCGGAAGGATGATGTGCGGGAAGGAAGTTCCTCTGGCCCCTTCTCCACCCCAGGAGCTGGAGTGGGGTGAAACCCAATGCAGAGCCACCCCTCCCTCCCAGCGCCAGGCTGCCCTCCCTTTGGGGGTGACATGGGGGGCGAGGTGCTGTTCTGCTCCATGGGGCAGCCCAGCAGGATGAGGGCTCCTTGGAGAGCTGGGGATGGAGCTGCAGGAGGCTGCAGAGGGGCTCTTGAAGCTGGCAGGGGTACAGAGGGTGGCACCTTGGCTCCAGTGGTCCTGGCTGGGCTCTGGTCTCCTGCTTCAGGCCAGGGGCAAGCTGGGAGCTGTGACGGAGCCAGTGCTGCTCTGGTGCTGCAGGCAGTGGGGTGCAGAGTCCCAGTGCTCACCTAGAGACACGCACTGCCCCTGTTTGCAGCTCTGGACTTGTTCAGCTGTTCCTGGCTTTGGCTGCAGGAGACAAAGTCCAGCTTGGGGGATAGGGGGGAATCCGTTCCAGTGGGACAAAGGGCACTGGTGCATGGCTCCTGTCTATGCTTTCCAGTGGCACGGGGCTGCCCCATGCAGCCATGGGGCCACGGGTGAGGGCAGGCAGGGCTTGCCCCGCTCCTGGCTTGGCCATACCTGTGGTAAAAGGCTGCGGTGCTTCGGTGCAGCGCTTCTGATGCAATGGTGGGGACAGGTGGGTACCCACTGGCCCTGTGTGGAGCATCCTGGGGCTCGCAGGAGCCTTCCCCTGCATGGGAGATGCTGTGCTGTGGATGCTGCCCCTGTCCCATGGTGTGTGCTGATGGATGGGGCAGTGCTGGAGCATCCCTGGCAGTGGTGCCGGTTTTGGCGTGAAACCGAAGCATCGCTTTCTGCCTTCCTGCTGCTTCCAAAGCCATGGTGGGTGGTGTGGAGGTGGGAGCAGCTGTGGCACACGTCCCCCTTTTCTTTTGGTGTCTCCTCATGTCCTCTCCATGTGGTTCCATGTGCTCCTCAGGGGCGGGGGCTGCTCAAGCCCTCCAGCTCGTGATGCTGCTTCTCTGGTGTTGAGGACCCATGGGGCTGATGTGGAGCAAAACCCACCCTGGTCCTCCCTAATCCTGGCTCCCTGGAGCCTCTTCCAAAGGATCTGACTCTGGTTCCTCCTCATCATGAGCCTGTGTGAGATGCCCGGTGCTGGTTGCCTGCCTGGTCCGCTGGCTCTGTTCTGCTGCATGAGACATTCCCATCTCCTTGCAGGAGTGGAAAAGCAGGGATAAGCGAAGGGAAAAGCTGCGTAACCAACTGCGAGGGGGGGACCCCAGAAACAGCCTCGTGTCACTTCGAGGTGGGAGGGAAAAGCCATCCTCTCGCTGTCATGGGCAGGTTGAGCTCAGCCCCTCTCCTTCCCCATCTGGGATGCTGTGGGGGGGACCCTGCTGCAGCGGCATCCTGGTTGTCTCCTGGTGTTTGTTGTGGGCATTACTCTCCATTGGGGAGGGCGGCTGAGGATGGGGCAGGGTGAGGAGCCCTTTGCCCTCACCAGGAGCATCCCTACCATTCCTAGAGGGATGCAGGGGCCTGTGCTGGCTTTCCACTGTGTGCTCCTGAAGTTCCCTGCTCCAGACGCCTTCCCACAGGGATGGATGCCCACAGTGGGGGAGTTTTGCTGCCCTGTACAGGAGGCAGGAGCAGCTGAGCCCAAAATCATTGTGGTTTTGGCTCTGCCTTTGGGATGCTTTCCCAAGCCCGTGCTCCCTATGGACGGCCATTCAGCAGGGACTTGGGTGCCGCTCAGCCCCTCCAAGCGGTGCAGGGAGCACGTGCCTCTGCAAGGGCCCTTTGCCCTGGGAGGGAGGGCATGCGGGGGGGTTCTGTTCTGCAGGACAGCGTGGGGTGTGTGGTCAGCGCTGAGCCACAGGCTGGGCCGGGCTGTGCCACGCTCCTGCTGAGTCAGCACCATCAGCGCGCTGGTGGGATTGGGGCAGGAGGTTCCTCTTCCAGGAACTGACACAGTTTCAGTTCCCAGATCCACATCGAGCGCCTTCTTTGTGCCCTCCCCACACATCAAACCCTCGCTCTGTGCCCCTGCGGCTTCCGCAGCTGACCCACAGCCACCTCTCCCAGTCGGTGCATGGGCTCCATCCTCAGTGCTTGGCGAGGGGATGCATTTCCCTCCCCTTTGCAAGCCAGACTCAAGCTATTTACGGACCAGGTTTTGCTGTTGACTTCCCAGTCCTTTCCATTTAGCGTCCCTTGGCCCGCAGCAAATGTTCTCCGTGCTTTCTAATTTGGCTCCAACTTCTTGTTTTCTTCACTTTCTGCTCCTTATTTTAAGAAGGAAAAGTACTGGGTGGGCCGCGAGGACTGCTTTGCTGGTTGTTATTCTGTTGTGTGAGGTTGCTTTCCCCAACGCACTCCAGCCATTTCTAAGGCTAAATATAGACTCCCCATGTCCTTTCTTAGCCAGGGGAGCGGAGCAGGCTGGAGCTGCAATCATGCAGATGCTCTGCAGGATCCCAGACGGTCCCAACACTGCGGGAAGCAAAGGGCTTGTGGGGTTGGCAGCTGGAATGTTGGATAATGACCTTGCCGGCAGCTTCTCCGGTGGGACCGTGCTCGCGGTGCCACCGAGGGGAGGGATGGGAAGAGCAGCCTGGGCTCCTCCGCAATGTCCAAAGCGTGTGGCCCGAGGCATCGGTGGGAACTGCAGATGCTTGGGGGGGGGGATCTGATTGAGTTGGAAGTTGCATCTTGAATGGAACGGACTAATGGGCAAGATGCTGTTTCTCCAAAGGACACCATGGCGCTGACACTCGCATCCTGGTGAGCTGCTAACGGGAAGGTGACCACGAGCGTGGTTTGCTTGCTGAATAATGGGAGCGAGGGGATTCATTGCTGCTTCAGGCTTCGCGCAGCACTCGGGGCTCAGGTGTCCATCCCTTGGCCACCGTAGCCAAGGAGGATTTCAGCCTGGCGAAGGCTTTGCGGGCTGCGCCGCTGCTGCTCCCCTGCCGTGGCCTTGCTGGGGGTGCCTGGGTTTTGTGTTTGCTGCCGGGCAAATGGTTGTTGGAATCTGCCGAGGGCTTTGGAACACATCAGTCTCTTCCATTTACTTAATACGGTGCAGCTCTTTGTTCTGCAGCCGGCTGCGCGCAGGGACCGGGCCCTGGATTCACACAGCGGCTCTTTGTAGCTGATGAAGAGCCGAGCGTCTCCCTGCGCCGGTGCCCTGTGATGCTGCATTGGGTTCTATGGGGGCTGAGTCCCTGCTGGGGTCCCCTTGCTCTGCCTCTTGGTGCTGCAGCGGCACAAAGCGCTGGCACCCTGTGGATGTGCCGTTCTGTTGGTGCTGTGCTTGGAATTTGAATGGCGTGGCCTAAGGGGATCATAGAATCATAGAATCAGCCAGGTTGGAAAAGACCTTTAAGATCATCATTTATGCAGATGCTCGTGCCGTGACCATCCCCTGCCCCACTCTGCTTTACAGGCACTACACTGGCTTGCTAATAGTGGGGGTCCAGCGTGTGCCTTGTGTTCCCCATCCCCAGCTGCCAACACTGATGCTCTTCATCCATCCCTGTCCCGTTTGTGGCTGGGAAAGCAGCTCCAGCTGATGATGCACAACACAGGGGGGGCTGCAGCATCCCCAAGCACGGTGCTTGCGGTGGTCCCATCCTCCCTGGGGTGCTGGACCCCATCCCTCTGCACAGCTCAGTGTGGGGAGAGGAGTTCGGAGAAGGCTGGGAAGGGTTTGGTCCCATGTGTGTCCTGGTGCCTTTTTATTGTTTGGAAAAGGAAGCACTTGGGTTTAATACTTCCCGCTCCCGCAGCCGGGGCGGATGCTGTGGGGCACCAGGGCAATCACTGCAGGGTCAGTTGGGCTTTGCCTTTGCCACTTGGTGCTTCCCGCCTCACTTCCAAGGACGGAAACGTTCTCCCCCTGTCCTAAAAGTCAGCTGAGACACCCACACCATGGGACCCGTCCCCTGTCCCCTGCCTGCTCCTGACAGGGCCATTGGCCCCAAGCTGGATCAGCATCCCTGGGTCGGTGCCTCGCTTCCTGCCGCAGCCCCCGGCCCTTCCAGATGGGTTCACTCAGCGTCTCCTCTTGTGGCCTGGAGCGTGTTTTCCCTGCGGAAGAGTGGATTTGGAGCCCAGCGCTGTGCTTACTCACCAGCTTGGTCTTCTCCTCCGCAGCCGCTCCAATGCCATCATCCCTCAAAACCTGCCCGCCCATATGTATCTATAGGTCTATATAACTCTCTATCTCTATATATCTATATATAAAATCTTAACGCTTCTTCTTCTGCAACTTGCAGAAGGTCAAAGCAGGCAAACCAGGATCCTTGATCCACAGCAATCACCTTGGAGCATCCAGGCTACTGCAGGCGACCGCTTCGTCACTGATGGCGATGCCAAGGGGTAGGGTAGCGCCTGGGATGCAGCATCTGAACAGACACATCCATACGGATTCCTCCGTAAACATTTGTACCAGTTAGATGGGACATTTTGCTATGCCATGGCAGGATGGTCAGGTTTGCTTCTGGGGACCAGGATGGGAGCCGGTGATGGCCAGAAGCCCTGCATGGGCACGGAAGGGGCCACAGCACTGTTTTGTCATGGGGAGACCTTAAAACAGCAGGAGATGGTGGTGGCCCCGTGTCCTCCCCAGCGCTGGGGGGATGCTCCCCACAGAGGACTTGGTGGCCGGAGCTGGAGCTGCATCTCCACATCCTCATCACCCTTCTTGCTGCGTTCACACGGGCAGGTGGACCAGAATCCAGAGCATCTCCCTGCGCTGCTCGGGAATAAGAGTCCCTTTATGCCGGAATAATTAGTGTACTCAGAGCATGCTAATTATTCTGGGATGAAAGTGACTTTTATTCCGGCAGAGTGTCCTCTCAAAGGGCCCTTTCTGCCCGCTCCCGGGGCCACAATAGCTGCTCTGCTCCGTTTCCCCATCTCAGACAAAGTCCTTATTTGCGAAGCCAGCGAAATTGAGTTGACTGATGAATTAAGGCCAATGGTTCTGGCCTGGCTCCAGCCCTTTGAAAGCCTTGGCGAGCTGCTGCCCGGCCTGGGCAGGGGAAGCACCAGCACCCTCCTGCCCCTAGCAAAGTCCCATAGGCTGCATTGAGCCCTGGGCTCCTCTGCTGAGCTCCAGCAGCAGCGTTCTGCCCCTTGATTTCAGCTGTCCAGATGAAATGCCTATTAATCTATAATGTGCAATTGCTTTATTGCACAGTGCAGGCAGGTCTCTGGAGGAAGCGCTATCAGCTTTAGCCACAAGCCATAAATAACTGCCTCCAGTGCAGAGCACTCTGTTCTGTTTGGGTTCCCAACTGCCCAAGGTAGAAACATCCCACTTAGCATTCCTGCAATAAATAAAGGGAATAAGCAGGTAGCGGGGAACCCGTCCCCCCTGCCTGGTTTGGGTCAGCCCTGATGGGGTGACTGGGGGGGAACCAGAGCATCCTCTTGGCTTGGGTGGCTGCTGGCCAGGGCGGCTGCAGCCCATCCAAAGCCCCTTTCTCTTGGCTGCAAATGCCTTTTTCTTCCCTTTTTTTTTTTTATCCCCTCCTTTTCATTTAAATTGCAGATAAGCTGCAAAAAGAGAAAGAAACCAAACCCACACGGATCTGCCTCCAAACACCCTCCAGTGCATGGCTGGAGCCGGCCCCTTCTGCCCTCCCCTCCCCAGCACGTTGTGTATTATCGAGCTCTTTTACTGGATTCGTTTCATCTGGTTCCATCTCCTGCCGTTTTCCAGCTCATTCTTCCATGGACCCCTCTGTGGGGCTGGAGCAGGAGGGGGAAGAGGGGGATTCTGAATTTGGTTTAAGATGCAAATGATTTCTCTATTCCCCCCCTTGTTTTTAATGCATTTCATCTGGGGAGCGGGAGGGAAGGGGCTGGGCAGAGAGGGGGGAAGCACATTCCTCCTCCCATCGCATCCAGATTTCCCGGTCCGTGTTCCCTTTTCCATCATCTTCCCCCTGGATCTGTTTGAAGTCAGGTGATGGTGGGGCTGTGGGGTGAAAGCGGCCCTTGGGAGCCGCAATGTGATGTTATTCCCCTTCCCCTCCCTCCTGGATGCTCCTGGGCAGTCTCTGTCTTCCATCTGCCCTTAGGGGCAATGTTTTCCCATCCATCGTCCTTCCCCCCCCCCCCCCCCCAGTCTTCCCTTCCCTCTTTTGTCTGAGTTTGGGAAGCAGCGATGGCAGATCCTGCAGTCAGTAGAAATCATGGAATGGTTTAGGTTGGAAATCATGGAATGGTTCGGGATGAAGGGACCTTAAAGCTCATCCAGCTCCAACCGCCTGCCATGGGCAGGGACACCTTCCACTAGAGCAGCTTGCTCCAAGCCCCATCCAACCTGGCGTTGGACACTGCCAGGGATAGGGCAGCTTCTCCATTCAACCCCTTCCAGCGTCCCAGCATCCTCACAGGGATGAACTTCTGCCTAAGATCATCAGCAAAGGAGCCGCATATTCCAACCGGAGCCTTTCCTGGGCACAGTGTTGTGCTGCCGTTGGAATGCTGCTCTTCCTCCCCAAATCGTCTCCTTTTTGTGTTTATAGAGGTTGATCCTGCAGGATTCAGACGCAGTAGGAGAAGAATTGAAAGGAAAGGGGGGGGGGGGAATGTATTTGAAAGCCAATATTTGCTTAGCAATTGGACGGGCCCCTCCGCACATACCTGCGGCTTCTCCGTCGGGAATGGCCGGGAGCGCACAGCAACGTCATTCATGGAAGCGGCGCTGGGATGGAGCCGTGGATCTGGTTTGAATCTTCCCGTTGGAAGGGGCCGGGTAGAAGAATTGCAAAAATGCATCTGAACTGTTCAGAGATCTTGTATGGAAATGCAAAATGGAACAAATCAATGTTCCGTTCCCCTTTCCCATTGGAAAAATGCACCTTAGGCTTTAGGTTTGGTTGGTTGAAGTGTCTCTATTCCCCTATTTTGAAGCCAAAGCTGGAATTCTGCGGGGATTTGAGCTTTTAGCATCAGCCTCATGGCTTCTGCACCAAGCCCCTGGAGCAGGGAAGAGCCGAGGGCTGCGTGTGCCTCCTGCTTTATCCTTTCCCGGAGAAACCCTGGGAAACTGGGAATGAAAGGTGCAGAAAAGGAGCCAATGGTGGGTTTTATCCCTGAAATTCAAGGCCAAAGGATGGATGATGCGGGGGAGAGGAATGAAAGGATCACTCTGAGCTTTGTGTTTGGTTCATTGGGTGCTACAGCACCAACCAAGTGATGTCTTGAGGGCTGAGTCCACAGGGAGGGTCAGTGAAGAGGAGGGATGAAGATGTGATGTTCAGCTGGCTGATGGGTCATTTCCCTGCAGAAAGGCCAGAAATCAGCCCAAAGTGGCCCAAATGGGAGCAGAGCAGATCAGATCACAGCAGCACTGGGAGCTGTGTGATGCTTGGCCAGGGCTCTGTGGGTACCATTCTGGGTCCATCGTACCGGGTGGGATGGTGGCTCCCGGCTCTGTGTGCAGGAGGTGTGTGCTTTGGCAGGCTCCCCCCTGCAGGAGATGGGGTGTGGGAGCATGGAAAGGAGGGGGAAGCTGGGAATGGAGACCTGGGAGGAATGTGGAGTGGATTTATTTTGCTCCCTCTCGTGCTTTCGTCTTTCTCCCCCCCACCCCAGCTCCAGAACATCTGGTTTGCAAATCACACTCATTCCAGCCCGTATTTATGGCCAGGCTGTTTCCTTTGCTGGCCACCTCCTCCTTCGGAGGGGAGGAGGAGTTGGGCTGAGGAGGAACGGATGGGGAAGGAGCTCTTCAATGCTTGTGTGCTTTGCTTCCAGTCGATCGAGGGGTTTTATGCCATCCTGAAGGGAACTTGGCTTCTGCTCAAGGTGAAGACCCTGCTCCCCAGCCTCCCGCAACGGGCTTCAGTTCTCGCTCTGGGCAAAACGAAACGGGTTCTGTTGTGTTTCTTTAACAGCCCTTTTCCGCATCCCGCCGCACGTATTGCCCCTGGATAGCGGGATGCAGGGCCAGGCTCCCAGTCCCCATCCTGTGGGATGAAGAAGGATTCCCTTTCTTGGACCCAAATGGCCATTTTTAAGGACAGTTTTCCCCCTTCTTTCCCCTTTCAATTACTTTTAAGCAGGAATCTCTCCTCCGGCTGCCAAAGAGGGACGTGTGATGGCTCCTGCAGCTGCCCTGGCCCTGCTCTGAGCTGGCCATTGTGCGCTGCATGAAGGCACCTTTATTCTCCGCTCCATGCTCCACTGCCGCTTCTGCTGGTGCCCGGCTTTGGGAAGCAGATTTGGCTCCGTGTGAAGGATGCCTTAAGAGACACCTTCTCTAATTGCCCACCTGGCACCGAGGCCATCCCCACACTTAACTCTGGGACCATTTAACTTGCTTAGGAACACGCTGTGCAAGGACAGCAACCTGGCTTGCCAAGGAGCCAAGGGGAAGCGATCTCCATCCTGCCCCGTGCACGGAGCCATGGCAGCAATGGGAAACACAAGGCCTTGGCTGAAGCTGTTGTCCTGTTTGGGAATGGTGGAGGGGGTTTGAGCTGGGTTTGGATACGGCTGCGCTGCGGCATCACCCCTTCAGGAGCCAGGGTATTGTCCTCAGGGGTGGTTTTCCTTAAGGAAAGCTGTGATGTGCAGCCTGACAGAGCTGCAGTGCGTGGAGAAAGTCCCACACTGCTCCTGCATGGGGGAGCTGCTGCCAACACAGGAGAACCTGCTCTGCTCTGGTCCAAGAGCATCCGTGGGGATAGGGCTGCTCTGCAAGGTGTAGGTGCTGGTACATAGGGGTCACCATGACCCTGCTTCAGTGTGTGCTTGAGCCCAGAACCCCCGCAGTGTGCTGGGCTACACCCCCAGAGCACTCGGGAGACCCCAGAGCAGCTCCCAGTGCCTAAAGGGGCTACAAGAAATCTGGAGAAGGGCTTTGGACAAGGGATGTAGGGAACAGGACAAGGGGAATGGGAGGGACCAATCTTCCAGGCTTGTGAGCATCTCTGCTCCAGGACTGGGGTCTCCAGTGCAATACAAGATCCTGGTTGTGGTTTCTCCTCCCCAGCAGGCTGGGGACCACTTGCCCTCTTCCTATGGGTCTGCCCACTCCCCTTGGGGGGCAGGAGGTGCTGAGAGGCTGGGGGCTGAGCTCATTGTGGGGCAGACAATGGATGCTGTTGGTTCCTGGGTGCTGGCTGCGGTCGGTGGTGCGGTTGCGGCTGCCATGGGTCACTCCGTGGCTGCTGCAGACCTGGGAGGATGAAGGGAGGGCAGGAAATCCACAGGGGGGATGGTTCTTTGCTGTGGTTTCCTTAAGGAGCCACGCGTTTGGTGTGCTTGTGACTGGGAGATGGAGGCGGGAGATGAGCTCCTCCGGGAAGAGGAGGTGGCGGAGCCGAGCTGGTCCCCAAGCTCCTCCTGTGGGAGGATGGGGACAGGTTTGGTCTCCAAGTCATCCTAAAGAAGAGTTGTGGGGGGGGTGTTGGAGGCATCTGCTCACAACCGGGGCTGTTTCATCCATTTTGATAGGTCCAGTCTCCATCTTGCCTGCACTGAGCTCCCTGTCGTGGTGCGGAGCCTTCCCCGCAAAGCAGCAGCTCCAATGCTGCGGATGCTCAGGAGACAGAAGGGAAGCGAGGGCTGTGGGAGGTGGTACCCTTCAATCAAACCGAGTGACATCAAACAAAGCCCTTGTGCAGGGCTGAGGAATAGGCAGTGTTGTTCCACGGGGGGGGGGAAGAGCATCCTCCCACCCTTTGGGAGCCGGGATTTGGAGTGGGGACCGGGCTTTACCCATCCTCGGCAGCATCCCTATTGCAGACAGGACAGAAGCTGCCCAGACCTGGCTGCACCATTTCCTTCCCATGGCAGGAGCTGGAGAGGAATCATGGCACCTTCTCTGCCGGTCGGGAAGCTGAGGGTCATGGAATGCTGCAGCGAGGCCAATGCAGAGCCCCTCTTTCCATGTGGATCCTCGGAGCAGGGAGTTTAGCAGGAGACAGGGATGACACAAGATAAATGCTTAGGGAACTGTGTGTTTGCCTTTGCTTTACACAAACCTCCATGATTGCTTTTTGTTGGGTTTCCAAGAATTCCTGCCTTTCCCTGTGTCCTGGGGGTGCAGTGACCCCCCCATTACAGCTCCCTCTAAGTACCACTTCTGTCAATGGGATGAGGACACTGGGACTCTTCCCAGTCCCGCTCCCATCCACAGGGATGAGGCCGCTTTTGCTGCCTGTGCTTTAGGTTTTTCCTGCTGGTTTTCGCTCTGGCTTTGGTGTATTCCTGCATGTGTCAGGACCATGGTGCCGGGGTCACCATCCCTCCCTTGGCAGCACCATTCCAGCCACACTGCCCACGTATCCATGTGTGTTAAGGATGGATGGAACCCCCATCCCGCTGCTGGCGCCGTTTGCATCCTTTAAAAATGGGACTTTTTAATTTGCTCTTCTTTGGGTTTTCTGAGGCTTCTCCCCCTTTTTTTCCTGCCTAGCATAGAAAACAACCCTCCCTTGGCTCCCAGGAGCTAATTCATCCCAGTTAAATGAGCTTTAAAATCGGGTAGCGCATCGTGGATCCCGGTTCCTGTTTTCTCGCAGTGTAATTAATGCTCCGCTTTCAATTCTCTCCTTTCCTTAGGGGCAAGCTTGATGGAGCTGAAGCCAGGCTCCAACTTTTGCTGAGCCGTTAGGAAGGAATCAACCCAAAAGTGATCTTTAGCCTTTAATTTCGATTTTAGTGGGGTTTTTTCTTTTCTAAACAACTTGTCTTTGGGAAGAAACTGATCTTCTCTCTTCTCCTTCTTTCTTTTCTCATCCAGCACCGAAGACATGTAGCCCTAAACAGTTTGCATGCAAAGATCAGATAACGTGCATATCTAAGGGCTGGCGCTGTGACGGGGAAAAGGATTGTCCGGATGGCTCGGATGAATCACCCGATATATGTATGTATGCCTTTCCTTTCCTCCTCATGGTGCTTTGGGTTTGCTTCATCCATCCCCTCATTGCACGCTCCGTCCAGGCGGCATCAACTGCTCTACCTCTGCTCCTGCTTCTCCCCTTGGTGGGGGTGGGTACCACTCATCCATCTCTCTGTCCTCCCTTTATCTTTACGGGGCTGTGATCCATCATCACAGAACAGCCTCCTGGGAGTGGGGTAGCGCTGGGTTATTGGTGGTGGTTCCATTCCAACGGATAGACATAAGGAAGGTGGAGGATGGGGCAGTGGCTGCATCCCTTCCTCAAGCTTCTGGTGATGGAGGAGAAGGAGAGAAATCTATGGGAGTCCTGGGGAACAGCTGGGAAAGCCACGCTGCTGTCCCTAGGTGTGTTTGGATGAGGATGCTCTATTGGTTCTACCATTGGATGCTCTGCTGCAGCGGCACCAGGGATGCTCCTGCCTCAGACGGGGTGGTCGGGTCTCTCTGGAAGTAAATGGGGAACAGGCGTGGGTTAGATGGGGCACAAGAGATGTTTGGGGGGGGGCAGGGGTCTGCATGGGGGCTCTGCTCTGGCTGGAGCAAGGACAAAGAGGAGGGAAGCTGTGCTGCCCTTGTTGCCTTGTTTTAATGCATCAGGGTTTGTCCCTCTCGTCCTCCTTGACTCCTGCTTCCCGCTGTACTTGCCATAAAGGTCTCCTCTAAAGCAGTTTCTGGTTCAGCACTGGGGTTATTTATTTCTTGAGGCAAAATGATGCAACCGTCCCCTCCGTGGGAGGGCTGAGGGGGCTGGGATGGGCTCTTTGGCTCCAGTCAATCTGCAGCCCTGGAAAATTACTGTGAGAGGACTCAGAGGCCTTCCGTGGCTGGAAGAAACCTGATTGATGTATGGCATGCCTGTGCAGCCATCCATAGGGACAGGTGAATGAGAAACGGACCCCTTGGATGCTTTTCCCTCTTCCCCTTCTTCCTCTTCCTCTGTGAAGGCAGAGCCCCCTTTCTGGATGGGGAAGGCAAAGCAAGGCTGTGACCTGCCCTCCCTACTTAGAGCCTGGGGAGCACCGAGAGGGAGCCCCAAGGATGCTGTGCCCGGCGGGACGCGCAGGTCGGGGTCAGTGGCTGTCCCCATTGGCACCTTGCGATGGTGCACATGAAGCCGGCTGCCTTTCCCATGGCCGGGGCATGAGTGGGGGCTGCTGCCTGCCTGCTCCTGCCCTGACCTGTCAGCACACGCAGGGCACGGAGCCCACTCTCTCCGGGCTTGCTAGGCAAGCTGTTCTCACGCCACCTTGGCACCGGGGCTCCCAGCAGGCTCTCATCCCCCTTATCTATTTGGCAGGGAGAGAATGACTGATTGCTTGTATTTAATCTGCTTCCGAAGCTCTCGCCCCGCTGCTTGGCGCACCCCTTTGCGCCCTGGCAGCGCTATTTACATTGCACTGATGTACTCGTGTCAGGGGCTCTTGAAACACCGTCTATTACGTGCGAAGTTTTCCTCTCTGGGGAATCCTTTTAAGTATTTGCTGGCCTTGCTCACGCGTTTGCTGAGCATAGGAAGAGCTCCCTTCCCGAGCTTGTGCTTATGGCTCATACCCAATCCTTGCCCAGTCGATGGGAGCTTCCCTAGAGGGAAAAACACCTTGGACAAGAGGCTCCATCCTGTTGAAAATCAAAGGAGATACGGGGCTCTCAGAAATGGCTTTGCCATGGCTTTGTGCAGCGTTGGCACCGTTGGCTTTAGCACAGATGAATCTGCGCATCCTCAGCCTTCGGTCGCTTGGATATCGGAGAGGATTCAGCATCCAACACTTCATCCTAAGGTTAAGAGGGTCTCACATCCGCGGTCTCGCCGCACCGAGCCTGGAGCTGCAGCTCTCAATGACTGCTTGGGTTCAGATGCATCTCAAGTGCATCATCTGCCGAGCCTTTGCTTTCTTCTTCCTGTGACCCCAGCGGGACCATCCTGCTCCGGCCTATTCCCCGTTGTGCTCCCCTACATCTGTGTCTCTTTGGGCTGTTGCCAAATCAACTGCAGGCTGCATTTACAGCAGGAGGAATGGCTTTTCCTTCCCTCCTTTTTTGTTTTCCAGTGGTTTTGAGAGGTGAAAAAATCCCATCTAATGCAGCTCCTTGGGGTGTACCACAAGCTTGTCACATGTAATAAATTGGCTCATTTATTAGTGAGCCAACACAGTCAAAAGCAAACAAAGTGGCTTGCAGATTAATCTTGCCCTGGTTGCCATAAGTGGTTTGATCCAGGCCCTTTGCAGGGGAATAATGGACACGGTGGATCAGTTTTGACTGATGGACTGTGCTCTTTATTTCAGTGCCTTCATTCTTTCGGCCCATTTATTGACACCTCTTTAATTAACCCCAAATTTGCAATTTTTCCATGAGAAACAGAAGCTCTGAAGCAGTAAAAAACACCCCCGGGAATCGTCTGTTGGGTGCCCTGGATTGGGGCTGTGAAAGGAGGAACCCGCATCCCCGGTGGTTGCGATGGAGTCCTCAGCTCTGTATCGCTTATCCTGGTGGAACCCATCGGCCCACTTGGCTAACTGGGAACATCCTGGGGTGTGTTTGAGATGTGTTTGGGTGCTTATAGCAGCCTTTACCCCCGGCTGCATTCAGGTTAAAGCACCTTTAGGGTATCTCAGCAGTGGCAGCTCGCTGGGAACGAATCCGAGGATGTGGATGGATAAGGATGTGCTGGCACACAGAGCGCTGGGCTGGACCCTGCGAGCTGTGTGTGATGTAACACTCCTCTCCAAGGAGAGTTTAAGCTTATTTAGGGCAAACTCCACCGGTGGAGCTGTGGGTGAAGGTGATGCTGGTCTCAATAGCTGTCTTAAAACGGACAAAGCACTCGGCATGTGATGTGCCCTTCTCAGTGCTCACCCTGCCAAGGACGGGGCGCTCCATGGGGAGCTTGGGGAGCTATTTCTGCACTGCTGATGGGAGGGCAAGGCATAAACAGCTGCTGTCTCCCTGCTAAATGGGGCTTCAGGATGGAGCAGAAGCGTGTTGGTGGCTCCAGTGGGAGCTACGTGTTCAAGCCTTGGGTTTGGGGTTCAGGGGGATGAAGAGAGCCTGTGGAGGGGAGTCGGGCTTTGCAGGGCAATCTGGTCCATGTCCTGTGCCGGTGATGCTGAGCCGGGGCTCTCCATCACTGCGTCACTCTCAGCCTGAGCCCAGCGTTGGTGGGGCTCGTTTCAGGATGTGAATGGATTTATGGTGTATTTTGTTGTTTGTCTCAATGCCGTGCTGCTTTTCAGAGCAGCTTAACAAGAAAAGCCTTGCTCCCTTTGTGGTTTTCCTGGCTAATAATGGAGATTAAGTCTGCCCGTAGCCCTGGTGCTCAGCAGTCCCCCACAAGCTGAGCTTAACAATGAGTGTGTTGGCACCTGAGGCAGTGCCTATGGTGAGAGATGGGGCTTAGGGCCCCCCTGTAGTGATGGGGGCTCAGAGCCAAGAGCCTGGGCTAAAGAGTCCGTTGAGGTCTGGGGTGACCTTTCTCCTGGGACCCCATCCCGAGGACGCTCTGGGTCTCCATCCCCTTTGCACAATGCTGTGAAGCTGGTGGAAAGGGAAAGTTCACTCCAGATGGGTCAGCGAGCAGCTTCCTGCCTGCTTTGAAAGGGAAATCCCATGTCTCTTAATGAGCTTTCTCCAAGGAGAGCTTGGGATGCTGGAGGGGGCCAGAGCCTGACTTGAGCCTTTTCTGGTGGCCTTATCTAACCTTGAGCTGCTGGAGGGAGCCTTGCTTGGTGGGTGCTGCTTGTGCTCTGGGGTACAGGCATCCAAACCAAGGAGGGTTGAACGGAGGTCTACGGAGAGGAAATCAAAGCACGTTCACACACGCTCCCTAATGGCTCTTGGGGTTTCCGAGCTCTCCCTTTGGTGACCGTGCTGCCCTTTGCTGTCTTGCAGGTCCTCAGAGCAAGGTGTCTCGGTGCCAACCCAATGAGCACAACTGCCTGGGCACGGAGCTGTGCATCCACATGAGCAAGCTGTGCAATGGGCTCCACGACTGCTTTGATGGCTCCGATGAGGGGCCGCACTGTCGGGGTAGGTGTTTCTGGGGGGGGTGATGCCCCTCCTTTCCTCATGGTCATGAGGTCCCCAGTGGTACCCAGTTTCAAGCTGTATGGGGTGAGCCCCACATGGGCTGTGTTGAAGGGCTTCCCACCGGTGCCACCGTGCTCTGTGCTCCCCTTTATCCCTCACTGCAGGGCTCAGGGCTGGCTGGTAGCAGATCCAGAGATTAGCCAGAGCCATGTGCAAGTGAAATGCCCATCATTCCTGAGCCTGCAGGCCATTAAATAGCTCCATTGTCTCCTGGCTTTAAAAGCTTGCAGGGCTGGGGTTCTGCTTCAAATAACAGAGACCACTCTAGTGTTGTTTCCTAGTTTCCAGGAGCTTTGTCCCCCCTCCTGGCCTGTCCCCACTGGCTAATCCTGCTGGAAAACACTCCCTGAATCCCTGCTCAGATGAGGCGCTCGGGAGCGCGTGTCCTGAGCTGACCCCTGGAGCTGGGGCTCTGGGCAAGCAGCTTTTCCCCCTTCCTCTGCCTGGGGCTGAGGGCTCCTGCCCTGCCCTAAGGGCTCCCTCCATCCCTGCTTGGGATGGAGCTGCCCTGCTCCCACAGGAACAGCCTGGGGCGGCTTCAGCAGCTGCGCCCATGCTGACAATTAACCTTTCTCTAATCATTCTCATTACTTATGTGGGATGTGACCCTTCACGGGACTGTTGCTGCTCACAGGTTTGGGCACGCTGGGGACATCGGCCCTCACTGGTGCTTGTGTCGGATGCTGTGGTCCCCCCCCTGCCCATTGGGGTAGAGCCGGTGCCGCCCCAGGGAGGCATTTCCTTTCTCCCACCTCCACCCCATGCCTGGGGGGAAGAGCTGTCACCCTGCATCATGCTCGTGCTGCTGGAGCATCCTGCCACTGCATCCCGCTCTCTTCCCTGCAGGGGTGCAGGTGTCAGGATGCCCCCTTGCACAGGGGTGGAAATGGCATCTGAGCCTCAAACCTGCCCATCGACCCCTTTCCTGCAGACCTGGCACTTCTTGGGGGGGGGGGAGGTTGGGATGCTTGAGCTGAGAGATAAGGGTCTGAAATGAATAGCTGAGCCTGCCAGAGCTGATAAACCTCATAAACAGCCCAGCTGGCCCCTGCCTGCCTGCTTAAATGGTTCCACATGTGAGGGGCAGGGTTTTCACAGCACCTCCCATCCATCCCTGGCTGTGAAGGGGCAGTGGATTTGGTTTGACAGGCTCGTGGCTGTTCCCCTTCTGCTGGCAGGTTTGTGGAGGAGAAAGGGTCGATCATAGAATGGTTTGGGTTGGAAAGAACCTCAAGATCAGGTAGTTCCAGCCTAGAGGACCACACTAAACCGTGTTGCCCAAGGCTCTGCTCAGCCTGGCCTTCAATACTGCCAGGGATGGAGCATTTACCACTTCTTTGGGCTACCTGTGGCACCCTCACAGGGAAGAACTTCTTCCTTATATCTTCCCCTGTTTCAGTTTAAACCCATCACCTCTTGTTCTATTGCTTCAGTCCCTGATGAAGAGATGGCTTGGGCTGCTCAGACCCCGGTCTTATGGAGCAGCCGTGTACCCATTGCATCCTCCCCTTCTTCTGCTGAGGGTCTCGGTCCTTCCCTCCGCACTGGGGACAGCACGGAGGCCCCCTCCATCCCGTGTGTCACCTCGGTGACATCCTCCCTTGCTCCCTTCCCTGTCTCCTCAGAGCAATTGGCAAACTGCACGGCACTGGCGTGCCAGCACCACTGCGTGCCGACGCTGAGCGGACCAGCCTGCTACTGCAACAACTCCTTCCAGCTGGCCGAGGACAGGAGGAGCTGCAAAGGTTGGTACAGGGGGGCACTGCCATCGCCCCATCACGGTGCCATGGGGCAGACCCTGCCGTCAGGGATGGGACTCTGCTTCCTTGATGTTACATGGATGCAGGTCCTGAAGGGGCCTGAGTGAGGAGGACTGGGAGGGAGGAAGGAAGAGGCTTTGCCTTTTTCTGCCCCATCGCTGGGCTCTGTGTGCTCCCGGTGTCCATACCTCAGAGAGGATGCTGGATAAACGGGAAGGGGGTCAGTGACGAGCGATCGGATCAATGTGATGGCTGGAAACAAGCCTGGAAGTGAGAGACTGCAGCGGCTCAGTCTCTTTCATTTAGCTGAGCAGAGGTGAAAGGGGCCTTTATCAGCTCCTGCAATGCACCTCTGGGGGCAAGATGCTCTTTCATGTAGCAGAAGAAAGAGCAGCGGTTTCCAGGGCTTTGGAAGCTGAAGATTAGAGATTCCAGGCTGGGAATTTCAGTGCAGATATGGAGGGGAGGGATAGGGGTAATTAGGCCTTGAAAAGGCTCAGCTATGAGGCAGGGATTGTCCTGCTGCTGATGCAGGTGATGTGAGGTGACCTTAGCCAGCTATTCCCTTGCATTGATCCCTTCAGCTTGGGGATCATATCATCCCCTGCAGCTCTACTTGGAGAAAAGGAGGAGCTTTTGTTCCCTCTCAAAGGGAGACGTTTGCTGGCCCAAATGTCCCCCAAAACACTCCCAAAATATCCTGAATATAGGGATATATTTGGGATAAAAAAAGGAGGTTTTGCCTTATTTTCCAGACTTCGATGAATGCACTGTCTATGGGACCTGCAGCCAGACATGCACCAACGTGGAGGGCTCCTACACGTGCAGCTGTGTCGAAGGATACCTCTTGCAGCCTGATAACAGGTCCTGCAAAGCCAAGAATGGTGAGAGCCTTGACAGGAGGAGCGGGTTGATCTGCAGACCATGGCCTCCTGCCCTGTGTGCGCCCCTGCCCCTGGTTCTTCACTTCTGCTACCACCTCCTTGGGTTGCACATCCCGCTCTTGTTTTGGCTGGAGCTGATCCATCACTGCAGCCACAAGCTCCGGGTGCTCTGCCATGACCACCTTTGTTCCCTTTATTCCCTGCCAGAGCCTGTGGACCGCCCGCCCGTGCTGCTCATCGCCAACTCCCAGAACATCCTGGCCACCTACTTGAGCGGAGCCCCTGTGCCCAACATCACCCCCACCAGCGCCAAGCAGACCACGGCCATGGACTTCAACTACGTCGAGGACACGGTGTGCTGGGTTCACGTGGGTGACAGCGCCTCCCAGACCATCCTCAAATGTGCCAAGATCCCCAACCTGAAGGGCTTCGTGGAAGAGCGCTCCATCAACATCTCCCTGAGCCTACACCGTGAGTGCCGGCTCCCTTTTGGACCTTCCTCCCCCTATCCCCTATCAGGAGCATCCCCAAGCAAGAGTGGGTTTTGGTAGGAAGCAGCTTCCCACAGGGCCAGCAACAGAGGCCTCAGCACAAACATAGCTTTTGCTTTCCTTTTCCTTCCTCTTTACTATTTCTAGCAAGTTTTGTGGTTGCCTTGGGTGAGGAGAACCGATGCAGTGAGGAGCTGACGTGGTACCTGCACCGCAGGTTTGGGGATAGCGCTTCTCATTGCTTTTCCTCCTTTGGTTTTCCACCCCTGTTGTCCCTGGTCCCGGCTCTGAGTAGGACCATATCCCAAGCAGAACGTGCCTCCTGTCGTGAGTCACCGGCGTGATTGGTGGATGGTGGTTTCATTCTGCTTATGTCTCCCTGGCCATAAGAGCTGTGGTTACAGCTCTGGCTCCTGTCTGGGCTTGCTGGTCCCAGTTCAGAGCCAGAATAGGAAGGAGAGTTACTGGCAGAGGTTTCTGGGACTCAGACCTGTGCCTACTCTCCCTGCTGAGGGGTTCTATGGGCTTCCTGATGCTTTCCTTGTGTGCTCCTGCATGTTGGTGGGGTTTGCGCTGTGTCTCCATCAGGTTGTGCAGCCTTTGGCTTCCCTGGCATCATTTTCCCGTTGTCTTTTACCTCCTGAAGCTGGGGGTGACTGATGCAAGAGGGATCCCCCTTATTCCATAGGGACATGGGTGTTGTCAGGAGGTGAGCAACAGCTCATCATCACCGCCAACAGCTAACCTGGCCGTGGTGAACATGTACCAGCTGATGGCTGCAAATGAGTAAAGGTGGATCACGGAGCCGAGAGCAATGCTGAGGACTGGAGCAGGAGCCATGGGGCATGAGCTGGGACGTGGGGCTCAGGGCTGAGGCTCGGCAGGCTCCTCCAGGCTGCGTGCAGCAGGGTTAATTCCAGCTTGCGCTGTGTATTTTTAGGGCTGTGTGTATTTTTAGGGAGAGGCTCTTGCAGGCGATAGCCTGAAATTAGGCAGGGACGGGGCTCGGCTCTGATCTCTCTGCTCACACCCTCACCAGGGCTTAAGGAGGTCTCTGCTTTTACGTGCTCCAACTGGCTCCTCTCATAGAGCAGCTCCCGGTGCCTAAAGGGGTGACAAGAAAGCTGGAGGGGGGCTTTGGATAGAGGATGCAGGGACAGGACAAGGGGGATGGCTTTAACCTGCAGAGGGGAGATTGAGATGAGCTCTTAGGCAGAAGCTCTTCCCTGGGAGGGTGCTGAGGCGCTGGCACAGGGTGCCCAGAGAAGCTGTGGCTGCCCCATCCCCGGCAGTGTTCAAGGCCAGGTTGGACCCAGGGGCTTGGGGCAAGCTGCTCTGGTGGAAGGTGTCCTTGCCTGTGGCAGGGGGTTGGAACTGGAGGAGTTTTAAGGTCTCTTCAACCCAAACCGTTCCATGATTCCCAACCCAAACCGTTCCATGATTCCCAACCCAAACCATTCCATGATTCTATGATCATGGCGGCAGGAAAGTTGTACTCAAGGCACCCAGGACTCGCTGTTTCCCCAGCACGGACTCAGGCGCAGGACCCATAGGGGAGGCAGCACAAGGGCTCGGAAGCAGGTTGGGGTTTTGTGTGTTGTTTTGTTTTGGAATTCTTTGGAAGGGCAACGCCAAACAAATGAGGACATTGTCTGGGGCCACACGTGGAAGCTGGAAGCTGGTTGAGAAAAGCCATGGGATCAGCACGTCCCGTGGGGTCAGGGATTAGCTGCAGTTCAGGCACCGGGCAGGGGCAGCTCCACTCCTTCACCTATAGAAGTGCTTGTATGTGCTTCAGATGGTCCCCAGCCATTCCCAGCCCCAGGAAACCGGATCTGGAGGGCTCCAAATAGGGATGTGTGGGGTTCATGGTGACCCACAGCGGTGCTCGCCTGGAGCGCTTCTTTCCGTCCTTGAGTGTGAATGGATGTGTCAGAAACAGCGCTGGGTTTTCACAGGGAGCGGAGAAAGGGAGAGCGGAAAGGGAGGAAGGATGAGACAAGCTCCCCTTGTTGTAATCCAGCGCTGGCAGGAAGGACGAGCCCTCCCCTGCACCGCTCCTGCACCACTGCATGCGTGCTCCTGCCCCATCCTGCTCATGGGGCTGAGCCTGAATCATTCTCAGTCTGATGGGGAGCAGCTGAGGGACGTGGGGGGGTTCAGTCTGGAGAAGGCTCAGGGGGGACCTGATCGCTCCCTACAACTGCCTGAGAGGAGGATGGAGCCAGGAGGGGTCTCTTCTCCCAAGGGATGGGACAAGAGGAAATGGCCTCAAGCTGCACCAGGGCAGGTTTAGATGGAGCTGAGGAGCAATTCCTGCCCCAAAAGGTGCTCAGCATTGGGACAGGCTGCCCAGGGCAGTGCTGCAGTCACCGTCCCTGCAAGTGTTCCCAAACCATGCAGATGAGGCCCTCAGTGCCATGAGTTAGTGGTGGCCTTGGCAGCGCTGGGGATGGTTGGATTTGATGATTTGAAAGCACTTTTCCAACCTGGCTGATTCCATGAGTCCATGTTTTAGCTGGGTGGGAGGATGCCACCTCCGAGGTGGGGATGGGGACAGGCTGGACCGCCAGCACTGAGCTCCAAGTGTCCTCCCCATCAGCTCCATGCCAGAGAGGAGCCCGGAGCTCTCTCCAGCGGCTAATGATGGAGGGAAATAACTCAATTGCAACGCGAGGTGCTTTTTATGAGAGAAATGGATGGAGGAGTTCACCAGCCTCTCATTTTTAACGGGTCCTTGGAAAAAGAGCTGGGGGGAGGGAACCAGCCAGCTCAGATCAACAGAGGAAATCAGTGCCTGTGAAGAATGCCCATGGGCAGCGCGATTTGGGAACCAGGGGACAGGCACCATGAAGCAGTGCTCAGTCCTCAGCGCTGTGCGTAGAGAAAAGGGTTTAGCAGTGCAAGGAGCGGGGGGAAAGCAAAGCCTTGGAGCACAGTGGGTCTTGCCAAGGCGTGTTAATGGCGTGCATTTAACGCATCTCCCACAGCACAAGTGACACTAATCTCTCTGCAGGAAGGGAGCGGGGACAGGGAGGCAGGGAAGCAGGGGCTGCTGTCAGAGCTGGGCTGACATTGCACCAGCCCAGAGCTACCCCTGACAGCTGGGGGCTGCTGATTTCCAGCCCTTCAGCATCAGTCTTCCCCCATCCGATGCCAACCGGAGCCCCATTAGCAGCAGGCACCAGGGGAGCCTGACTCCTGCTGTTAGCAGATAATGCCATAAAGAAGCAACGAAAGAGGGAAACCACTAATTGGATTCACAGATTTCTCTCCAGTGTCCTGACAGAAGCGAGCAAGTGACGTTATATCCTTGTCACAACCCCCAGGGGGAAACTCATTTCAGGACAGGACAGGGACCTTAAGGCTCGTCCAGATCCATGGGCAGGGATACCATCCACTAGAGCAGCTTGCTCCAACCCGGCCATGAGCACTGCCAGCGATGGGGCATCCAAACCTTCTCCACTGAACCCATTCCAGTGCCCCAGCACCCTCACAGGGAACAGCTTCTGCCTCAGATCCCATCTCAATCTCCTCTCTGGCAGCCTCTGGAGCCCTCCTTAAGAGGACACCATTCACTGGCAGCAGCTTGACCCTGTGCCAGGCACCTCATGGCCTCTGTGGCATTTGAGCGTGGTGTAAAGCGGGGTGTGAGCAAGGGATCCTCTGCTTTCCGGAAGAGCCAGAGGAGTTCTCTGCTTTCTGCTATGGAAAAACACCGGAGAACATGTGGCAGAGAAGGAAACCTGAGTTTCCCAGTGGGTTTCTTAGCGCTCCCCTTCCCCTCTTCTTTCTTTTCCCCCTTTCTGTGTGCTCAGAACCAGCAGCTCTCCTATGCTGAAGGTGCTGCTGCTCCTTTGCCGCATGTCCTGGCTGAACCCAGCATTCCCGGTGCCGCAGCACCATATCCCGCGGTACCGGAG
This sequence comes from Ara ararauna, assembly GCA_028858755.1. Taxonomy (NCBI): domain Eukaryota; kingdom Metazoa; phylum Chordata; class Aves; order Psittaciformes; family Psittacidae; genus Ara; species Ara ararauna. The sequence continues at coordinate 8,980,181 of CM054390.1, forward strand.
CCGGGGCTTGCGGCCAGCTCCCAGGCGGAGCAGGCAGGAATGTCGTCTGCTCTGCAGGACGCTGCTGGGAAAGGGCTTGGGGAGGTTCTTTGATTTATTACTTCTTGCTTTAAGGTTTGTTGTTTGCTTTTTCTTCTCTAAAGCAAGCCCCCGGGAAGGGGTTTGGAATATCAGGACATTTGATCCCGAGTGTATTATAAACCCTAAACGATGGCAATCTGGCCATTATTAAAATACCTTCCTGGGCAGCATCTATCTAAACAAGCATGTCTAGGAGGTTGTTTTCATTGACTCCATTTCAGCCCTGTTACTCGTAATGACCTGTCCTGTTGCCAGGAAGCAGAAGGGCCTGTAGGGTTTGGGACAAATTGATTTCAGGGAGATGCTGCTCTGCAGAGGGATCCAAGTACATTTCTTCCCCCACTTTGCATGGAAAGCTATTTTTCTTCCTTGCTGCCTCATCCTAGCCAAGAAAGAGGCTCCGATGTGAACTTGCTTGGCAAGAAAGTGGGATGATTGGTAACTTCATCTGCTGACTCCTTTCTTTCTTGCCTTTTTTAACTGTTCAGGGGTGAGATGAATGGTTGGAGGAATTGGGATCCTCTCGTGCACAGGGATAGGGTTGGCTTTAGGTGGACACTGTGTTTAGCCTTGCACACATCTGCCTGCCTCATGCTGGGTTCACCGTGATGCTGAGCCGTTGCTGGGGTCAGATTGGCCCCATTTTTGCTTTCTTGGCCCCCCCCCCCAGTCTTTCCAATGGCAGTTCCCTGTGTTCCCATTGAGCCTGTGTCTGTCTCCTCTCACCCAGAAGGAAGCCAAGTGCCCTGTCCGTCCCTTGGCCTCTGCTGAGTATTCTTGCCAGTGGAATGGTCTCATTAAGGCAGAGTAATTAGCGGTCCCTTGGCTGCCCTCCATGCAGCTCCAGCTCTGTCCCTGCTCTTCCCACCTCCGGTGCTGCAGCCGGGCTCGTGCAGGGATACTGTGGGGCTGAGCCTGGTGCTGGGGATGTGCCAGCGGCCCCTGAGTGTTCCCTTTGGGATGTGCTGCGATGCTGCGCTGGCCGGACAACGCAGAGGTCCCTTGGGAAGGGTGATGCTCTGGTACCTTCCATTACATGTCAGCCGATGGGACTGGTTTTACCTCCTGGGGAGGTTTGGCTGGTGCAGAGGCCACAGGGATCCTTCCGAGCATCGAGTCAGACATCCTGGACCTGGGCCACCGGCTTCCACCCAGCGGTTCCTCCTCAGCTTAACAAGAGGGGGTTTAAATTGGGTTCGTTTTTAGCCTGCTTTTCTAAGGCAACAAGGCTGACGTGATGGCGGCGGCTGCCCTGGCTGCTATCCCTCCTTTCCCTATGGAAGCTAGTGGCTTCTTGCACAAGAAGGTGTCTGTTCCTGGTCCCTCGAGGGACACGGGGTGCCCGTCCATCGCTGTGGGGCTGGAGTTTGTCTTCGTGCCTGTCCCGTTAGCATACTTCTAATTAAGGAAAATTGTCCCCAGGAGCAGTGTTTATCCATGGAGCGCGTTGCCGTCACAGAGACGGTCTTGTTCTCCGGAGGGGGGAGAAGGGATGTCTGCGGAGGGAAGAGACAGAAATTCCTCTGGATTATGGTATTATGTAAATGCAGCGAACGGATCGTTCCGTGTAAAAAGGAAAGTAGGAAACCGACGTATTTGCAGAGCCCTGGGGACCGCATTCCTGACGAGCCTCCGCTCCGCTTCTGGAGGCGGTTTGGAAGCGGAACATGCGGCAGCTTTTCCAGGCTGGTTTTCCGCAGGAGCCGCTCGCCTGGTGCTGGGTGGTACATTGGACACCCCTCGCCCCTTGGGCTCACGTGGCTTTGCCAGGAGCAGGAGGATGCCTGGCTCCAATGTGGTACCCACTGGTGCATCTTCTGCTTGGGGCTGCTTGGTTGTCCCTGTGCAGGTCACTGCAGCCCAATGACTCAGGCATTTGTTGGCTTGTGTTAGGTCTTTACCCACTATAGGTGAAAAACCCCTGTGGGTTGTTCTTAGTCGATGCATGTGGACATCAATGTTCTTTATTTAAAAGCAACATGAAATGGCATCAGCAGAGCTCAGTGTTTCATAGCATCATGCAATGGTTTGTGTCGGAAAGGACCTTAAAGCTCATCCAGCTCCAACCGCCTGCCGTGGACAGGGACACCTTCCACTAGAGCAGCTTGCTCCAAGCCCCATCCAGCCTGGCCTTGAGCACTGCCAGGGATGGCACAGCCACAGCTTCTATCCCATGTACTTGGGCAAGGGGGAAAAAGCACCTCAGCAGCACCGAGCCCTTATTTCCAAGCTCTTTGCACCTTCCTCACTAAAGGTGGTTTCACTTCCACACTTTGCTGTGCAAGAGCCCGGCTTTGCTGCCGAGTTGCACGCATCCCAGTGGCAGCTGCTTCGGAACTGTGTTGAAATCCGTGTTTTTGAGTCAGGGAGAAGATTGCACGTTTCCTTCCTCCTCGTGTCAGGCCACAATTGATGTATTTGCAGACTGCACAACAACTGATTCATGCCGGAGCGGAGTTATGTGCTGGCTCAGCAAAGCTCCTTCCCCAAAGAAACCCACAGCCTTGCAGTGCTTCACTGCTCCTGGGGTAAATCAGATGCCCTTTGGCTTGGGTTAAGGGAGGGAGAACCTCTGTGGAGGTGATGATCTGCTTGGGTCAAGGAGCTCTTTTGAGCATATAAGATGCTCCCAGCTCCTGTTCAAGCACTGGGTGAAATTGGGGTTGGGAAAGGGGGAAATGTTGTTGCTGAGAGTGCCAGGGGAGAGTTGATGGAGCCAAGAACTCCTTGAGTGGAAGCTGGATGCTTTTGCTGTCTCTTGGGGCTGTTACTCCCCCTAAGGGTGTGCTGGTAGTGCTATGACAGGTCTCAACGCAGTGTAAGAGGAGTCTGGGCTGGAAGGGACACCCAGGAGCCTTCTCCATCCATCCGGCTCCAGCTTCTTGCACTGGTGGCCATGAGAAGGAAAATCCAAGCCCAGGGATGATTTTGCGGCAGGGACCTCAGCAAAAGCTTGGTCAGGGATAAGTGGCTTTGTGGTGAGCGTGAAACCAGGAAACATCTGTGCGGGTGGGTTTTGGGGTTTGCTGAAGTTGCCAGCCCGCCCTTGTTGAGCAATGTGCTGCTTGAAGATGAGCTTTGTAGTGCTCCTTCTGCCCTCAGTCCTCCCTTTATCTGCCCTCTCCCCACAAGGAAGGTCAAAGCTCACTTCAACCAGCCTGTCCTGGCCAGCGTGTTCGAGAGTGGACCGCAGAGATTGGTTGGCTTCTTCCAGCAAGAGCCTTGAGAGTTGCCATTCCCTGTCCTCTGCCCCCGAGAGCCCGTTCTCAAACACAGGCCAATAACTAGGACTTGGGAAATGAGTCCTGTGTGTTGCAATGCCTGCAACGCCCAGCCCCGGTTGAGCAAGGAGGAAGACTCTGGGATGGGAATTGATGGGGAGGAAGCATTCGCCAGCCCCCCTCTGCTGCTGGGGGCTGCCCCCTCTCCAGCTTCTTCCTTCATAGGATCCCTCTTGTCCCTGCTGGTGTCCCTTGTCTTGCTGGTCATGGGTGGCTGTGGCACCCACTGTGCTGCTGGGGGGGATGCCGCATCCCCCAAATCCAAGTGGTGAGCGGGGGGAGAGCTGTGGGCTAAACACGAGGGGTTGAAAATGGGTGTTTGCTACGTTAGCTTCTACTGAGAGTTCAAGAGGAAATCCAGGTTTAGCTGCAAGAAAGAGCTGAAAAGAATGATGATGATAATAGTAACGATAATAATACCAATGGTAATAATAATGCTGATAACGATAATCTCACCCCCTGATTCCTGCAAAGCCGAGGGGAGGATGGTGAGCAGGGAGAGAAGGAGCAAGCTGGAAAACAAAAGCCTTTGAGGAGGGAAATGCTTTCCAGCTGCAAAAATACAGCCTGGGAGAAGAGCAAGTGCTTGCGTCACCCCCAGCGCCCCGGCCCTGCGGCTCAGGACCCTCTGATGGCAAGAGGCAATGGTGCAGAGTGGTGTGAGGGGAGCCACGGGCCCCAGGGAGTGAGATTCTGGAGACCTAGAGCTTGTTTTGGCCACTTTCCCTTCTGTTTAGCCCTCGAGAGCTGTGTTGGTGAACTTCTGCCCTGTTGGATGGGGCTCTGGCTCTGTGGGATGTGGCCGATGAGGTGGCAGCAGCCCCGTGATGCTTTGGGAAGGCAGAGTGGTGGGAAAGGAGAACCAAGGTGCTATTGACGGGGCAGCAATGGCCAGGGGGGATCTGCATCCCTGTGCATGGGGGGGTGAGGGCCTCTGCTTCATCCCGCCGGGTGCTCCCGGTCCGGCCCTGCTTGGATGGCTTCCTTGGTCCTGTGACTCTGACTCAGCCCCGTGGGTGCCAGCCAAGACCTGCGTTTGGGGGAATTCTTGCGCATCCCTTCGCAGGAGCAGCGCTGCACACGCGGCCGGGGGCGAACCGGGGGGGGGGGGGGGGGGGGCAGGCGCTGGTCCAGGCAGCGTGACTCAGGCAGCCCCATCCCAGAGGCAGAGCTCAGCCCCTGCATCTCTGCCCCTCCATCGCCAGCCGGGCCGGGGGTCCCTACTTGGACCAGGAGCCTCAGCTTTGTGCTGGCCCCATCACCAGCTCTGGCTCATTGGGCAGCGTAGAGCAAGCCTCGTGCTGCCTTTCAGCTCTGCTGATGTGGTGCTAAGTCCTTGGCTCTGGCTGTTTCCACTTGTTTTTACGAGATGCATCATGCTGGGTGGTGGCTGTGGGCGCCGTGGCCTCACCCTTCCGCAAGGGAGGGCAGTTGGGCACCAGCCGGTCATCGCCGCCGGCGTTATATCCCCATCCCTTGACGCCAAATGCTCAGCAAGCTGATGTGGATAACTCGGGGTCCAGGTTTGTGTTAGGACACCCCCAAACCCAGGGTGTGCATCAGTTGGGTCTGGTCACAACCCAGTGGTGTTGCAGCAAAGGAAGGGCTTGATAGCACCCTGCAAGCAGGGGAGGGCTGCCTGTTGCAAAACATCCTGGCCTGATTCATGTTTTCCCTCCTGAGCTGCTGCTCTCGTTAATGATAGCAGCTTCTGGCCCCGCTCCTTGGGGGCTGTCTGGGTCCTGATGTGCTTGGGGTGGCTGGGCTATGGGGCTCCCAGCCCTGCTCTGCCTTCCCCACGGCGTGAAGCCGGTGCTGGCGCTGCTGTGTGCAGGGTCTCATGGGGCACTCGCACCAGGACAGACCTCCATGGCATCTCCCTTCTGTGCTGCTCAGCCTCCTCCGGTGCCCACCTTGCAGAGCCCCCTGCTCCAGATGGCATTCCCATGGGATGCTTTCATTCCCCCTAGGGAGGAGAGGGCAGGTCCCTTGTGCATCCCCATCACAGCTCCTTTGTGGCTTACACGACCTTGCTCCTTCACTGTGTTTGTGGGTCCTGGTGGGATTGGAGACCACGCATGGGCTCCTGTCTCCTTCCCTACCTCACCTCTCCTCTCTTGCCATGGCCTAGACGTGGAGCAGATGGCTATTGACTGGCTCACGGGCAACTTCTACTTCGTGGATGACATTGACGACAGGATCTTTGTCTGCAACAAGAATGGAGTCACCTGCGTCACGCTGCTGGACCTGGAGCTCTACAACCCCAAGGGAATAGCACTGGACCCAGCGATGGGGTAAGAGTTGTGCTTGGGGGTGGGAGGGCTCAATGTTGCTGCCTGGACCTGCACCATCAGCGTGGGGAGGTGGAGCAGGTCAGGGGGTTCCAGCTGCTGCATCCTGGGGTAGCAGGGATGCTGATGGAGAAGCGACTCCCAGCTTATGAGGCGATGGACGAGGTCAAGCTGCTGCTTCCATCCTGCGGCTGCGGGGTTACAGCTTTGCTTTCAGGACCTGAAACAGTCGGATCCTTGCACGGGTTGAGCAGCTCTCCTTGTGCTGCAGTCAGATGACAGCTCCCCTTTGCAAAATCCCACATGGGGAAGCTGGGATGCTGAATCACAGGAGCAGCGATAGGGACATCTCCCCCTCTCCTGCTGCTTTCCAGATGGGTGCTTTTATCCTTGCCTGGGTGAAGAGAGATGATGTTATTGAGCAGGAAACCCAAAGTGGGTTTTATAAATACATATCATAGAGCAGCCTGGAAGGCGACCCTGGCCTTGTATAAGGAAGGTGCCCATGTCCACAAGGCCATGTACGTGGTGCATCCTCCCTCTCTGAATGTGACATCCAGGCTCTGAGCTCCTATATTTGCCCTTCTCATGCAGCAAAGTGTTCTTCACCGACTACGGGCAGATCCCCAAGGTGGAACGCTGCGACATGGATGGGCAGAACCGCACCAAGCTGGTGGACAGCAAGATCGTCTTCCCACACGGCATCACCTTGGACCTGGTGAACCGGCTGGTGTACTGGGCTGATGCTTACCTTGACTATATTGAGGTGGTGGACTATGAGGGCAAGAACAGACATACCATCATCCAGGGCATCCTGGTGAGTGGGGCCAGGGGGAGGTTGGGGTCTGACAGTGGAGTCTGCTTGGGGGCATGTTCAGTAGATGTTTAGGTTAGATATCAGGAAGAAGTTCTTTAGTGTGAGGGTGGTGAGGTGCTGGAATGGGTTGGACAGAGAAGCTGGGAATGCTCCATCCCTGGCAGTGTTCAAGGCCAGGTTGGATGGAGTCTTGGGTGACATGGTCTAGGGTGAGGTGTCCCTGCCCATGCAGGGGGTTGGAACTGGATGATCTTAAGGTCCTTTCCAACCTAAACCATTCTATGATTCTATGTCTGAGCTTGGCCTGAGGAGGCAGGACATGGACCATAGGGCAGGGTGAGGGGCTTTGCATGTGCCTCCTCCATCATTCCCTGTGGATGCCTCCCAGATCGAGCACCTCTACGGGCTGACCGTCTTCGAGAACTACCTCTATGCCACCAACTCTGACAACGCCAACGCCCAGCAGAAAACCAGCGTCATCCGCGTCAACCGCTTCAACAGCACCGAGTACCAAGTGGTGACGCGGGTGGACAAGGGGGGAGCGCTGCACATCTACCACCAACGGCGCCAGCCCACAGGTAGGACCCCAGCCTGGGTGGCAGCAGCTTCTTGGCTCCCAAGGGCTGGCTGGGTGGTGATGGGGACAGGCTGCACCTCCTGTATCCTTCACCTTGGGCAGGTACTTTCCCATCTCTGGCCTTTGCGATGCTCAGCTCCTGGCTGGGAGCTGTAGGGGGGAAAGAGCCACCCCATCCATGCGACCATTTCCACATCCCAGCGGTTGCACAGCATGGGCGCACGCCGGGGCTGGGCAGGACACCTCTGTGATGCTCTATGTTGCAGTGAGGAGCCATGCCTGCGAGCCCGACCAGTTTGGCAAGCCAGGAGGCTGCTCCGATATCTGCCTCCTTGGCAACAGCCACAAGACCCGGACCTGCCGGTGCCGCTCTGGGTTCAGCCTGGGCAGTGATGGGAAGTCCTGCAAAAGTGAGTCCTGGAGGGCAAGCAGAGCTCTGCAGTTCCTTCCCTCCAAACATCGCTTTCCTTCCTGGACTAAGCTATGGGCTGCCTGCTGGGCTCTGTGATACCTGCAGACCCACGCTGGGCTGTCCCACCGGGTTGATGGTGACGGCTTTCCCCATCTCCCTGCAGAACCCGAGCATGAGCTGTTCCTGGTGTACGGGAAGGGGCGTCCGGGCATCATCCGCGGGATGGACATGGGGGCCAAGGTGCCGGATGAGCACATGATCCCCATTGAGAACCTCATGAACCCCCGTGCGCTGGACTTCCATGCTGAGACGGGCTTCATCTACTTCGCTGACACCACCAGCTACCTCATTGGGCGGCAGAAGATCGATGGCACGGAGCGAGAGACCATCCTGAAGGATGGTGCGTGGCTGAGGGTCCCTCCCCAACGTGGTCAGACCCCAGGCGTTGGCAGCAGTGGCCAGCAGGGCATTTCCTCCTATGTAGTGGCAGTGCTACTGCCCAGCTATGGTTTGAAGCTGCTGTTTGGGTTTATCTGTAGACTGCTATTGAGAGGCAGGTACCAAGCATATGCCCCAGCAGAGGTGAGAGAGGGACCCCTGTCCCTGGATGTCCCCCTCCCCATCAGGTCAAATGGGAGGGATAGGGATCCACATAGTCCCTGGGGGTCGGTGTGGAGGCTGCTCCATCCCCGTGCTGCCGCAGCTGAGTACATTTGCGTTACCTTGAAGCAAACCAGCCAAGGATGCTCCGACATTGGGCTTTATCCAGCCCAGTTCCCTGCGGCTGCTGTACCTCTGGGGGAGTTGCCTGCACTGGAGTTGGAGGGGGGAGGGTCTGTCAGCGCTGTTGCTTTGAGTTGAGATCTGGTGATGCCGAATACGAGTTAAGCATAGGGGGCTGTTGGTTCTGCTTCTCACCCTGGTGGTGGGCGCCCATTCCTGCTTCTCCCCAAAGGCATCCACAACGTGGAAGGGATCGCTGTGGACTGGATGGGGAACAACCTGTACTGGACGGATGATGGCCCCAAGAAGACCATCAGCGTGGCTCGGCTGGAGAAGGCTGCCCAGACACGGAAGACGCTGATTGAGGGGAAGATGACCCATCCCCGTGCCATCGTGGTGGACCCCCTGAACGGGTGCGGGTGCCTGGGAGGGCCAATGGGCTGTTGCATTGGGCTGGGGCCCATCTGTGGGCACAGGACCCCTCCACAGCTCTATGCCAGCTACTCTGACCAGTGGTAGGGTGGGCTCTGTGTCTGCATCTATAAGAGCTTCGTGTCTGTGGTAGGTGGATGTACTGGACGGATTGGGAGGAGGATCCTAAAGACAGCAAGAGGGGCAAGATCGAGAGAGCCTGGATGGATGGTTCCAACCGCAACGTCTTCATCACCTCCAAGACCGTCCTGTGGCCCAATGGGCTGAGCCTGGACATCCCAGCCAAGATCCTGTACTGGGTGGATGCTTTCTATGACCGCATCGAGATGGTCTATCTCAACGGCACTGAGAGGAAGGCAAGTGGAGGATCTCAGGCACTGGGGCTGTGATGATGGCCCCATTGCCGCAGCTGTCTGCATCCACTGCATCCGTGCTCCCCTGCTGCTTGTATCCTCCTATCCCCTTCCAATGTCCCTTGCCCTGTCCCACCATGTGAGGTCCCAGCTAATGACGAGCCCCTCCATCTCCTGCACCTACAGATCGTGTACGAGGGACCGGAGCTGAATCACGCCTTCGGGCTGTGCCACTACAGCAACTTCCTCTTCTGGACCGAGTACCGCAGCGGCAGCATCTACCGCCTGGACCAGGCCTCCAAGGTGGTGAGCCTGCTGCGGAACGAGCGCCCGCCCATCTTCGAGATCCGGATGTACGACGCGCAGCAGCAGCAAGGTGCTGGGGCCACATAGAGCCATGGAATGGGTTGGGCTGGAAAGGACCTAAAGCTCTTCCAGTCCCAGACACCTCACACTAGAGCAGGTTGCTCCAAGCCCCATCCAACCTGGCCTGGAACACTGCTGGGGATGGAGCATTCACCACTTCTTTGGGCACCCTGTGCCAGCTCCTCACCATCTGCCTGGCACTGTTGGGACCTGCCCCACATGAGGAGATGGGGGGCTGGAGACTGGGGGCTGCCCCACCTAAGCAGCCCCCCACCACTTTTTGCTTCCTTTTGGCCATATCCCTGCCTGTACGTCCATCACCATCCCTCATCCCCTGCCCCTCCAGCCTTTTCTCTCCTTCCTTAGCTTCCCTTCCTGGCTAGTTCAGCCTGAGGGGTCCCTGCTGCCTTATGTGGCTGGGTTCGAGTCGTGCAGCCTGTTGAAGGAGTCCTGGGATTAGGAGTCCTATTAGGACTGGAGCCCCCTTCTCACCCCTGCTTTGCCTCCACAGTGGGCTCCAACAAGTGCCGTGTCAACAACGGTGGCTGCAGCAGCCTGTGCCTGGCCACGCCGCGGGGCCGGCAGTGTGCCTGTGCTGAGGACCAGATCCTGGGGACCGACACCGTGACCTGCCAGGGTAGGATGCCAGCGGGGAGAGATCCGTGGTGGCATCTCCGTGCAGGACCTGCCCGATGCTGCCAGTGAAGGGGAGGGTTGGGGTCTGGGCAGGGCTGTGCTTTGCTGCCTTAAAGGCGAGGGGTGAAGCTGTGCTGGTGCCTCCTCCATCGTGTGCTCTGTGCACATGGGCACCAGCGCCCTTGGGGCTGCCAGCCTGGGGACACAGGACTGTCCTCGCTGCTGCCCTGCACTGGGTTAAAATCATCCCTTCCCTTTGCTTTCCCCTTGCCAGCCAACCCGTCCTACATCCCCCCTCCGCAGTGCCAGCCCGGGGAGTTCGCCTGCAAGAACAACCGCTGCATCCAGGAGCGCTGGAAGTGTGATGGGGACAACGACTGCTTGGACAACAGCGATGAGGCCCCGGAGCTCTGCCGTGCGTAGCTGCCTCCTGCGTGGGGGGGGTCGTGGTTTATGTGCTCCGGGGGCACCAGGGTTTGGGTTGAGATGTGGGGTCGGGCAGGCAGGACCTCTCGGAAGGGAGCAGGCTCAAGCAGTCGAGGGAGCAAACGCTGATGAGGATCCCTCCATCGCTGCCTTTTTCTGCCTCAGTTTTTCTCCCCAGCAGATGTGGAAGGGAATGGGGGTGGGATGCAGAGCAGGTCCTGAGCTTGTGTCCCCCCTGCAGACCAGCACACGTGCCCCTCCGACCGCTTCAAGTGCAAGAACAACCGCTGCATCCCCAACCGCTGGCTCTGTGATGGGGACAATGACTGCGGGAACAACGAGGATGAGTCCAACTCCACGTGCTCGGGTGAGGAGCCTGCCTCATCCTTAGGGAACAGCAGGAGAGCTCACACTGATGTGCTGATCCACAGCCTTTGTTGAACACAGCATGTTCTCTGCATGCTGCCCACTTTGCAGCCAGTTTTGCCTCGCCGGGGGGGTTTGTTCCCACCTTTCCCCTTGCAAAGCTCCTAAAGCTCTGTCTCCCTTCCCTGGACCAGCTCGGACCTGCTCCCCCAACCAGTTCTCCTGTGCCAGTGGTCGCTGCATCCCCATCTCCTGGACGTGTGACCTGGATGATGACTGCGGGGACCGCTCCGATGAGTCCGCCTCGTGCGGTGAGCATCCCTTGGGGATATGAGGGCTGGGATGCAGGGTGTCACGCGCGCACACACACTGATGGTGCTTCTGCCTCCTCCACAGCCTACCCGACCTGCTTCCCCTTGACTCAGTTCACCTGCAACAACGGGCGCTGCATCAACATCAACTGGCGGTGTGATAATGGTGAGGAACCCCAGCCCCACTGCGGCCGAGGGCACGGCGAGACCAGACGCAGGGGTGCCAGCCCTGGTCCTGCAGGGGCCATTTGAACAGCAGAGCCCATGCCCTGGAGGGAGGAGGCATTAACTGAAGCTGGATCCGCATCCCGCATCCATGCTCGTTTTCCTTGGCTGCCCTTGGGTGCCGCAGGAGCAGCCTGGCAGGGATCATTGCAGCAGATCTTGGTGTTCTTTGTGAAGTGGCCAAAGCCCTGCCCCAGTGTTTGGGATGAGTGTGGAGCAGTCTGTGCTGCTCAGCTGGAGCCTGGAGCCCCAGGGAAGGCAGGAGAGGTCTCCCAGTGAGCTCACATCTGGCCTCACATCTGCTTCCAAGGCCAGGCTGGGAGAGAGGGTTTGCCCCGAGGCTGCTTTCCCTCCCCACGGGTTTATTCCAGCAGCTCTGCATCCTGAGGTTTAATTGGCGGCTTCAGAGCAGGCGAGAACCATTCAGAGCTGCAGCGTGCACGTGCTGGTGCCGGGGGTCAGCAGGGAGCTGCATGGGCAGCCCCAGCTCTGAGCCACCCCAGGGACCCACCGGTGCTGGCAGCCATAGGAACCAATGCATGGAGCATCCCACCAGGCACCTGCGTCTGCTCTCGCCTCCCCGTGCGGCCCCTCTGTGTGTGTCCTTCTTCCATGTCAGTGTTCACGTCCCGGTGTCAGCGCTGGTTTTGGGCCACCCCTCTGTGCGTGTGCTGTTGGTGTTTCGTTTGTCATTGTGCCCACTCTCCTGTCTTGGTTGGTTCTGTGTTTCAGAAAAAGATTGTGGGGATGGCTCTGACGAAAAGAACTGTCCAAAGCCTACCGGTTAGTGCATAGATCAACATGCACCAGACCCCCCCAACCTGGCCCCGAGTAACCCCCAAACCTGCCCCCTCCATGGGCTGCTGCTCCAGACACTGGTGATGTCCCTGTGCTGGGCACCCGGGAGCAAAGCTGCAGGAGCTGGGGATGGTGAAGCATCACCAGTGCCATCATCCCTGTGCCCGTCACAAGCTCCCCAGTGCAGGGGAGGCAGAGGCTCTTTTCCAAGCCCATGGAAGGCATCTGCCATGGAGCAGAGCCCCAGTAAGCCAGACCAGTCCCTTGCCTTGTGCAGGGCAGGCAGAGGGGCTGCATTGCCATTGTCCAGCACTATCAGACTAAAGCTCCCTCTGCCCATCAGTGGGCAATGGGGGTTCCTCCAGGCAAGAGAACCCCCCCCAAATTGGCCATTCCAGCCCAACCTCCCAATGGATGCGCTCCATACAGGAGTGCACCATCACCCAGCTCCGCTCCCCTGTGGAGCAGAGCCGTCCCCTTGCTGCTGGTGCCCCCCCAGGTACATGGCTGATCTATGCAGTTTCTGTGTCTCATTTTCTATGTGCTTTGCTGGTGTGGGAGGCGGGGGGCCGGGACCCCTCACCGAGATGCTGCCCATCACCCATGTCCTGTCTGTCGGTGTGGTCCATCCCCATCCCTGCTGTTCCCCCCCTTCCCCTGCCTGCCTCCTGGGGCAGGGGGGGGTCTCTGCCTTCCTCCCTCCTGCTGTGCCTCCACCAATCCTCCCTCCTGGGCACCCTCTGAGCCCATTCCTGCTCCCTTTTCCCTCTCCAGACAATGATTGTGGGGATAACAGCGATGAGGCGGGCTGCAGCCACTCCTGCTCCAGCAACCAGTTCAAGTGCAACAGCGGGCGCTGCATCCCCGTGCACTGGACCTGCGATGGGGACAACGATTGCGGGGACTACAGCGACGAGACTCACGCCAACTGCACCAACCAGGGTGAGTCCCATGGGGATGGACCAGGTGGAGCCTCAGCTCTGCTGTCATCCTGCCTAAGCACTTCCAGGGAGGGAGTTGTGCAGCATCCTCTGCTCACCCACATATCCCACTCCTGCATCTCTGGGTGCCTCCAACGCTTTCAATGCCTGAGCCCCCCCCCACCGCTCAGTTCCCACCTGATGGTGGCAAAAGCAGTGAGCGGGTGTATGTGTCCCCCCCATAGCCACGCGCCCGCCCGGAGGTTGCCACACTGATGAGTTCCAGTGCCGACTGGACGGGCTCTGCATCCCCATGCGCTGGCGTTGCGATGGTGACACGGACTGCATGGACTCCAGTGATGAGAAGAACTGCGAGGGGGTCACCCATGCCTGCGACCCCAGTGTCAAGTTTGGCTGCAAGGACTCGGGTGAGGGCACATGGGATGGGGAGAAGCGCTGCCCATTTAAGCTGGGCTCGGTGGGGACAGTGGCAGTGGTGGAGGGACACCAGCTCAGGGTGCTTTGTCTTCATCAGGGACTGCAGTGATGGCACAAGGGGTGATGGATTTAAGCTGAGACAGGGGAAGTTCAGGTCGGAGATAAGGAAGAAGTTCTTTACTGTGAGGGTGGTGATGCACTGGTGCACAGTTTGCCCAGAGAAGTGATAGATGCTCCATTCCTGGCAGTGTTCAAGGCCAGGTTGGATGGGGCTTGGAGCACCCTGGTCTAGGGTGAGGTGTCCCTGCCCATGCAGGAGGTTGGAACTGGATGAGCTTTAAGGTCCTTTCTAACCCAAACCGTTCTGATTCTAAGTAACATCATCTCTGCATCTGTGCCCCTTGGCAGCCCGCTGCATCAGCAAGGCCTGGGTCTGTGACGGGGACAGCGACTGCGAGGACAACTCGGACGAGGAGAACTGCGAGTCGCTGGTGTGCAAACCCCCCTCCCATACCTGCGCCAACAACACCTCCATCTGCCTCCCCCCCGAGAAGCTCTGCGACGGCTCTGACGACTGCGGGGACGGCTCCGATGAGGGCGAGCTCTGCGGTGAGTGGGTGCGGAGCCGGGTGCTGCCACACCGGGGCTCCCCAACAGGGACCTGACGAGCGCATCCTCTCCCCATAGACCAATGCTCCCTCAACAACGGCGGCTGCAGCCACAACTGCACCGTGGCCCCCGGCGAGGGCATCGTCTGCTCCTGTCCCCTGGGGATGGAGCTGGGCTCGGACAACAAGACCTGCCAGATCCAGAGCTACTGTGCCAAGCACCTCAAGTGCAGCCAGAAGTGCGAGCAGGACAAGTACAATGTCAAGTGCTCCTGCTACGAGGGCTGGATGCTGGAGCCTGATGGAGAGAGCTGCCGCAGCCTGGGTGCGTGCAGGGGGGATGCAGGGGATGGAGTTGTCCTCCCCTTGCTCTTGGAGGCAGCAGCATCACGTCCTGGGGGAGAGCAGACCCCTCGCTGTCCCCGCCTGGCACGAGCATCCCTTTACTGTGCAGGGCAGTAGATGGAGCTGGGGCCAGGAGCCAGGGTCCATGCCCTGCTTCTGACCCTTCCCTGCTCCCCCAGACCCCTTCAAGCCGTTCATCATCTTCTCGAACCGCCATGAGATCCGCAGGATTGACCTGCACCGGGGGGACTACAGCGTCCTGGTCCCCGGGCTGCGCAACACCATCGCCTTGGACTTCCACCTCAACCAGAGCTCGCTGTACTGGACCGACGTGGTGGAGGACAAGATCTACAGGGGAAAGCTGCTTGAGAATGGGGGTGCGTAGCGGTGGGGGCATGGAGGAAGCTGGTGGGGACCAGATGGATGGGAAGGCAGGGATGCAGGTTGGGATCAGGCGCTGTCCATGACTCCTTGGCACCCTGCAGTGGTGTAGCTACTGGAGTCCACAGCCCCTGTAGCAATCCTGTTCTGCTCTCTGAAGCTGCTCATTATGTAGGAGTTAATTAGAATTCCCAACACTTCCCTAATGGTAATTGCATCCCAGCAGCTGGGAGCACAAAGCCAGGCCCCCTCCCCATCAGTGCTGCAGAGCCATGGGAAGGGATGCCCGCGCTGGGGCAGCGAGAGCCCAGCCAGGACCACGGACGTGGGGCTGAGTCCTTTGGGGTTCAGGCCCCATTTGGGGATGAAGCAGACCCCTATGGAGCTGTTCAGGAGCGGGGTGTGACAGTGGTGGGGGAAGAGGCACCAACCTGAGCCTGCCCGGTGCTGTGCCCCACAGCTCTGACCAGCTTCGAGGTGGTCATACAGTACGGGCTGGCCACCCCCGAGGGGCTGGCTGTGGACTGGATCGCTGGCAACATCTACTGGGTGGAGAGCAACCTGGACCAGATCGAGGTGGCCAAGCTGGATGGCACCATGCGAACCACACTGCTGGCTGGGGACATCGAGCATCCCCGCGCCATCGCCCTGGACCCTCGCTATGGGTAAGGCAGGAGCAGACATCCGTCCCTAGGGCAAGCATCCTTATGGTGTGAGGCTAGGCTTGGGCACACATCCCACTGCAGGCTCGGGAGCAGAGCTTGTCCCTGTGCTGACAGTCCCTGCTCGCTGTTCCCTGCAGGATCCTGTTCTGGACAGATTGGGATGCCAGCCTGCCCCGCATTGAGGCTGCCTCCATGAGCGGCGCGGGCCGGCGCACCATCCACAAGGAGACGGGCTCTGGAGGGTGGCCCAATGGGCTCACGGTGGACTACCTGGAGAAGCGCATCCTCTGGATTGACGCCAGGTAGGACCAGGACACTGCTCCACAGCTCCCCTCCCCTCTGGGACCCAGCCCTCCCAGCTCCTTCCCCATTGCTCCTGTGTCGTGCTGCCATTTGTCTGCTGGGCTGGGAGCAGAAGGCTTTGCTCTGTGGGGTCTGTTTGTGCCTGCAGCACGTCCCAGCCTTTGCTGTGGGTTTTGTCCTCTGCGGGGGCTCTCATCACTGGTGTAAATCATCCTCCTCCGCAGCGTTAAACAGAGCAGAGGAGGCGGCTGCTTCAACCCTTTGGGGTTACAGACCTGTGCTTGGCTTTGCTGTGCGCAGGTCCGACGCCATCTACTCTGCCCTGTACGACGGGACGGGGCACATTGAGGTGCTGCGGGGACACGAGTACCTGTCGCATCCCTTTGCCGTCACCCTGTACGGCGGGGAGGTCTACTGGACCGACTGGCGCACCAACACATTGGCCAAGGCCAACAAGTGGACGGGGCACAACGTGACAGTGGTGCAGAGGACCAACACGCAGCCTTTCGACCTGCAGGTCTATCACCCCTCCCGGCAGCCCCTGGGTGAGCCCTGGGGGGGGGGGGCACAGGCAATGGGATGGGCTGTGGGGAGAGTGGGGAGAGCAAAGGGGTGTTCTGGGGTGATGAGGCTGAGAGGTCCCAGCTCCTCAATGGGGCAGGCTGAGGTCTGGGAGGTCTGCAGCTCTTCAGGGCCCCCTGCAATAGGGACATCGCTCAGTCTTACCCCCTTTGCAGCTCCCAATCCCTGTGAAGCCAATGGGGGCAAAGGGCCGTGTTCCCACCTCTGCCTCATCAACTACAACCGCACATTGTCCTGTGCCTGTCCCCACCTCATGAAGCTGGACAAGGACAACGTGACCTGCTATGGTAAGGGTCTGTCCAGGCCATCATAGGGTGAGGAGGGGGTGTGGGTGCTCTGGGGCTGGCTCTGCAGACCAGGTCCCAAGACCACCCCTCTTGTTCTCCCCCTCAGAGTTTAAGAAGTTCCTGCTGTACGCGAGGCAGATGGAGATCCGCGGTGTGGACATTGACAACCCCTATTACAACTACATCATCTCCTTCACGGTGCCTGACATCGACAACGTCACCGTGGTGGACTACGATGCTCTGGAGCAGCGAATTTACTGGTCTGATGTCCGCACCCAGACCATCAAGAGAGCCTTCATCAACGGCACTGGTGTGGAGACCGTTGTCTCTGCGGGTGGGTGCGGATGAGCATCGTCCCATCAGAGCAGGGCAGAGGCTTTGGCTCCATGAGATCTGCCCTTCCTCTTCGTCTGAGCATCATCCCAGCCCCATTCTCACTGCTAACAAATCTCCTTTCTCTGTTCCCTTTCAGACCTGCCCAATGCTCATGGCCTCTCCGTGGACTGGGTTTCCAGAAACCTCTTCTGGACCAGCTATGATGCCAACAAGAAGCAGATCAACGTGGCTCGGCTGGATGGCTCCTTCAAGAACGCCGTGATCCAGGGGCTGGACAAGCCTCATTGCCTGGTGGTTCACCCTCTCCAGGGGTAAGTGGTGCTGCAGACCGGAGGGGGGTCAAGCCAGGGCTGTGGGAGCAGGAGGAGGTGTTTGTGCAGGCACACGTGTGCACACGCATGTGGAGGTGGAGGGAGCAGGTTGCTCTCCCGATGTGTCAGAGCATGTAGGAGGTGTGTGAGAGGAGCCGGGGGCTGTGTGTGGTTGTCAGCAGCAGGAGCTGTGTTCCTGTGCACGCCAGCCTGGCTGCACCGGTCCCACACCAGCGGGGATGCCGCAGGGCTGTGCAGTGAGAGGGGAGAGGGATGGAGAGCAGGGAGGGCTGGGGGGGGCATCAGAGCTGCGTGGGGGCCACTGTGCTCAATGTCCCCTCACTGCTACAGGAAGATTTACTGGACAGATGGGGACAACATCAGCGTGGCCAACATGGATGGCAGCAACCGCACTCTGCTCTTCACCAACCAGAAAGCGCCTGTTGGTATGGACCCCCCCGAGCCCCCAGTGCCACCCCACGATACCCTTCCTGGCCCTAAAAGCCTTGAGCTGCATAGGGGTTGGCAGCTGGTTCGTGCTGGGTCACCCTGACCCTGTGTGCCTGTCCTCTGCATCACCCTATCTACTCTCCCATCATCCCGCCTCCCACATGGTGATGGATGGTCCCTTGTGCTGGACATTGATGGTCCTTTGCTTTCTAGGACTGGCCGTTGACTACCCAGAGAGCAAACTGTACTGGATCAGCTCTGGCAACGGCACCATCAATAGATGCAACCTGGATGGCAGCAACCTGGAGGTGATCGAGTCCGTCAAGAGCCAGCTGAGCAAGGCAACTGCCCTGGCCATCATGGGTGAGAGCTGACAGGGTGATGGGTACCATTCATGAAGCCCTTTCCTGGCCCTGCCCAAGCACAGGCTGCTTGTGGCCACCTCATCAGCAGTGCAGGGGATGCTTCTCCACCAGAAGCTGAGCTCAGGCCCCTTTCTCCAGCTGAGCATCCATGTGGATCCGCTGCTCTTTGCTCCTGGGGTGGGAGGGGATGGGGGAAAGCTGCTGCATGTTCCTGTCTTCTCCTCCCAGGCGACAAGCTCTGGTGGGCTGACCAGGCCTCCGAAAGGATGGGTACCTGCAACAAGAAGGACGGGACGGAGGTGACGGTGCTGCGCAACAGCACCACGCTGGTGATGCACATGAAGGTGTATGATGAGAGCATCCAGCAAGGTGAGCACCAGGCTGTGCAGCGGCTGGGGTGCCAGGAGGGGCCAGAGCTGAACCACGGTGACCTGGTGGTTGTCTGAGCCCATCCTCAACCCCTTCTCTCCCCACGGCAGCTGGAACCAACCCCTGCAGCCAAAATAATGGGGACTGCTCCCAGCTCTGCCTCCCCACTTCCGAGACCTCCCGGTCCTGCATGTGCACTGCGGGCTACAGCCTGAAGAGTGGGCAGCAGTCCTGTGAAGGTGAGCACAGAGACCCCCCCATGCCTGCTGCATACCGCAGCTGTGCTGTGCCGCATGGTGCTGTGCAGCCATGGAATCATAGAACCATAGAATGGTTTGGGTTGGAAAGGACCTTAAGATCATCCAGTTCCAACCTAGAGGAGCGCCCTAGACCATGTCACCCAAGGCTCTGTCCACCCTGGCCTTGAACACTGCCAGGGATGGAGCATTTGCCACTTCTCTGGGCAACCCATTCCACTGTCCCACCACCCTCACGGTAAAGACCTTCCTTATATCCAACCTGAACTTCCCTGTTTGGGTCACTGGGAATGGGGCTGGGAGGCGTTTGCTCTGCAGATCCCCGTTCCCTGCCAGGTTTGCCATCATCTCCCTTGGGAGGGAAGAGCCTGGTCGCTGCCAGGGCCTCTCAAAGGCTGTTTGTGTGCAGAATGTTCTTGGTGTTTTGGAGGGCGCTGGCAGAGCTGCTGCACCATCTGGGTCAGGGCAGGCACTGAATAACAAGCACTGCCCTGACCCAGATGCGACGCAGAGCCTTTGCCAGCGCACTGCATAGAGGCTTTGCTCGTGCCTCCCTTGTGTCCTGCGTGGGTCAGAACCCCTTGAACAGGGGGCTTGCAGCCTCCAGGGGGTCCAGGACAGGGCTTGCTGTAACACAGCCCCTTTGCAGAGCTGAGCAGGGAAGCGCTTTGAGGCTATTCATTGTGTTCCTGCCTCAGCCATCTGCAACGTCATCCCAGACTCTGTTCCCTGCCCTCTTTCCATAAGGTTTGCCATCCCTGCCCCTGCCCAGCGTGGCAGTGAAAGCCGCCCTTTTCCTCCTTATGCTCATCCTGGTTGCATCATGCAGGGGTATCCTTCCCTCCTTGAGAAACCACAGTGCTGCCCGTGTTAGCATCACCCCCTGCCATCTGTGTTACAGGTGTTGGCTCCTTCCTCCTGTATTCAGTCCACGAGGGGATACGTGGCATTCCCCTGGACCCCAATGACAAGTCGGATGCTCTCGTGCCTGTGTCAGGAACCTCCTTGGCCGTGGGGATTGACTTCCATGCAGGTGATGCAGGGGCTGGGAGCGGGACAATGGGCTGGGGAGTATGAGGGGACCATCCCCAGACCTTCCTCTGCCCTACAGCATCTCCCCTCAGCAGCTTCGGGTGAGGGAGGGCTTCAGGTCCTCACAGTGGGGCCTTGGGGTCTGTGCTGCTCTTGGGGTGACCCAGAGGTGGTCACTGACACCCACTGTCCTGCCTGGCAGAGAACGACACCATTTACTGGGTGGACATGGGTCTGAGCACCATTAGCCGGGCCAAGCGGGACCAGACGTGGAGGGAGGACGTGGTCACCAATGGCATTGGCCGCGTGGAGGGCATTGCTGTGGACTGGATCGCCGGTGAGATGGGGCTCTGGAGCGGGGAGGAATGGATGGGAGCAGGGCTCTTGGGGGTGTTCACCATCCCCTCTCTGCAGGAAACATCTATTGGACGGACCAGGGCTTTGATGTGATTGAGGTGGCCAGGCTGAACGGGTCCTTCCGCTACGTGGTCATCTCACAAGGGTTGGACAAGCCGCGGGCCATCACGGTCCATCCGGAGAAGGGGTGAGATGCTGCAGCTCCAACTTCAGCCAGTCACAGGGAGAGGGGAGTTGCTTGGATCCAGGGAAGGATGGAGGACGTGGGATGGTTGTGCCTGGTTTCTGGGCTGCATCCAGCTGAATGCAGCGCTCCTTGCCCTGCAAACATGTGGGATCCTGGCAGAGCAGCAGGGATCTGGTGTAGAGGGATGAGGGGGAGAAGTGTTTGTCCAGAAGGCCCAAGGATGCTGTTTCTGGCCAGCCCCTTGGTCACATCCATGCTGTCCCCTGCAGGTACCTGTTCTGGACGGAGTGGGGGCAGTACCCCCGCATTGAACGCTCACGCCTGGATGGCACCGAGAGGATGGTGCTGGTTAATGTCAGCATCAGTTGGCCCAATGGGATATCCGTTGACTATGAGGTACAGTGTGCCCAGGAGTCCCTAGAGCTATGCTCCTGCTGGTCTGACGGGGCTTTGCCAGGGCCATGGAGGCTCCTCTCTAGGGAGGGTTGTTCCAAAGGAACTCTTTGGTGGGAGATGCAGAGGGTTCCTTTGTGCCACCCCAATGCACTGCTCCGTTGCTGATTCAGCTGCTTTCTCATCACCTCAGGATGGAAAACTTTACTGGTGCGATGCCCGGACAGACAAGATAGAACGGATTGACCTGGAGACGGGTGAAAACCGAGAGGTTGTTCTGTCCAGCAACAACATGGACATGTTCTCCGTGTCGGTCTTTGAGGAGTACATTTACTGGAGCGACAGGTACAGGGCCGAAGGGATGCGGTGGTGTTGGGGGTGCCTTGGAAGGTGGGTGCTGTGGGTCCCACCTTAGGGTGCTGCTGGGTTTGGCCCCGTGTCGGTCGCTCAGTGGCTCCATCCTGTCTTTAGGACTCATGCGAATGGCTCCATCAAAAGAGGCAACAAGGACAACGCCACCGAGTCGGTGTCCCTGCGGACCGGGATCGGTGTGCAGCTCAAGGACATCAAAGTCTTCAACCGGGCCAGGCAGAAGGGTGCGTGCAGGAACGGGGGATCGGCTTCATCTGGGAATGGGGGAGCAGGGAATAGCGGCTGAGAGGGAGCATCCTACACAGAGCCTGCCCAGTCCCTTCAGCAATCCCCCTTTTCCTCCCCAGGCACCAATATCTGCGCTCAGAACAATGGGGCCTGCCAGCAGCTCTGCCTGTTCCGTGGCAATGGGCAGAGGACGTGTGCCTGTGCCCATGGCATGCTGTCCGAGGACGGGGTGAGCTGCCGGGACTACGACGGATACCTGCTCTACTCGGAGCGCACCATCCTCAAGAGCATCCACCTGTCGGACGAGAACAACCTCAACGCGCCCATCAAGCCCTTCGAGGATGCGGAGCACATGAAGAACGTCATTGCCTTGGCCTTTGACTACCGCTACAGCTCCAAGGGCAGCAACCGCATCTTCTACAGCGACATCCACTTTGGCAACATCCAGCAGATCAACGACGACGGCACCGGGCGCAAGACCATTGTGGAGAGTGAGTGTCACAGGGCTCTCTGAGCCCTCACACCCCTCTTTTGTGTTCTCCCCCTCCTGAACTCCCTCTTTCCTCACCCAAAGTCAATGTGGTTTGGTGTTTGGAGGCGTTGGGAGTGGTAAATGTGAAGGGTTCAGCTGCGAGCTCTCTCCTGGAGCCTCTGGAAGAGGCAGCAGCCTGTGGTGGAGGACGCAGGCGTTAGGAGCAGCCTTGCAGGGCTTGTTCTGGCAAGCAGAGCGTATCACGAGGCTGAGGCGTGCACGTGGGCAGGCGCTGCTCCAGAAACAAGGCACTGCAGCAAATCTGGGAGCTGCTCTGTGTTTGCGTTTGACTTCCAAGGCAGAGCCGTTGAGCCTGGGCAAACCTTGCCCCATCCTCACCTCCAGCCTCCGCACTCAGACGGTTGTGCTGGCTCCTGCAGCAGTTGGAAAGCCCACGTCTGGTGCTCTGCCACTGGGGAGCATCTCCAGCAAGGGCTACGGATGTGTTTGCTAATGAGGGTATTTGCATCTGGCACTTGGGATGGATGCTGTCACTGAGATCAGCAGGGCAGGGCCCAGCTCTCACAGATGGTTCATTAAGCCTTTTGCTGATCGTTAAGGGGAAAGGATGGGTGAGCAGTTCAAGTTCCTGGCCTGGGAGCTGGAGAGAAGGACTCCCTGGTTGGCCACAAGTCTTTGTCTTGTCATGTTGTGCCTCTGGGTCTCAGCTCTCCCTTGGCAGAGGGAGAACCTTCCCCTTCCCGGTACAGATGCTGCGGGGACAGGAGGACCAGAACTGGCCAGTGCAGGGCTGATGATCAGAGCATGAGTTCAAGTCCTTGTTTTGTCATTGGTGAACATTGCTCAGCCTTCCTTTAAGGAAGTGTTATTGCTGGGTTGGTAAAGCCCAGGAGGCTCCTCAGTGAGATGGAGGGGGTCCCATCTCACCCCTTGGCACAGACACCAGCCCAGTCCTGCGCCCTTCAGGTGGTGTTAAAGCAACCAGAGCCTCTGAGGGGGGTGTAATTAGAAGTAATAACTTCAGGTTGCCAAAGAAGATGCATCCGGGTGCCATGGCCATCACTGGCTGACGAGCCCCTGGCCTGTACCTCCCCCTGCAGACGTGGGCTCGGTGGAGGGGCTGGCGTACCACCGTGGCTGGGACACGCTGTACTGGACGAGCTACACCACCTCCACCATCACCCGCCACACCGTGGACCAGAGCCGTGTGGGTGCCTTCGAGAGGGAGACGGTGATCACCATGTCAGGGGACGACCACCCCCGTGCCTTTGTGCTGGATGAGTGTCAGAAGTGAGTGTCCATGCGTGGTCCATAGGGCCAGCATCCAGGACACCCCTCCACTGGGGGGGAAGCACCAGTTCCCAGCACAGAGTGTTAGACCCATGGAGGAAAGGTCCCCATACATCATTCAGCATTCCAAAGTCCCATCCCCTTCCCTGCCTGGCTGGTTCTATGGGGCACCACGTTTCCCAGCTGGCTGCAATGGCCTCATTTGTCCTTTTCCCACCCCACAACATCCCATCCACCCTAAAGTCCCTGGAAGCCCCACAGCAGAGGGGTGTGCTGTGCCAATGTGTACGTGACAGAGAGTTAGGGTTGCAAAGCCGTTGCGTTGTCTCTCCCTTTCCAGCCTGATGTTCTGGACCAACTGGAATGAGCAGCACCCCAGCATCATGCGTGCCACCCTCTCTGGTGCCAACGTCCTCATCATCATAGACCAGGACATACGGACACCCAATGGGCTGGCCATTGACCACAGGGCTGAGAAGATCTACTTCTCTGATGCCACACTGGACAAAATCGAGCGCTGTGAATACGACGGCTCCCACCGCCACGTGAGTGCAGGGATGGGGCTGGTGTGATGTCCAAGGGCACAGGGGACACACAGGGACAGTTTGCCTTTGGTTTGGTGTCCCTTGTGCTCATGGTGTGCCCATGTCCCACAGGTGATCCTGAAATCAGAGCCCGTGCACCCCTTTGGCCTGGCTGTCTATGGTGACTACATCTTCTGGACGGACTGGGTGCGCAGGGCTGTGCAACGAGCCAACAAGTATGTGGGCACTGATATGAAGCTCCTGCGTGTTGACATCCCCCAGCAGCCCATGGGCATCATTGCCGTGGCCAACGACACGGACAGCTGTAAGGATGCGGAGATCCCTGCCTCTGCCCCCTCTCAGCCCCATCCCAGGCAGTGCCAGGGGATGGAGAACCCGTCCCACCATCCTGCCCTTGCCCCTTCAGGACCCTCAAGCCAAGGCATTTCCATCTCCAAACCCTGTGCAGGCTGGAGGGTTCCCTGTTTGTGCTCTTCCCAGGGCATCCTCCTTGCAAGACTGGGTGCCCCAACCCTGGGCATCCCCATAGTCCCACCTGAATTGCTTGGGGAGGAGAAGGGGAAGGGGCCACTGGTTCTGTCCCTGGTGTGACCGCTCTCCCTCTGTCCTAGGTGAGCTGTCCCTGTGCAGGGTGAACAACGGTGGCTGCCAGGACCTCTGCCTGCTCACTCCCAAGGGACACGTCAACTGCTCCTGCCGTGGGGAGCGTGTCCTGCAGGAGGATCTCACCTGCAAAGGTGGTGGGGATGTGGGAGCGGGAGCTGGTGGGGATGGGAAGGGCAGGAGAGGCCGGACCCTGACGTTCCCCCCGTGTCCTTTCCAGCCCTGAATTCCACCTGCAACGTGCATGACGAGTTTGAGTGTGGGAACGGCGACTGCATTGACTTCAGCCGGACCTGCGATGGCGTCGTCCACTGCAAGGACAAGTCAGATGAGAAGCAGTCCTACTGCAGTAAGGTTCCTCCTCTTGCTGCTTTGATCACACACACACATGCACCCCCAGCACATGCAGGCACCCAGCTCTGGCTGGCAAAGGGAGACAGGGCTCCTGGGTGTCTTCTTGTGTCCTTTTTGCCCTCACAGAGATGGGTCCATCCAGGCTTTAAGTGCTCCAGACTGTTCCCAGTTTGGGGGAACAGGATGGAGAGTGGAACACCTTGAGCTGACCCAGTGGGGCTGCAGCATCCCTTTTCTAACACTGACCTGGAGAGGTCTCAGCTGGGCAAAGGCGATGCTTCACCCTGCGATGCTGCCAGCACAGGGTTAAGCATGGGATGCTGCCAGCACAGGAAGCCCTTTTGCTAATCCTGTCTGCTTCTTCTTCCTGCTGAAGGGTCCCTGAGGACCTGAGATGCCCTCACCCTCACCTCCTCCTCCTTGTCCCCCCCTCACAGGCAGCCGCAAGTGCAAGAAGGGTTACCTGCACTGCATGAACGGGCGCTGCATCGCCAGCCGCTACTGGTGCAATGGTGTGGATGACTGCGGGGACAACTCGGACGAAGTGCCCTGTAACAGTAAGGATGCTGCCTGGCTCCTGGCCAGCCCTTGCCAGGGCTCTGTCAGCTGCCGGGGACAGGGACAGCAGCTTCGGGAAAGGGTTACCTTGAGCTTGACAGGATCAGAGCAGAGCCAGGGCTTCAGGGAGAGTCCAAGGTTTAAATGCTGCTCATGCTGCTTGTACTTTGTAAGCTCAGTCCCTGATAGCTCGGGAGGAAGAGGTCCTGAGCATTGCCATGCAGCACCCAGAGCGCAGCACGTAGGAGGAGCAGTCAGCAGGAGGAGCACAGAGCGATGGCAAAGTGCAGCATCGCTGCTCCTCACGGCTCCCATGCTCCCCCGAGCATCCCTGCAGGGCTGCTTGGTTCAGAACCAACGGGGAAGAGCAGGAGTTTCCCTGAGCTCATCCAGCTCCAGGCAGGGTGTGCTGAGCTGGAGAGACACCAGGTCTCAGCCAGAAGGACACCAGAGATGGGGGTACAGGATCAGGCAGCCCATAGCTGTGCTGGGCACTGGGTGTTTGGGGGCTGCTGGGTCCCCCCACCCTGCCTCATCCCCTGTGGGGCTTCCCCCTTCCAGAAACCAGCTGCGCTGCCACCGAGTTCCGCTGCCGGGACGGGACCTGCATCGGGAACTCGAGCCGCTGCAATCAGTTCATTGACTGCGAGGATGCTTCGGATGAAATGAACTGCAGTGAGTGCCCCAGCTCTGCCCTTTGCTCCCAGCTCTGCCCTGATGGAGCTGCTCCTTCCCTCTGCGCCTGTGGGCGCAGCTTTGGGTCCCTGCACTGTGTTTCAGTCCTTGGGATGAGGGAGGAGGGCCCTGGCTCCTGTCCCATCAGCACATCACTGCATCCCTCCATGCCGTCCTGTTCCCTCGCCACCCCATAGCCCATCCGAAGTGCTTAACGTGGTCCCAGCAGCTCATAGGGCTGTTGCTCAGTGCTGCTCTTGGGAGGGAAGGGCTGTTGGATGCAGGGGAGGGCTGATGCTGCGTGGTGGGACCAAAGGGCACTCATCACACGAGGCTCCTGCTGTGGTTCCTTGCAGCCGCCACTGACTGCAGCAGCTATTTCAAGCTGGGGGTGAAGGGCACCACGTTCCAGAAGTGTGAACACACGTCCCTGTGCTACGCCCCGAGCTGGGTGTGCGATGGGGCGAACGATTGTGGAGACTACTCAGATGAGCGCAACTGCCCAGGTGAGTGCAGGGGGAGGAAAAGGGGCTTGGGCTTGGGAGAACTGGGGCATCCCAATGGGTGATGTCCCTTTGGGGTCCATTTGGGTGGTGGGTGCTTTGTTGGCCCACTGGGACCATCGTTCCGCATGGAGGGTGCTGATGGATGCAGGACCACTGAGAGCTTTTGGGGAGGAAACCTTTGGAGTCAGGTGGTTCCGGGTTGGAACGTGTCCACAGCACCCTTCTGGATGTTTCCCTTCACAAACCAGGCGGGAGGAAACCCAAATGTCCAGCCAATTACTTCGCCTGCCCAAGCGGAAGATGCATCCCCATGACCTGGACCTGTGACAAAGAGGATGACTGCGAGAACGGAGAAGACGAGACCCACTGCAGTGAGCGGCAGGGTGGGGAGAGCAAGGGACATTGGGGTGATGGCATGGGGTGGCGAGCACAGGCGTGCAGGCAGGGAGGAAGGACCCTCTCTGACATCCCTTTGCCAAGGACCAGGCTCCAGATTCTTCCCTCTCTATGTTCTTAAGACACGAGCTTGGGCTTTTAACCGTGACCATTGCATTGCTCAGTGCACCCACTGGTGCCCAGGGTCATTTTGAAGGTGACCAGTTAGGGCTCACTTGGTTTATAGTTTTAGTTCCAACCCCCCTGAACAAACCCCAACCATTGCTCAGGAAGTGGGGAATATCTCCAGCTATAGAGCAGGGAGTCCCCCGCTGGTCCTGCAGTTCCAGTGCCCGTCACCATTGCGTCCTTCCCCCTGCATTACCGTAGCTCTGACCCCTCCTCTCCTCTCCCAGACAAGTTCTGCTACCCCGTGCAGTTTGAGTGCAACAACCACCGCTGCATCTCCAAGCTCTGGGTGTGTGATGGGGCAGACGACTGCGGGGATGGCTCCGATGAAGACAGCCGCTGCCGTGAGTCCGCTCCAGCCGCTCTCAGTCCCTGCCTCCATCCCTGTGCATTCTTCCCTCTGCTCATCCTTTCTCCCACCCTTGCTCTCCTGTGCTGTGGTCCTCACTGCTCTCCTGGGTTCTGTATCCTCCCCTCATCATTGGGGGTGACTGGCTTCCTTCCTGCTTCTCCCTGCCCCAGGGCTGACCACGTGCAGTGCGGGATCATTCCAGTGCCCGGGTACCTACGTGTGCGTGCCGGAGCGCTGGCTCTGTGATGGAGACAAGGACTGTGCAGATGGAGCTGATGAGACCCTCGCTGCTGGCTGCTGTGAGTCCCCCAAGGGCTGGTGCTTGGCAGAGCCGGAGGCTGGAGGAGCAGAGCGTAGTGCAGGCAGAGCACTCCATCGGAAGCAGATGGGATGCCTCATCCTGCAGCGCTATGGTCGCAGCAGACCTGGACATGGGGATGTCTGGGTGCCTTTTCCTGGCTGCCAGGAGAGGAGGAGCAATAGCCAAAGGCACCCGGGTGCTGTTCACAGCCACGGGACGAGGGCTGAGGGGGCAGGCAGGAGAGCAGAGGGGTCTGACGGGGGGTCTGACAGTGATGCCTCATTGCAGTGTACAACAACACGTGCGATGAGCGGGAGTTCATGTGTGGAAACCGCCAGTGCATTCCCAAGCACTTCGTCTGCGACCACGACGATGACTGTGGGGATGGCTCGGATGAGTCCCCGGAGTGTGGTGGGTGCCCATGGGACCGGGGGGGACAGCGAGGGCCATATCTCCTGTAGCACTGGGTCTCCTGAGATAAGGAGGAAGTTCTTTCCTGTGAGGGTGGTGAGGCACCGGCACAGGTTGCCCAAAGAAGTGATGAGTGCTCCGTCCCTCGCAGTGTTCAAGGCCAGGTTGGACAGAGCCTTGGATGCATGCTCAGTGTGAGGTGTTAGAACTGGATGATCTTAAGGGCCTTTCCAGCCCAAACCATTCTATGGGACCCTGGAAAAGTCTCCCTTATCCCGAAAGGGTTTGGCATGAGAGTGGGGCGAGGAGAGGGGTTGGATGCTCCCCGCATCGCCTGAGCTGCTGCTCTCCCATAGAGTACCCCACGTGTGGTCCCCATGAGTTCCGCTGCGCCAACGGCCGCTGCCTCAGCAACCGGCAGTGGGAATGCGACGGCGAGTTCGACTGCCACGACCACTCGGATGAGGCGCCCAAGAACCCGCGTTGCACCAGTCCAGGTACCATCGGGGGCCGTGGTTGGGAGCGGGGCCGCCTGGTTCCCCCTCTGCTGACCGCTGCCATCTCCCCACTGCAGAGAACAAGTGCAACGACTCCTTCTTCCTCTGCAAGAACGGGAAGTGCATCCCGGAGGCTCTGCTGTGCGACAACAACAATGACTGTGCGGATGGCTCCGATGAGCTCAACTGCTTCATCAATGAGTGTCTTAACAAGAAGCTGAGCGGCTGTTCGCAGGAGTGCGAGGACCTCAAGATCGGGTACAAGGTAAAGGGCCCACAGGCTGGGAGCATCGGCCAAAGGGATGCTCTCCTGCTCCTTTCCTCCTCCACAGCCACTCTTAGCATCGTGTCCTGCACCAGCTGGGCAGGGGATGCTCACATGGGCTTGTGTCTGCAAGCTGTCTGTGCTGGAGCCCGCTTGTCCCGTGGCGATGCCTGTCACGTCCCTGGATATGTCTAACAGCTCCGGGTTGCCTCCTGCAGTGCAGATGCCGTCCTGGGTTTCGGCTGAAGGACGACGGGAAGACGTGCATTGACATCGACGAGTGCTCCACCACCTACCCCTGCAGCCAGAAATGCATCAACACTCTGGGGAGCTACAAGTGCCTGTGCATAGAGGGCTACAAGCTCAAACCTGACAACCCCACCAGCTGTAAAGCTGTTACAGGTGAGAGTGGAGGAGGCAGGGACACTCTTCCAGTGATGCTGCTGGTGCTGGTGCCGGTCACAGTGCTCCACAAGACAGAGCTGCTGCCCCTGGGCTTATGGAAGAGAGCTGGGAAGCAGTGGGGCAGGGAGGGTGGTGGGACCCACATCCCTGACACATCTCCTGGCTTCCCTGTGCAGATGAAGAGCCCTTCCTCATCTTTGCCAACCGGTACTACCTGAGGAAGCTCAATCTGGATGGCTCCAACTACACGCTGCTCAAACAGGTTCGGAAGGAGCTGGGGGTTGGAGAGGGGTCCTGTTGCTTGTAGGTGCTGCAGGAAAGGCTCTTCCAATGCTTGTCCTTTCCTCCCAGGGGCTGAACAATGCAGTGGCGCTGGATTTTGACTACCGGGAGCAGATGATCTACTGGACTGATGTCACCACGCAGGGCAGCATGATCCGCCGCATGCACATCAACGGCAGCAACGTTCAGGTGGGGATTGAGGCACCCGCAGCCTGAGCCATTGGTCCTTGCCGACCTCCTGCCCCAGGGGCACCACCAGTGACTGCATGGGGTCATCACTGAGCTCAGGGCATCAGCCCAGGTTGCTATGGGATGTTCTGCATCCCCATCCCAACCAGAGATGGGCTCCGTGCTGCCCCAGAGCAGTGTGTGGGAAGAGACGAGTGAGGAAAGGGAACTGGCGAGGGTCACTGGGGAGGACCAGGAAGTGGGATGCTGAGGTTTGGAACTGGATGACCTTAAGGTCCTTTCCAACCCAAACCATTCTATGATTCCCTGTTGTCATTCCCGAGGAACACGGGTGGGATCTGCTTCTCCCCGTCCAGCCCCAACATCTCTGTTTTCTCTCAACAGGTCCTTCACCGCACTGGCCTCAGCAACCCCGATGGGCTGGCTGTGGACTGGGTGGGAGGCAACCTGTACTGGTGCGACAAAGGTCGGGACACCATCGAAGTGTCGAAGCTCAACGGCGCCTATCGCACTGTACTGGTGAACTCGGGTCTGCGTGAGCCCCGGGCACTGGTGGTAGATGTCCAGAATGGGTGAGAGCCTGGGGGACCTGCACCTTCTCCTCTATGCCCTTCTTCCATCTTGCCATAGTCCAGGAGGCTGGGAGATGGCGTGAGGTCTTCTCTCCTCACCTCTGGGACTCTTGGGTGCTTCTCCCTACCCATCACCTCGGTTCAGTGATGGGCACTCACTGCTGTGGCTTGGGCTGGACTCAGTCTCCCTCTGCTCTTCTGTTCCATCCCCAGTTACCTGTACTGGACAGACTGGGGGGACCACTCCCTGATCGGGAAGATCGGCATGGATGGCACCAACCGCAGCGTCATCGTCGACACCAAGATAACTTGGCCCAATGGCCTCACCCTGGACTACATCAACAGCCGCATCTATTGGGCTGATGCACGGGAAGACTACATCGAGTTTGCCAGCCTGGATGGCTCCAACCGGCACACGGGTGAGAGCACCGGGGTCCCGGGGTGCCACCAGGACTGGGTATGGTCCCCAGTTCCACCAGCTCCTCTGAGCAGGGGAAGAGGTTTGTTCCTTGGAAAGGGTGGTGTGAGGCTGAGCCACCCGTTCCCCTTGTTGCAGTGCTGAGCCAGGACATCCCGCACATCTTTGCGCTCACCCTCTTTGAGGATTTCATTTACTGGACCGACTGGGAGACCAAGTCCATCAACAGGGCCCACAAGACCACAGGAGCCAACAAGACCCTGCTGATCAGCACCCTGCATCGCCCCATGGACATCCACATCTACCACCCCTACCGGCAGCCTGACGGTGAGCTGAGATGTGCTGACACCAGGGTGGGAGAAGGGTCTCAAAGCTGAGGGTCCCCTGCCTTGCTCTGACTCATGACTGTGTCCCTGCTTTCCCCCCCAGTTCCCAACCATCCCTGCAAGACCAACAACGCTGGATGCAGCAACCTCTGCCTCCTCTCGCCGGGCGGGGGGCACAAATGTGCTTGTCCCACCAACTTCTATTTGGGCAGCGATGGCAAAACCTGCGTCTCCAACTGCACAGCCAGCCAGGTAAAGCCCTGCCTGCCCGGACATGCCCTGTGCTCTTGTGCTGTGGCTTCAGCAGGTCCCAGCTCCTCTGCTGGCGCTGGTGCTGTGCGTCTGGTGCCTCCAGGCGCAGGCAACACCTCCCTCCTGTGGCACTTGCCAGCACACACAGACTGCAGTCGTTTGGGGGTGCCCAGGGGAGCCAGACACCCTCCAGCTCTAGAGTGACCCCTCTGCCTTCCCCCCTCCAACCCCAGCGCCTCTGTGGGTCGAGGTTTTTCCCCCAGCTCAGGATACAGCATCCTGGGGGTGCTTGGGAAGTGGGATAAAGCCTTTGGGGTCCTCCCTCCCTATGCCCTCACACGTGTGGGTCTCTCCATCGCAGTTTGTCTGCAAGAATGACAAGTGCATCCCTTTCTGGTGGAAATGCGACACAGAGGACGACTGCGGGGACCGCTCGGATGAGCCGGAGGACTGCCGTGAGTGACCACAGTGTCCCAGCAGCTCGGCCATGCTCTTGCCAGCCCTACAGCATCGTGTGCTGTGCAGAGCTGCTGGTTCCCCCCAGCCCCACTGCTTATCAGGCCTCAGGGCAGTGCTGGTCGTCTGGGGGGTCATCCTGTTAATGGGGCTTAGGGAAGAGGGAGATAACAACAGCCAACTGCTGCTCTCAGAGCAGAGCTGCCCCTTCACTGCACCACAGTTGCGTGCTGAGGACCCCAGGGGGGAAAGTGGGAGGTTAAGGTTTACCAGAGCACACGTCTCACCCCATCTTACTCACCCCACAGCTGAGTTCAAATGCAGGCCGGGGCAGTTCCAGTGCTCCACTGGGATCTGCACCAACCCAGCCTTCATCTGTGATGGGGACAACGACTGCCAGGACAACTCGGATGAAGCCAACTGTGGTAGGTTCCCCATCTCCTCCCCACGAGCCCCGTGTCCCCGAAGAGCAGAGGTGCAGTGGGTCAGGTCCTGAGCGTGCTGCCTCCCTTCCCAGATATCCACGTCTGTCTGCCCAGCCAGTTCAAGTGCACCAACACCAACCGCTGCATCCCCGGCATCTTCCGCTGCAACGGGCAGGACAACTGTGGTGATGGAGAGGATGAGAAGGATTGCCGTGAGTGTGGGGCTGGGAGCCATGGGGAGCGTGCATGGTTCGGGTGAGGAGCTCCGTGCTGCATCAGATGCGGGTCTTTGGGTATTGCCTTCTCTGGGCAGGGGCTTTCTCCTTGCCTCTGCCCACTGTCACCCTGCAGACACTTCTGTTTCCTAGCGGGAATGAAATCCTTAAATCCCTCAGAGCGGCAGAGTCAATATTTGCAGTAGATTTGCACTGAGCCTATTGCACAGCTGAGGGATTAAACTGGAACAGGGGAAGCTCAGGTTGGATATAAGGAAGAAGTTCTTTACTGTGAGGCACAGGTGGCCCAGCGAAGTGGTGAAGGCTCCATCCCAGTGTTCAAGGCCAGGTTGGAGGGGGCTTGGGCAACCTGGTCTACTGTGAGGCATCCCTGCCCATGGCAGGGCGCTGGAACTGGATGAGCTTTAAGGTCTCTTCCAACCCAAACCATCCTGTGACTCTGATCCGCATCATGGGGTGGGTTTTGTGGGGCTGTGCCCCACTGCCTCTCCTGACTCTGCTTCTCCCCGCTGCAGCGGAGGTGACTTGTGCTCCCAACCAGTTCCAGTGCACGATCACCAAGCGCTGCATCCCCCGTGTCTGGGTGTGCGACCGGGACAATGACTGTGTTGACGGCTCGGATGAACCTGCCAACTGCAGTAAGAAGCCTGTGCGGGGATGGGGGGGTCCACCCTGAAACCAGGAGCTCCCTTTGCGTGCTGTGGGTCCCTGCGTGCACTGGAGGCAGTGGGTGATGGTGGGGGTGATTCTGCCTTGATCTGTCCCTCTCTCTGACTTCTCCCTGCCTGAAACAGGGGGATCTTGCCCCCTGGGTTCCAAGCAGTGATGCTGTAGTCAGCTCCAGGCTGCTGGCACGAGGTTTTCATCAGCCCTGCCCGTGCTAACCCCACTTGTGTCATCTCGTTCCTCCCCAGCACAAATGACATGTGGCGTGGACGAGTTCCGCTGCAAGGACTCGGGTCGGTGCATCCCAGCGCGCTGGAAGTGCGATGGGGAGGACGACTGCGGGGACGGGTCCGACGAGCCCAAGGAGGAATGCGGTGAGCAGGGGCTGGGGAGATGAGCCCAGAGGGCACCATGTGGCGTGGAGCCCTATGGCAGGGCACTGCTGATCCCATCCTGTCCCGTCCCAGATGAACGTACCTGTGAGCCCTACCAGTTCCGCTGCAAGAACAACCGCTGCGTGCCGGGTCGCTGGCAGTGTGACTATGACAACGACTGTGGGGACAACTCGGACGAGGAGAGCTGCAGTATGTACTGCCTTGGAGCCTTTGCTCTGCGTGGAGCTGGTGGAGTGTGATTCAGAACCCCCTTCCAGCCCCAATGCCTGCCAGTGCCCCCCAGCTCGAGGGGGGAGCATCAGTGGATGGGGTGCTTGGGGACAGGCAGAAGGGAGGAGGTGACCCCAGCATCCACATGGGCCCTGCCACATCCCAGAGGGGCCAAGGCAGAGGCAGACCCTCTCCTCACCATCAGCTCCCACCCGGGTCCTGCTGTCTCCCTGCAGCTCTCTAGGGTGCAGCTTTCTGTTTTCTGTTGATTTCACATCGTGGGTTTGAGTTTGTGCCATTTCACTTCATCTTATGTTTTTCTCCATTTTCACACTGTCGTTACGGGGCACTCAGAGGTAGGTTCCTGCCGAAATCTTTCTAATTCCATGTACAGTCCCTCTAAACCAAATGAAGACAATAAATTCTAGGTGAGGGCAGAGGGGTCGGGACCAGACAACCCAGCCGGATTTATCGAGCATCGGCACCAGCATCTCCCTCCACTGGAGCCGCAGTCGGGGAGGGTCCGACCCTGCTGCCTCCACTACTGGGGCCCGTGCATGGCTCATACTTGGCTCCAAAATCCATCCCTTCCTTGACCCTTCCTGCTCCGGCTGGACATTCTCTGCCTCCCTTTTCCCCTATAATCCTGTTGGCTTCTGCTCTGTGGCCACAGGGGCCGCCTGCCCCACATGTCCTACACCAGGGCAGTAGGGAAGGGAAGGATCTCAGTGGGAAACTGAGGCAGGTTTGGCACTGACTGTGTTGCTGTTGGCCCATTGGGCTGTGAGGGCTCTGTGCCCATGCCATGCAAGGAGGGGACGATGTGCCAGCAGTGCTAGACCTGGCCATGGGCAGCAGGGAGCTGTAGGCCTGGTGGAGAATGACTTGGGGGGACACATGCAGCAGGGAAGCTGGCAGGAGCCGGTCTGTATGGCCATGGTACCCCCCAGCAGCCCCATTTCCCTGCAGGGAACTGGGATGGGAAGGGGCTGTGAGGTGGCATCAGCTGTGCCCCTCTCTGGCAGTTCCCCCAGCTCTGCTTGCACCCAGTCTGTGCCACTGGACCTGTGTCTGTGTCAGCCCCCCAGGCTGTTGGGGCTCGCAGCCTGCCTGCAGCTCACACTGAGGGCTCACCCTGTGTTCTCTGCCCGCAGCGCCCCGGCCCTGCTCTGAGAGTGAGTTCTCCTGTGCCAACGGCCGCTGCATCGCCGGCAGATGGAAGTGTGATGGGGACCATGACTGTGCGGATGGCTCCGATGAGGTACCTTCACCCTGTGTGCCACTGGGGACACATCCTTTGCCACCAAGCAGGGGCTGAGAGCCTGCTCCTGGGTGCAGTTAACGGGATGGGACGCTGCCCCGTGCTGGGCTGTCCTCGCTGACTGCTGTCCCTTGCCTTTCCCATGCAGAAAGACTGCACCCCGCGCTGTGAGTTTGACCAGTTCCAGTGCAAGAATGGGCACTGCATCCCCATGCGCTGGCGCTGCGATGCTGATGCAGACTGCATGGACGGCACTGACGAGGAGAACTGTGGCACTGGGGGTAAGGGCAACGCTGTGAGTGTCCCTTGGGGCTGGTTGTCCTTGTCCCCTCGTGTCTCCTGTGTCCCCAGTGCGGGCGGGAGCGCTCTGGGCATGCACAGGCACATATCCAAGCACTGGAGAGCCCCCCAGCTATGCTGTAAATTAGAGCTGTGCTGTATATTGGAGTGTAAATTGCAGTGCCAGGCTGGTGTTTTGGGAGCCGGGCAGCAGCATCTCACTTGCCTCCTCCTGTCCCATGCTGTCGCAGTTCGCACATGTCCCCTGGATGAGTTCCAGTGCAACAACACGCTGTGCAAGCCCCTGGCCTGGAAGTGCGATGGGGAAGATGACTGCGGGGATAACTCGGATGAAAACCCCGAGGAGTGCTGTGAGTGATGCTGCGTTGCCTCTCCCCATTCCCTGGCATGTGCTGCAGGGGCAGCAGTCTGAGGGGTGACAGTCCCAGAGCCATGGGTCCCTTTTGTGCCAAGGGGTGGCTCCAGTTGGAGGTGCTGGGGCTGCCTACGGGGAGCGGGGCTGGGCCAGGAACTGGGCGACTGTCTTTGCTTCAGTCTCTTTGCTTTAGTCTCCGGAGCCCGCTCGCCCTCGTGGGACAAAGCCTCCCCGGAGGCAGAGGCCGAGCAGCAGCTCGTGACCAGCGTGACAGCCCGGCTATGGCGTCTCCTTTCACCGTCACCGTTTGTTTCTGTTTGCTGGTGCAGTGAAATTCCAGTGTCCCCCCAACAGACCGTTCCGCTGCAAGAACGACCGCGTATGTCTGTGGATCGGTCGACAGTGCGACGGCATTGACAACTGTGGAGACAACACGGATGAGAGGGACTGCGGTGAGTGGGGCTGCCTGTGGGCACCGTAGAGTCATAGGGTTGGGAAGGAGCTTAAGCTCATGCAGTTCCAACCCCCCTGCCATGGGCAGGGACACCTCCCACTAAACCATGGCACCCAAGGCTCTGTCCAACCCGGCCTTGAACACCGCCAGGGATGGAGCATTCACAACGTCCCTGGGTAACCCATTCCAGTGCCTCAGCACCCTCACAGGAAAGAATTTCTTCCTCATATCCAATCTAAACTTCCCCTGTTTAAGTTTGAACCCATTACCCCTTATCCTATCCCTGCAGTCCCTAATGAAGAGTCCCTCCCCAGCATCCTTACACCACTCCATGCCCAGCATCAGCCGGGCGGTGGGTTGCAGAGCCTGGTGTACAGCCCAGATGTTGGCATTTGCTTTGCCCGCTCCTCATTCCCAAAACCGGGTGCTGGTGTCCTTGTCCCTTTCTGCACCATTTGCGCCCTGAGGCTCCGGCAGGGATGGGTGCCCATGGACACGGAGCATCACAGCCGCAACCCCTGCTCCCGCAGAGTCACCCACGGCCAAGCCCAAGAGCTGCAGCCAGGACAAGAACGAGTTCCTGTGTGAGAACAAGAAATGCATCAGTGCCAACCTCCGCTGCAACTTCTTTGATGACTGTGGAGATGGCTCCGATGAGCAATGGTGCTCCCATGGTAGGTCAGCAGTGGGGTGGCAAAGGGGGGACAATGGGGAGCTGTGAAGGTGCTGACAGCGCATCCCCACTGCAGACCACAAGTCGTACGACTGCATGACCAACACCACCATGTGTGGGGATGAGGCCCAGTGCATCCAGTCGCAGTCCACCATGTACTGCACGTGTCGTAGAGGCTTCCAGAAGGTGCCAGACAAGAATTCCTGCCAAGGTACTTCCCGACACTGATGGATATGGTTTGGGGTGAGGCCATTGGGTTTATGGTTGGGTTTTGCGCCTAAGATGGGGCATCAGAAATGGTATCTATGAGGCTTGGAGAGAGGTGGGGTCTCCAAGTGCAGGATAGCACAGACCAGCCCCTGAGGTGGGCACCCTGCTGTTCTCCCCCTGACTCCCGTCTCGCATTACCCAGATGTCAATGAGTGCCTGCACTTTGGGACCTGCTCCCAGCTCTGCAACAACACCAAGGGCTCCCACGTCTGCAGCTGCGCCAAGAACTTCATGAAGACGGACAACATGTGCAAAGCAGAAGGTGAGGAGGGAATGGGGACCCCTCTTCCCTCCCTGCTCCTTCTCCCCATGCACCTCTGCCCACACCAACGTCTCCTCCTCCGCAGGCTCCGAGCACCAAATCCTCTACATCGCGGATGACAACAAGATCCGGAGCATGTACCCCTTCAACCCCAACTCTGCCTACGAGCCGGCCTTCCAGGGCGATGAGAACGTGCGCATCGATGCCATGGACATCTACGTCAAGGGCAACAAGATCTACTGGACCAACTGGCACACCGGCAGGATCTCGTACCGGGAGCTGCCCGCCTCTTCCACCGCGTCCACTGCCTCCAACCGCAACCGGCGCCAGATCGATGGCGGTGTCACCCACCTCAATGTGAGCTCTGCCAGGGGGCACGGCGGGAGGCACCGCGACCCGGCTGCTGGCATCCTCTGCCCTCACCTCTTCTCCCCTTTGTGCCCTTCACAGATCTCGGGGCTGAAGATGCCGCGGGGCATTGCCATTGACTGGGTCGCTGGGAACATCTACTGGACAGACTCGGGGCGGGATGTCATCGAGGTGGCGCAGATGAAAGGCGAGAACCGCAAGACGCTCATCTCGGGCATGATCGATGAGCCCCACGCCATCGTAGTCGACCCACTTAGGGGGTGAGAGACTCGAGCCCTTTCTCCTTTGCCTCTGCCCAGTCCTCGCTTTGGCTCCTCTTGTCAACAAGCCCATCCATGGTGAAGCTCCCTGTGCCCAGTGTCAGCTCGAGCCAGCTGGCTCCTTGGGTCATGACGGTGATGCTGTGGGGAGAACATGGGAAGGTTTCCCTGCCCATTGGGCCTTGGAATGTCCTCCTGCTCTTCTGCTCCTTGCTCCCGCACCGGGAATGACCTGCCTGTGTCCTCCGTAGGACTATGTACTGGTCAGACTGGGGCAATCACCCCAAGATTGAGACAGCGGCTATGGACGGGACGCTGCGCGAGACCCTGGTGCAGGACAACATCCAGTGGCCAACAGGTGAACAAAGATGGGTGTTGGGGGGGCACAAGGGGTGGTGAAAACCTCGCAGGGGGGATGTACAACCCACCCATGATGGCGAGGATTGACCATAGAGCTCTGAGCCCCGTGGCAGGAGTATGTAGGGGCCATGACTTGGTCAGGAGGGGCTCGGGGGGTGGGCTGGGGGCCTCAACCTCAGTGGGGGGGGTGTGTCCCCTCAGGCCTGGCTGTGGACTACCACAATGAGCGGCTGTACTGGGCTGATGCCAAGCTCTCCGTCATCGGCAGCATCCGGCTCAACGGCACCGACCCCGTGGTAGCCATTGACAACAAGAAGGGTAAGCTGGAGGACCCCAGCATCATCCCAGATAGGATCCAGAATCCCTCATCAGCCGCAAGGCAGCAAGCAGCTGAGTGTGCCCCCTCTTTGCTTCCCCAGGGCTGAGCCATCCTTTCAGCATTGACATCTTTGAGGACTACATCTACGGCGTCACCTACATCAACAACCGTATCTTCAAGATCCACAAGTTTGGGCACAAGGCTGTCACCAACCTAACGTCTGGCCTCAACCACGCAACCGACGTCGTGCTCTACCACCAGTATAAGCAACCAGAGGGTGTGTGCCAGGCCTGGGACCCCCACCCTGCTCCTGGGATGGGAGGGAGATGCTATCAAGTGGGGCTTGATCTCTGACCTGGGGTATCGACGGAGCTTGGGGCAAGAGACTTGGCCACACAAGCAGGGGGCATTTGGATGGGCAGAGCAGGAGGGGTTAGTGAGGAGGAGGGTGGATTGGGGGGGGGCAGCTGCAATGGCAACGCCAGGGCATTGGGCTTGCACTATGGGAGATGCCCTGAAGCTGTTGGGGAGAGCTGGGGGTCCCCCCACATCATCCCTTCCCTCTCGGCAGTGACCAACCCCTGTGACCGCAAGAAGTGCGAGTGGCTTTGCCTGCTCAGCCCCAGCGGCCCCGTCTGTACCTGCCCCAATGGCAAGCGCCTGGACAACGGCACCTGCGTGGTCATTCCCTCGCCCACCGTCTCCCCTGTTGGTAGGTGATGCGGAGCAAGGAGGAAAGGGGGATGCTCGCACCCAAGCGCGGTCCCGCTCACCTCCATCCCTCCCTCCTAGTGCCCACCACCGATACCTGCGACCTGGTGTGCCTGAACGGCGGTAGCTGCTTCCTCAACGCCCGCAGGCAGGCCAAGTGCCGCTGCCAACCGCGCTACAACGGTGACAAGTGCCAGATTGACCAGTGCTGGGACTACTGCCAGAACGGGGGCACGTGCGCCGCGTCCCCATCAGGTGAGGGCCGAGCTTGAGGGTCGGGGCTGCTCCTGGGTGCATAGGGAGCAATGCTGATGGCTCTTGGTCCTCCAGGGATGCCGACCTGCCGCTGCCCCACCGGCTTCACGGGGCCCCGGTGCAACCAGCAAGTGTGCACCGACTACTGCCTGCACAACGGTAGCTGCACCGTGAACCAGGGCAACCAGCCCAACTGCCGCTGCCTGCCCACCTTCATCGGGGACCGCTGCCAGTACCGTGAGTGCTGCCTGCCCGAGGCGAGGGATGCGATGCGCTGGTTCTGGGGGATGCTCTGGGGAGAGCTTGGGTTCCTCTAGCCAGGGATCTCTCTGGTGACCCAAGGTGGGGGGGTAGGACCGGGACCCCTGGCGGGGCTGGCATGGGGCTGACCCCACGTATCCCCTTGCAGGGCAATGCTTCGACTACTGCGAGAACGATGGGGTTTGCCAGATGACAGCCAGTGGTGCCAAGCAGTGCCGCTGCCCTCCGCAGTTCGAGGGCGCCCAGTGCCAGGACAACAAATGCTCCCGGTGCCAGGAGGGCAAGTGCAGCATCAATAAGCAGAGTGGAGAAGTCTCTTGCATGTAGGTGCCGGGGACATTGGATTCAAGGGAGGAAGAGGGGATGGTGGGTGCAAGAATAACTGTGTCCCTACGGGTGGATTGGGCAGAGCTGAGATGCTGGGTCAGTAATTCAGTGTGGGAGACAAAGGAGCTGCGAGCATCTCACCCGCTAAGTCCATCCTGATGTGCTACGGGGCACAGGGCAGCCGGGGGTACCGTGTGCCTGACCCTCTCTGCCCCACAGCTGCCCAGATGGGAAGATAGCCCCGAGCTGCCTGACCTGCGACAGCTACTGCCTGCATGGTGGAACCTGCTCCATCAGCGACAAGACACAGCTGCCTGAGTGCCTGTAAGCATTGCAGGGCCTGGGGGGCTGGAGAGGGGGGGTACGGGGGAGCAGAGGGAGACGTGACTGACAGACCCCCATCTGTGTGCCCCCCCCCCCCCAGCCCCCAAGGTCTGTGCCCCACCTCTGCATGCTGCCCCCCATCCCTTGGTAACCCCGATGCTCTCCCCATGCTCTCAGGTGCCCGGTGGGGATGACGGGGACGCGCTGCGAGGACTTCATCGTCAGCGAGCAGCAGAGCAGCCGTATGTGTGGGGCAGTCTGTGGGGCCTGATGCCAAACCGGGGGGGGGGTCAGGGTATGTCTTTGCTGATGAAGCGACCATACCCATGCTTCTCTTCCTGCAGGAACAGCCTCCATCATCATTCCCATCCTGCTGCTGCTCATCCTCCTCACCGTGGTGGCTTTTGTCTGGTACAAGTGGAGGATTAAAGGGTGAGTCCCGGGCTGCCAGCGCAGAAACCCTCCTTGCAGGGCTTGAAATCCTCACTTAAGAGGGATAAACAGGCGGGGACCACTGGTGAATGGGGGCCCTGTGCTGCTGGCACCGACCCTCTCCCTCCCTCCCTTCCTCCCCAGCGCCAAGGGCTTCCAGCACCAGCGGATGACCAATGGTGCCATGAACGTGGAGATCGGGAACCCCACTTATAAAATGTACGAGGGGGAGCCCGACGATGACGTGGGGGAGCTGCTGGATGCGGACTTCGCCCTGGACCCTGACAAGGTGAGGGGCAAGGGGCCATCATGGCACAGCGATGCTGCACTGGGGCAAGCGGCAGCGATAGGGACTGCGGTACCTGTGCCCCCCTCCCATCCTTTCCCCTCCTGTTCTCCGCAGCCCACCAACTTCACCAACCCCGTCTATGCCACGCTGTACATGGGTGCCCACAACAGCCGGAACTCGCTGGCCAGCACGGATGAGAAGCGGGAGCTGCTGTCACGAGGCGCGGATGACGACCTGGCGGACCCCCTGGCATAGGGGCAGGATGGGGGGCACAGACACCCATTGCAGGAGGCGGGCGGGGGCCGGGGGGGGGGGGGGGGCTGAGAGCCACTGTATAAATGTACAAATGAAGGATTATTACTTTTCTATGTGAGCAGTATTATTACCTGTATATTCCCCGGTACCAGGCCCCCGGCGCCTCATTGCCAGATCCAGCTTTGGTTTATTTTCAGTCTCTTTACATTTGGACCCCCCCTTCCCCCTCCCCTCTCCCTCGCACCCATCGGTGGTGCCACGCTCTGGGCGGGGGGGGGCCAGGACGAAGCTCTGGGGTTGGGGTCGATGGGACGCAAGGGGTGATGGTGATGCGGGGCACAGAGCAGGGGCCATGCGCTCCCCTCCTCTCAACCTTTGTCTCCCCCAAATCCCGCAGCTCCTCTCTCCGGGAGCCGTGGTGTTTCCTTCCCCCCCTTCCCCAGATCCGCTGCTTCTTGGATCCCCCTTCTCCTGCAGCTTGGCCCCTGCAACCTGGCCCCTTTATCCCCTCTTTTCTCCATAACCCCCCAACCACCCGGCTCTGCCCGACTGTTACAGGGGGCAGGGATGGAGCCCCCACTCTGGTGCAGGGCTGAGGGTCCCCGGCCCCTCGCTCTGGTGTCGCCCCATCTCCAACATGCACATTTTTTAACAGGACAACAAAACCCCAACGGATCCATGGAAATGACCTGGCTTTTATAGTAGAAATAAACAAGACGCATGTGGGAGGGGGGGGTTGATGGGGACGGGGGAGCGCGGGGGGGGGGCAACCCCATCCTTTTGTTGGGGGGAAATGTTTTAATAATAATTTTTGCTGGATTACTTTACAACTAAAACAGATATTGTTATAAATAAAATTTTTAAAAACGGAAGCAGGCTGATGGTTGTGGGCAGGAATTTTGGGGAGGGGACAATTCGGGGGGGGGTGGAGGGGGCGTCACTCTGCTCTCTGCCTTGACACCCTCAGAGCCCCGAGGGGTATCATAGATGGGCGCTGTGAGGGCGGAGGGTGGTGGTACGGGGGTTTCCATGCGGGACCCCAGGGGAAAAGGATGGGGGGCTCCTCCTGCGTATGCGTGGTTGTACCCCCCCCCCCCCCCCCCGGCGGCCTGGTCCCCGGTCCCTGATGCAGTACCTGGAGCTGCCACCAGGTGGCACCGCCGCCCTCGAGAAGGGAGCTGGGGGGGGCTGCACTCGCACCGTATGAGCGCGCCCCCACGCGGCGGGCAGGGGGTCTCCGGGGTCCCCCTCCTGTCGCCCCCTCGAGTGTCCCCTGCACGGCTGAGCCTCACCCCGGTGCTGCTGCCCCAGCACTGAGGGCTGAGAGGGGGGGCAGCAGCACCCGCACCCCCGGACAGAGGGCAGGGCCGGCTGCGGGCTCGCGGTGCTGAGCTGGACGGGGCGAGCGCTGAGCTGGAGCCATCGACCCGTGCCATGCGCCAGGACCGCGGGGGTGGTGAGGGCAGCCCAGGCCGTGGCGGGGCGACGCTCAGCACCCTCCTTTGCCAGCACCCACATTGCACCGACCCCCCCCCCCCCGGCTCCACGGGTGCGGATGTGGATGCTGCCTTTGAAAAGCCCCAAACCGCTCTGCAAAGGGATCCAGCGCGGCCTCAGATCTATTTCAATACCGGCTCTTTGTTCACTTATCGGTTCCTTATATCTCCCCTAGAGGTTTTTTTTCTCCCTTTCCCCCTTTCTCCCCCCCCCCCTTTTTTTCTTCTTCTTTTTCCTTCAAACGTCTTTATTTGTTCAAATCTTCACTCGTTTCCCCTCACCATCCCTCTGCCTTCCCGTGTTTAGGCCCATGGGCTATTAATGGGGTGGGAAGGGTGTATCCAGGATCCCAAGTCCTCTTGCAGACCCTGCTGAGACCCTTAGGTCTTGGCATCCCCAGGGTATCGGATCCAAGGGCACATGGGCTGTGCTGGAGTTCACTTGTGGCCATGGGGCAAGTGGGGTGACCAGTGGGATTGTTGGGGCAGGAAGCGGGATACAGGAGCCCCCGACAGCCGGGAAGCGGGGGGCCTGGCACTGGCTCTTATGCCAACCAGTAGCATTGGCATGGTGTCAGCAGTGAGCCCCCCCTCCACCCTGGCTGCGGACCCTGGCGTGGGGTGCATGGGGTACTTAGCGCTGCTGGGGGGCTGGCTGGGGCCAGGCTATGTGAGGACTCCTGCGCCTCCCAGCTCCTCTCCCTTTCCTTCCTCTCCCCGCTCCATTTCCCTCCCTTTCCCTTATTTCTCCTTTACCTTTATTCATTCTGTCTCCACACGTCCGTGCGGTTCTGCAATGCCCCCCCCCCCCCCCCCCCGCTTGCCCCCAGCCCTGCTGACACCACAGGCCCAGCCGGCAGATGGATAATAATAGGAATAACAGTAATAATAGGAATAACAATAAAGTGCAAGCTCTGGGGAGGGATCCTGCTGGGGGGGGGGGGGTGCGAACACCTCGCACACCCTCCGAGGGCTGGAGGGATGAGCACGCGTGTGTGTGCATGCAGTTTGTATGTCCAGCCTGAGATGCTGTGTGGATGTATATGTGTGCATGTGCGTGTGTGTGCACTGTGAGGGGTGCAAGGCTGCCCCCCAGACCCTCTCCTGGAGGGTGCTCCCCCTTCTCTGCTGGAGCCTTTGAGGGGGGACCCAGCAATGAGGGAGCCCCCTCCCCAGGTCAGGAAGGACCGCCTGCCCTAGGGCAGAACCGGTAGGGTGCTGGCATCACCTAAAAGTGGAGGGGCATCACAGGGTGCTGGGGTCTCAGTGGAGGGGGGAGGCAGCCCCGGCTTTATCCCTGGGTGCGGGGGTTTCCCAAAAGCGGGGGGGCAATCACAGCTTTATCCCTCGGTGCGGGGGGTTCCCAAAAGCAGAAGCCAGGACCGGCGCATCCCAGGATGCGGGGGTCTCCCGAAAGCGGGGAGGGCAGGACCGGAGCATCCCGGGATGCGGGGGCCTCCTGGAAGCGGGGATGGGGAGGGGGGGTGGGGGGGTAGGACCAGCGCATGCCGGGGTCCGACCCCTCCCGTCGCATCCTCCCCGGGGGTGCAGCGCAGGGTCCCGGTGCCCCCGCCCGGTGCCCCCCCCGCGGGGGCGGCGGGCCGGGATTGGCGGGGCTCGGCGGAGGCGCCGCCCGGCCCCAGCAAGTCTCCAACTTTCTTCCTGCCTCCCCCTGGCCGCCGCCTCCCGCCTCCGCCCGCCCTGCGCGCTCCGTCCAGCCCGGGAGCCCCGGGAGCCCCGCGATGCTCCGCCGCCGCCTGCCCCTGCTCGGGCCCTGGCTGCTGCTGCAGGTACCGGGGCACCGGGCGCGCAGCCCCGACAAAGTTGCTGCCGCCGATTGGGGGGGGACCGCAGCATCCCGGGTGCAATTACCGGGATGGGGGGGGGGGGGTGGTACCGTAACGGAGTGTGTGTGGGGGGTACAATCCGAGCTGTGAGCGGGCGGGACGTGGAGAGAGGATGCTGGGCAGACGTTGAGGTTTGGGGGGGGGGATGCAATGCGCGGGGGCTCCGGCAGTCACGGAGATAGCGGAGAATGTGGGGGGGGGGTGTTGCAGGGAGGTGAATGGGGGAGTTATGGGGGGGATCCTGCTCGCCCCAAGTTGCAGAGGGCGAGGGGCTGACCCGGAGGGGGGGGGGGGGGTCCCGCAGTTAGTACAGCACCGAGCGCCCCCCCCC
The DNA here is from genome assembly GCA_028858755.1 of Ara ararauna. NCBI lineage: Eukaryota > Metazoa > Chordata > Aves > Psittaciformes > Psittacidae > Ara > Ara ararauna. Next base: position 9,025,119 of record CM054390.1, read on the forward strand.
CCTCCATCCGGTGCGGAGCGCGGGAGGCGCCGTCTGGCAGGTGCGGGGGGGGGGGGGGGGGGGGGCAACGAGACGCGCGAGACGGAGCGGGGGCGACCGCGCGTGGGCAAGTCGGGGGGGGGGGGGGGGATGTCCTGGAGTGTGCTCGTCCCGCATCCCGGGGGGGGGGGGGGGGCTGATACAGGCACCCACCCCCTGCTCTTGTCGGGGTGAGACCCCCCCACACTGTGCCGGGGGATGAGGGGTGGGCCCTGCACCCCGAACCGGGTTGGTGCAGCGGGGGGGGGGGGTACCCCGAGGTCGGGAGCTCTGGAACCACCTGCAGAGGTGATGCCTCATTCCTGTCGTGATTCGGTGCGGGCTCAGCTCCGGTGCTGCCGTGGCCTTCACCCTCCTCCGAGGGGGCCCCCTCGCCTCCGGGGTGCCCCTCGGTAGTGGCCTCCGGCTACTCGACGCTTCCCAAGGCCACCCCCCCACCCGCTGCCATCTCCTCTTGGAGCCTGTGTTTGGGGGCTCCATTAGTCCCTGTGGTGGTCATGAGCGGGGGGGGGATGCATGCCCCCCCCCAACCCATCTGTGCCCGGGGGGGCCGCGCTCGTCCCCAGCAGATCTGATTTCCTGACGCTCCATTTTTACTTTCTGTGTTTCACGAATAAAATCAAACGAGTCAATTCCCTCTCGGGAATTGGATGCACATCAGGGACCCCCCCCCCCCCCCCCTTTCACAACGTTACCCCCCAGGCAAAGGCTCCTGCAACTTATCTCTCAGGCGCTGGTTCCTCTCTGGGTGTCCATGGATGGATAGATGGGAGGGGGTTGCTCTGCTTGACCCCCCCCTCCTCCCCATGTCCATCTAACGCAGAGTATCTGTCAGCGCTTGAGCTGCTTCAAGATGAATGGGTTTGTTTTGATGGAATCAGGGATCAGGGGCTGGGCGCTGCCCTGCCCCCCCCCCTCCCAATCCCCACCTGCACAGGGGCAGCGGTATGGGGGCTTGCAGTGGGGGCTGGCACAGGCGCATGGGGAATGACCCCAGGAGATGCTGCTGGGGGGCAAAGAACATGGACTCCTTCATTGGGCTGGTGGCATGGGGCTGGGGAGGGGAAATGGGGCAGTTCCTGCCCCACAGGGGCCTGTTGGGGAGAAACTTTCCCAGGGGGGCCCCCGACCCCAATCACTGCACTGAAGCTCCCCAGTGATGGGAGCAATGGAGCAAAGAGGCAGACGTGGCTGCACAGTGGGTACCAGGGTGGGCTTTGAGAGCTCCTGCTGCTGTCTATGTGTGTGCACGTCACCCCCCCTTTGGGCCCCCACCCCTCATGGCTGCTGCTGACGCCGGGATTTGCCTTCTCCTTCCCCAAGCCTGAGCTTGGGGTGGCAGCGATGGTGCCCAGGGGCGCTCGTCCTTCCTCAGCCTTCCTGTTGATGCTTTAGATTGTTCTCTGCTCCCTGAGTGTTAAACGTTGGGGGTCCCTCAGAACTCTGCCTTTCCCCCGGGTTGGGCCACCTCAGGGTGCACCCAGGAGCCATGGGAGAGGGCCACAGCAGGGCAGGGGCAGGCTGTAGCTCCAAGGTGCTTTTACCAGCTCAAAGGGGTGTTAATTAAGCAGAGAGGAAAGGGAAGGTCCTGGCCAGCAACCTCCTGGCCTTGCCAGAAGGCAGATGCCAGCCTTGGCCCTGTGGTCCCTGCTGCCCGAGTGATGGACATGGTGCTGAATGGGAGCCACAGGGGTTTAGGGTACCAAGGCCCATGGAGCAGGCAGGAGCAGGAAAGTGTAGCCAGGCTGCCCAGAAGCAGAGTGGGATGTGGTGGGGCTGGAGCTTGGGCACTGGGTGCCTTCCCTGTATCTCGCAGCGATGTGCCTTCCCATCACCAGCACTGTGCCTCGGTTTCCCTCCTTCAAGGCAGGGGGGTGAGATAAAGGGGTGTCTGCAAAGCACCTGGAGTGTTGCTGGCAGGTTTTCCTTCCTGGATTAACCCTTTCCAGGGCAATTCTGCTTTGCAAGTGCCTGTGGCCACGCTGGGGGGATGCTGGTGGTGTGGGATGCGGGATGCTGGTGGTGCGGGATGCGAGCCGCTGGGAAACTCACCCCACTTCATTCCCTTTCCCTTGCTGTCACCCAGGCGCTGTCACACGTCGACTGGGTTGTTGGCTGACAGATGGCTTTGCTCTTAAGCAGATGCTGCCAGCCCTTTCGGTGCAAGGACACCCCTAATTCACCCTCCCAGCTCCCATTAACAGGCTAGGATTGAACAGTCTCATGGCTCAGAGAGCCCCATTTGTGGCCAGGGGAGGGTAAATGGGGTTTGGGTCTGGCCAGGCGCAGCGCTGCGGGGTCCAGGATGATGCCCGGGCTGGGGGAGCCGCATCCCCCTTCTCCCGGTTGCTGCGGCTCTCCGGAGCTGACCGCGGCTGCGGCGGGTGCTGTGTGCTCAGCATGGCTGAGCTAATCTATCGCCAAACAAACACGCTCTGTTATTCCGAAAGAAGGTTTCCAGGCGACTCATTTCCCTTTTTTTAATAACTCTTCCCTGTGGTGCCCTTTGCACCCTGAGCTGGGAGATTCAATAAGGATGGAGCCTGGAGCGTGGCGCGGCTCAGCCTCCCACCGAGGGGGGAGCGCTGGCTGGGGACGGGGGGGGCACCCAGGGGTGCCCCCCGGCCAGACCCACTCCTGCTCCTCCACTGTGGTGTTCTGGCTGCGGTCCATCACTGCTTTATTGCTTTCCTCTCCCCCCCTCTTGTTTTTAATTGCCAGTTTACAGCCGGGAGGTGTGTGTGGGGGGGGGTGGCCTGAGCCTTGTCCCTCTGCACCAGCTACACCCCTGTCAGCCCCACTGCTCATCACACCTATGCCAATTAACACCCCCAGATTAATGACTTTTGACCCCCACCCCTCCAATCACAGCTCCTCCTTCCTAAAGCCCCAACAGTGGGGTGATGCTGCGCACCGAAGCCCCCATATTCCACCCCCCGCCTGCCCTGGCCAAGCTCCAGCATCAATGAAGAGCTGCCTGGCTCAGGCTTCGTGCTCGGGCGCTGAAGGTAAATGGCCCAGGAAAGATGAAGCTTCCTCTCCAGCCGCTTGGATTGCTACTAAAGAAATAATCACGTCCCTTTGCCCGTGTTCCCCCCTCCCTGCCTTTTCTCTTTTCCTTCCCTGATCACTGTTGCAAAAGGAAAGTCATTGTGGGAGCAGGAGCCTGGCCTGTAGGAATGATCGGCTGCGAGAGCCCACATGGTGCCACGCACTGGGGTTCATTTTCCCCCTCCTCAAATAAAGCCCTGTCAGATCCCCATTGTAACCACTGTGCACCATGGCACAGACCCCATCCGGCCACAGCGGTGGCCTTGGACCCTCTCATTCCTCCTCCTGTCCCCCCAGCCCTGGAGCTTCCACCCTGAGCTCCTTGGTGATGCTTTACACCGCTCCGCCTGGAACCTGGGCAAAGCGGGACTGAATCTGGCCCTGGAGGTTCCCCCCAGGGGGCTGCAGGGACCCCTTGTGCCGAGCTCCTGATGGGAGCCAGCACCCAGCTGCGATGGGACGCATCCTGGTAGTTGCATCCTCCATGATGCCCTTGAGGGTCCCCTGCATCCTTAGGGTCTGTTGGACGGCTTGGACCAGCCTCTTGCTGGGGGACACACACACAGAGCCATATCCCTGCCACGGCTCCCCCCCTTCTCCTCATGGGGAGAATAAATCTCAGCTGGCCCTGGGAATGCGGTGGGGGGGGGGGAGGCATAGGAACAGAGTGTTTGCCCCTCTCCGTTGTGACCTTGTGTCATCGGTGGAGGGGGGGGGGCACACAATGTGTGGTGCAGGGGGGGGAGGAGGAAGGGCTGGAAATGCAATTTATGATCCCGCCTGATACGATCTTATAAAATTTCCCGGGCACACTCGAAATTACATTTCCATAGCTCGGGAGAAGCGATCTCCGTGCGCGCCGGTACCTGCCACTTTTATGGCCACATTTATTGCAATAATAAAGTGAAATGGGGAGGGGAAGGAGGGCGGGGGGTTGGAGGTAAGGGCTGCGGTCCCTTTGGTTTGGAGGGGAGGCTCGGAGGAAGATGGGGCGGCTGTGCTGTGGGGAAACTGAGGCCAAGGGATGAGGAGGGGGAACGCGGTATCCTGGTTGGATCAGGAGCGACCTGGGGTGCATCCCTGCCAGCTCTGCCTCAGTTTCCCTGCATGCCATCCATGGAGCCCTCCCCCTCAGGCAGTGCCAGGTCCCCCTGGCCAAGCCAAGCTCTGGATGGCATTAAGGACCCCTGGCGTGGGGTGAGCAGGATTCAATGCCCCCCCCCCCAGCCCATCAGCAAGCGCGTCCCCATCCCTCCATCCACCCCTGTGCCCCCTCATCCCTCGTGCGCACCCGCCTGCGCACCCCTCTCCCCCTTCCCGCTCCGTTTATCTCCTCATTTTCCCATTCCTTCTCTTTTCTTCCTTGAGTCCAATGAGTCACACAAGCCCTGAATCCTTTGCCTGGTGCTGTCTCCTCCTTCTATTATATTTTTTCCTTTGCTCTTAACAGCACTTTTCTCTTTCACCCGTGGGGGGAGAGGCTGGGGATGCTTTCCTGCTTCCCCCCCCCCCCCCCCATCAACCACCTTCCAGCTCCTGTCTCTCCGTGAAGCCCTTAAAAGTAATAAATAAATAAAACAACGGCTGAGAAAAGAAAAGGCAGGAAACGAGTGACAGGGAAAAGGAGCGAAAACGAAAGGAAGAAGGAAGGGGGGGGGGGGAAGAAAAAAAGTCCTACTCGGGCTATGAAATATTTATTAGCCAGCGCGTGCCGAGCCCGTTAATAAAGCCCCAGCATTTGCATATTCTCTCCGTCTGCGAGGAGCGAGGTGTCTGTTCAGGGGGTGAAGGCAATCGCATCCATGGAAAGCCAATTCCCCCTGGCTCCTGCCTCACCAGCCCTTAGGTGAGCCTTGCTTCGGGAGCGAGGACCCTGCCGCGGGTGCAGGTTGGGTGCCGGCAGCTCCTGATGGTGGGGTTGGCTTTGGGGAGCTCATCCAGGCTCGCCCCGCAATGCCAACGGGGTGCTGGGGTCCGTGGTGCTGGTGCTGAGGGGTTTGGCTGTGGGGTTGCTGTATGGAAGAGGCAGAGGAAGGACCAAGGAGGTCTCTGTGTGGTCACGCTGAGCTCAGCTCCATGGCAGGATTTGTCTGGCTGTGCAGCAGGGTGCCCGGGCACGGGTGCACCCCAACTTCCCCATCTGTGACCCACTTGGTCAGAGCTGGGAGCCAGGGAAGGGCTTTTAAGTGTCTTTGAGCCGGGAGTCAGGGGGTTTTTCCCTCTTGCCCTTGTGAGGCTGAGATGAGGAGGCTCTGCCCTTCCTCCCTACCCCATCCTGCACCTCCTTCCTGCACCTCCTGATACCCTCATCCTGCCCTACAGCCCCCGGCAGAGCAGCAGCATCCTGGGGAGGCTGAGTCTCGACTTGTGCTTCTGGTCCCTGGCTCCTCCCAACTCCACCAGCATCCTGGACCTGGCCCAGATGTGCCCAGTGGCATCCTTGCCCTGGCACCAAGATTGGCATCGCCAGCACTTGCATTGCTCTTGTATGCGCGCACAGGAGCGTGTTCAGCCCAGGGGTGCCATCACACTGAGGAGGGGCAGAGGCTCCCCTGCAGTGGCACACAGGCAGAGCCGCCTTGCTCCATGCATGCCCTGCCTAACCGTGTGTGTTGCACACACGTGGAGCCATTTGTGCACATTCAGCTGCATGCTGAGCAACCGCAGGCATTTGTTGCATGCGCTTACGCACTCGCTGCACGCACTGGGTGATCTTGGTGCACACCCGTGTGCTCTCACCCATCACCATTGCACCCATGGGCTCGGGGCCCTCCCGCAGAGCCCACCACTGCACCGCCTCACCCTGCCACCGCATTAGCACCCGCGCCGCGCCAGCGAGATAAATGGGAGCTGTCAGAGGCACCTTGTTTGCTGCTAACCTTTGGAAATGCCACACCGCCCCGGGCTGCACCGCACCGGGGGGGGGGGGGGGGGAGCGGGCCCATGGGGTTGTCGCTCGGCACCTCCAATTAATCTCCTCACGGCTAACGAAGGCAGCGGGGTGACAAGGGAGAGACCAGCTTGACCTATGGGGAGACCCCCAGCAGCAGCTCTGATAATGATCCCCGCTGAGGTGGGGGGACACAGGATGCAGAGGATGGGGTCTTTAGTGTCATCGTGGGTGCTGTGCTTCTGGCACAGGCAGGGGCTGTTTTGCCTTGGGGTTGTGGGCCTGTTGTAGGGGTGCTGGGAGCCCCTCACCGGTGCTGATGTGCTCCCCTCCCTCCACCAAGGTGACCGTGGGTCTCGGGGGAGCTGCTGACGGCGCTTGGCCCCACCAGCAAATGGGATGTGAGTTGCCATCACCACCGGTCCTGACAAGCCAAATTGATGCCGGCATTGAGTCCCTCTGCAGCCACCCCCAGCCCTTCCTGCATCCTTGCTTGTGCACACGCGGAGCGACACGCGGCAGCCTTGTGCAGCCCCATGTGTGCAAGGGGAAGTGCACAAGGGGCTTGAGAGCCCCAAAACGGTCATTGTCATGGAGTGATGCATGGATGCAGCAGCCTGTGCATGTATAACAAACACACAGGAACGGTGCATGTGGCAGAGCCCAGCATGACCCAGGATAGGTCCTGGTGCAGCCAGGAAGGGAGGGGGTCTCTGTGCACACCCGTGCAGAGCCAGGAGCACCGGGACGCCCACGGACACTCCAAGAGGTCCATGTGCACGTGTGCGCGCTGCACTCGGGCCGCTTGCAAGCAGGAGCATTAATATTTAACGCAAGGTGTGAGTGGGACCTGCCCTGAATGCCAACAGCGCTGGCAGGGTGCAGGGGGTGACCTTGGCTCCCCTCAGTGCTGTCATGGAAGAGGCTTGACGTGACCCTGCTCTATGTTGCCCTTTGCCCGCAAGGCTCGGGGTACCCCATCCTCCTGGGGTGCGGGTGCTGAGGGTCTCCTGCATGCTCCCCATGCTGCCCATTGCACTCCTGCCATGATCGATAGTTGCTGCTCTGCTCTGCAATTCCCTTTCATCCCTTGCTCCCCAGCAGCTCCGGGGGGGGGGGGGGGGGGGGGGGGGCTGCCAGCCTGGCCTCTCACCCAGAGGGGCCGGGGGCAGCTCTTTCCCTGTCCATGCCCAGTTTGTGCCCCACAGCCCATCCGGTCCCAACCTCCTGCCCGAGCCCATGGCCCTCAAGTGATGGAGGAAGCTGCTGTCAGCACCTCCCCATAGTACATACCCACCCCTCCCCACAGCCTGTCCCTGTCCCTTCCCCATCCCCACTGCATCTCTGTCTCCATCAGTTCCCCATCACAGCCCCTTTCCTATCGCATCCCTGTCCACCTCAGTAGCGGGGGATCATGGATGAAAGAGAAAGGGAAACTAAGGCAGGGGGCCACGGCGGCTCATGTAGCATTGCTGGGGGAACCGCTTGTCCTGGCTGTCAGCCCTGGCTGAGATGGGAAGCTCCATAAGGGATGTGGGGGGCTCCTGAGCTGATGAATACCAGGGAGCGGGGTGGAGGGAGAGCGCAGTGTTCGCGGGGCCACCGTCCCCCCCCGAAACGCTGCTCTCCTGGCTGGAGGGGGGATGCTGGGGGCAGCCCCTTCTTCCCCTCCGCTGGTTATCTCTGCGTCTCCCGGTCCTGCCAGCTCGCTCCCTCTCTCGCTGGCTGGTGAGGGCACCCGGCTTTGAAGCTACGTTGAAATATAGATAAGGGCAAAGGCAGCAGCCGCGCTCAAAGCGAGACTGGGGAGGGAGCCGGGGGACGTCAGGCCCGAGCGGGGGCTGCGGGAATGCTCAGCCAGAGCTTCCCGCTGCACAGCACCCCCATAACCCGCTTCCCGGGGCCGGCTGAGACCCCAGACCCTCCTCCCCTGCGCACAGACCGCCCCGGCCCGAGCCCCGGGGGCAGAGGCTGGAGCAGATTTACGGGCTCAGCCCGGCGCAGGCAGCGTTTATGGGGATAAGGCGATAGATCCTGGAGACAGCAGCGCGCAGCCTGGCCTGAGGCTCCAGCTGAGCAACTGGAGAGGAACGGGGAGAGCGCGGAGCCGGGGTTCGCGGCAGCCCTGCCCGGCTCTGCTCCATCCCTACTGCGCACCCGGGAGAGAGCAGCCCCCGTTCGGCTTGAGGAGGGGTCCTGGGGGGCTCACCCCTCTCTGATGGGGCTCGTGGGAAGCGGCGTGGAGCCATTCTGAGGGTGCTGCAGGGCGGCTGCTGCCAGGATGGGTCCCCAGTGCCTCCAGCCCCGCCTGCAGCCCCCGGGCTCGAGTTCAGCGCTGAGGAGTGCCTCAGTTATTCCCCCCCCCCCCCCCCGGCTTCCTCTGCTCGCTCCCCTCCTCCTCACACCCCCCTGGGATGCAGGTCGTCCGGAGCAAGAACTGCCAGAGCACCGGAGCACCGGCCAGCTCGCTGGTGACAGTGATTGACGAGGCCAGGGCTGACGGAGCAGCATCCTGCGCACCAGAGCAGCTGGCAGGGCAGGCAGGGGCACGCCGGGCACCGCGGTGCAGAGCCAGCAGCAGCCGAGCTGAGGGATGGGGAAGTGGGGGGGGGGGGCAGCTTCCCAAGGTGGGGACGTGGGACACGTCAGAGATGGGGGTCTCAGGGTGGGAGAGGTGCTGCTGGCTCTGCTCACCTCCTGTCAGTCCCGGCAGCCAGACGTGCCGAGCTGCAGCCATGGGGACCCTCAGGAAGGGGATGCTGCTGTCCCTTTCCCACTGATGCTGGGGCTCTTTTGTCGGATGGACCTGCCCTGGGGTGCCAGCGCCCACCAGCACCTCCCTAAGGGGGCTCACACCTCACCCAGGTTGGAGGTACCAGGTGTCCATCGCGGCTCCCTGCCTTGATTCACCCCACCAAGACTGCGGCTGCTTCTTTCCATCCTGGAGGACCCCTTGCCCCAGGCTCCTGGCTCTGCTGGGCGAGGGGCTGTGCTGCCACAGGCACCTTGCAGCAGCCGGGTGGTTTTCTCTCTGCTGCCCATCATTTATGCTTTTGCTGCCAATTCTGCTGAATAGAGAATGAGGGGTCCCCTCTCATTCCTTGCTTGCCCTCCTCCCCGGCACACAATGCACACAATGCACACAATGCACCCCATTCTCCAGCCGTGTCTGCCCGGTGCAATTATCCTGGAGGGCGGAGTGGCTGCCGTGCAGCCTGGCAGGGGTCTGGCGTTTCAGCTGCACATCAGAGGTGCTGCCTAATGCAATTAGGCTTTACGGGCAGGCAGCGCGGGGCTCTGGTGTCTCCCCATCTCCAGGCATGCTGCTGCCCTGCGTCTTCACAGGCTTCAGCTGTGGGGCAGGCAGACATGGATTGGCTGGCATCCTGCTTCCTCTGGCAAAGGGATGGGGCTGGTGCTGGAGAAGCAGCCCCAGTTCCTGGCATGGGGATGGGGGATGGCATGGGCAGGATGCAGCCATGCTCGCCCCAGTGACACAGCACCAAGGGAGGATGTGGTGCCAGAGAGGTGCATGGTGCTGGGGGTGCATGGCCACAGAAGGGGTGCATGGGGGGGTATGCGGGCAGGGGGATGCAGCAGGCACAGCTCCCGCAGTCTCTGCTCTCTCCCCAGGCGGTGTGTGCTGGGGGCCACATTGCCAAGACGCTGGGGTACGTGGAGCTGGGCACCTCCGGCCTCCTCAAGGATGTTCCCTATGGCACCCTGAAGCCTCCAGTGCTCGACCCTGGGCGGCTGATTCCAGCTGAGCCCCCCCGGGGTGCAGGGAGCCCCTGGGACTGGCAGAAGAACCAGACAACGGGGCAGCTGCTGAGCCCCCGCGCCCGGCGCAAGCCCTCGCTCAAGTCCGGCCGCACCAAGAAGATCTTCGGATGGGGCGACTTCTACTTCAACATCAAGACGCTCAAGTTCAGCCTGTTGGTGACGGGGAAGATCGTTGACCACATCAACGGCACCTTCAGCGTCTATTTCCGACACAACTCCTCCAGCCTGGGCAACGTCTCGGTCAGCATCGTGCCCCCTTCCAAGGCGGTGGGTTTTGAGGTGCTGGTGCCGACCCCACCGCCGCTTTCCCTCCCGCCCCCCCAGCAGAGCACCCTGCCCGAGGGGCGCCCGGCCAAAGCCCTCAATTGCCACGTGGAGTACGAGAAGACGAACCGGGCGCGGAAGAACAAGCCCTGCCTGTACGACCCATCTAAGGTGTGCTTCACCGAGCACACGCAGAGCCATGCCGCGTGGCTCTGTGCTAAGCCCTTCAAAGTCATCTGCATCTTCATCTCCTTCCTCAGCATCGACTACAAGCTGGTCCAGAAGGTCTGCCCTGACTACAACTTCCAGCACGACAACCCCTACTTTGGCTGATGGCTGCAGGAAGGGGCATTGGGCACCAGAGATGGAGGCAGATGGGGGCCAGGGGCTCCTGGACCTCGTCCTGGCTGCACAATGCCCCCCATTGCTGCCGCATCGACCTCCCCTTCCTCACTGCAGCAGCTCCCCAGGGCACAGGGCATGACCGGTGCAGGGGTGATGGCCCTAATGCCCACTGTGTGCCATGCTCCCATACACCGGGCTGGGGTCACCGGGAGCATGAGGGCAGGTCGGGGGGTACAGCCCTGTGCAATGGCATCAGCTGGGTGCGTGTCACCCCCGGGGCAGGCAGAGTTGTAGCAGGGGAGGATTTGGGGTCACGGTGATGGTGCTGGGCAGTCACCCCCTATGATGTGGGGGGGCTCCAATCCCAATGCAGCCATTGGAGAAACACATGCATGGGCATGCGGACACGTGTGTGCACGCCAGCCTGTGTGTGTTCAAGGGCTGCATCCTGTCCCCCCCCCCCGAGGCTACAGCAGGGTTGGGGGCACCAAACAAAGCCCCCAAATGGAGCCCCCCCAAATTTGCCACACCCCTCCCGGCTGCTGCCTATCCCCCAGCACTAGTGAAGAAGTACCACGGCTGGGGCCTGGGGGGGGCCAGGGCCCTTGCTGGGGGCTGCTCCTCCCCCCTCCCCCCCGGCTCTGAGCAGGGACTTCCTCATGTTTTTTTTAAGAAAATAAAAATGGAAAAAAAGCAGAAAATAAAGAAAAACATTGGCGGAAAAAAAAAAAAAAAAAAAACAAAAAAAAGGAAAAGTGTTGGAGTGTGCTGAGCCCATACCCCCGGATGCGGGAAGAGGAAGGGGGGATGGGGGGTGCGTGTGTCAAGGATGATGTGTGTGGTCAGGGATGGGGTGCGGGGAGGAGGAATGAAGATGCAGAAGGTCAAGGACAGGGTGCAGGGTCAGGGGCGGGATGTGGAGATCAGGAATGGGGTGCAGAGGGTCAGGGACGGGATACGGGGGTCAAGGATGGGATGTGGGGGTCAGGGATAGGATGCGGGGGTTAGGGATGGGATGCGGAAATCACGGATGGGATGCGGGGGTCAGGGATGGGATGCGGAGATCACGAATGGGATGCGGGGATCAGGGATGGGATGCGGAGATCACGAATGGGATACAGAGATCAGGGATGGGATGCGGGGGTCAGGGATGGGATGCGGGGGTCAGGGATGGGATGCGGAGATCACGAATGGGATACAGAGATCAGGGATGGGATACAGAGATCAGGGATGGGATGCGGGGGTCAGGGATGGGATGCGGGGGTCAGGGATGGGATACGGAGATCACGAATGGGATACAGAGATCACGAATGGGATACAGAGATCAGGGATGGGATGCGGGGGTCAGGGATGGGATGTGGGGGTCAGGGATGGGATACGGAGATCACGAATGGGATACAGAGATCACGAATGGGATACAGAGATCAGGGATGGGATGCGGGGGTCAGGGATGGGGGTACCCCCGGCCGGGATGAAGCTCCCGTTTCCCGTCGGGCCCCGCGGCGCCGACAGCCCTTTTGGCTCCGCCCCGGCAGCGCTCGCGGGGCCCGGTGGGGCAGCACCGGGCAGCGCCGGGGACCGGGATCGGGACCGGGATCCGCCGGGACCGCGGCCGCCATGTGGCCGCTCCGTCTGCGCAGGGTGAGTCTGGGCCCGGGGGGTGCCGCTGCTCCTCGGTGGGGGGGGGGGGGGGGGGCTGCACGGTGCCGGGAGGGGGGGTACCGGTGGCCGCGGTACCCCGGTGCCCGCAGGGTACCGATGCCTTATGGAGTCCGGATGCGCAGGCAGTGCTGGTGCCCGCAGGGAGCCGCGGTACCCGCTGCGTTCCGGTGCTCGCAAGCGGTCCCGGTGCACGGGGGGGGGATTCTGGTACCCACGGGGAGGTCGAGGACGGGGTCGCTCCCTGCACAACCGTTTCTCCCGCCCCATTGCCCTCTTGTAGTTGGTGGGGTGCAGCGCACGTCCGGTGGGTGTCGGGGCAGTGGCGCCCGGTCCTGCCCCCCCCCCCGCCCCGGGCTGGGCAGTGCCCCCCAGCTCGGCCTCCGCGGACTTTGTGTCCGGCCCAAAGTCCCCGGGTCGGGGGCAGGCACCGGCCCTGGCCCCTGCTCGGTGACCGCGGGTGATGCAATGGGGTGGCAGCAGTTACATCACCCAGGACCCTGCATCAGTAAGAGGTCCTCTTCGGGACCCTGGGCTGAGCGGGGGACCCCAGTGCACAGCAAGGGGTCCCCCGTGGTGTGACCCAGGGTCTGGCCATCTCACCCGTGCATGCACATGCACACACAGGCATGCACACGCGTGTGCAGTGTTGCACACGTGCTCTGCACCCATGGATGTTCTGGCTGCTTCGGCACCTTCCAAGATGCTCCTACCCCTTGTGGGGGGTGGTCCACATGCACCCACCCTGGCTGGAGGCAGAACACTGGGGTCTTGCCTCAGGCACTGTCACCCGCTGGTCCAGGGGCACTTTAGGGGGTACAGAGGGGCCTGTGTGGGGTCACAAGGTGTCAGCTTCGCCTCTCCTCTGCAGGTCCTGCAGCGATGCGGTGGCTGGGTGGGTACCTGCAGCCAGCGGGCACAGCACGGCACCGCTGCAGCTGCCGCCACGGGGCACGTGCCCGCCTGGACAGGGCAGGAGAGCCTGGCTGAGAGCGACCCTGAGATGTGGGCCCTGGTGCAGAAGGAGAAGGATCGGCAGTGCCGGGGGCTGGAGCTCATCGCCTCTGAGGTGCGGTATGGGCTGCTTGGGGCAGGGGGTGCCCACAGCTCTGGGGGGGGGCCCTGCTCAGGTGGGAGCTTCACTGCCCCATCTCTGACCCCTTTCTCCCCCCCAGAACTTCTGCAGCCGGGCGGCGCTGGAAGCCCTGGGCTCCTGCCTCAACAACAAGTACTCAGAGGGGTACCCTGGCAAGAGGTGAAGAGGGGGAGCAGGTTCGGGGGGTTCAGGGGTCCTCCTGCAGCCAGGATGCAGCTGCAGGAAAGGTTAAGGGGAGCCTTGGGGCCATAGAGGGTGCTTCCAAGGGGAGGCTGTCACCTATAGGGCAGGGAGGGAGGACCCCATCACCACCCCTCGCTGTCACGACTCCCTTCCCCAGGTACTACGGGGGAGCCGAGGTTGTGGACCAGATCGAGCTGCTGTGTGAGCAGCGTGCGCTGGAGGCGTTCGACCTGGATCCTGCCCGCTGGGGCGTCAACGTTCAGCCCTACTCGGGGTCTCCGGCCAACTTCGCAGCCTACACAGCCCTGCTGCAGCCGCACGACCGCCTCATGGGGCTGGACCTGCCTGATGGGGGCCAGTACGTAGTGGGATGGGCAGCCAGGAGCCTACTGCCTGCAGGGAGGGGGGGCCCTGCCTGATCCTGCACCTCTGCCTTCCCCTGCAGCCTCACGCACGGGTACATGTCAGACGTCAAGAGAATCTCAGCAACATCCATCTTCTTCGAGTCGATGCCCTACAAACTTAATGTGAGCTGAGGGGGGAAGGCACTGGGGTGAAGGAGGGGATCTGCTGGCCAAGCTATTCATCCTGGTGATGCCTCTGAGGTGCCCGAGCTCCTCTGCCATCCCCTGCCCTTCCCTCCCTCTATGCCAACCATATCCTGGGGCTTGGGAGCTGCCCGGGGTTCAGCTGGCGGCAGGAAGGCGCAGGGGCCTCGGCAAGCTGTCAGTGTGTCTGTCTGTGTGTCCCTTGCAGCCAGCCACGGGGCTCATTGACTACGATCAGCTGGAGGTGACAGCTCGGCTCTTCCGTCCTCGCCTCATCATCGCCGGCACCAGCGCTTACGCCCGCCTCATCGACTACGCTCGCATGAAGAAGGTACCCGGTGGCATCGCATCCATCCTGGGCGATGCTTCAGTCGATGGGGGACAGGGACAACCCATGGCTCCGTGTGCCTGTGTCTGCAGGTGTGCGAGGAGGTGAAGGCGTACCTGCTGGCGGACATGGCTCACATCAGTGGGCTGGTGGCAGCCAAGGCCATCCCTTCACCCTTTGAGCACGCGGATGTGGTCACCAGCACCACACACAAGACCCTGCGTGGCGCCAGGTGAGGCCATATCCTGCATCCTCCAGGAGGGTGCTGCCTGTGGTGTGATGCAGAGGCTGCATTTCGTGCTCTGAAGAGAACAGGAGGGACCTGCGGGAGGGTGGTAGCGGTGTTGGTGTCTCCATGGGGTGATGGCAGGAGGAGCGGTATCAGCTCTCACTCACTACCAGGTCAGGACTCATCTTCTACCGCAAGGGCGTGCGCTCGGTGGATAAGAAGACAGGCAAGGAGATGCTCTATGACCTGGAGGACAGGATCAACTTTGCTGTCTTCCCCTCCCTACAAGGGGGACCACACAACCACGCCATCGCTGCTGTGGCCGTGGCCCTCAAGCAGGTCCGTGCTGGGGTGGTGGGGCTGGGGATGACCCGGCCCCGCACTGATGTGGTTCCCCCTCCCAGGCCAGCTCGCCAGCCTTCCGCCAGTACTGCCAGCAAGTGCTGAAGAATGCCAAAGCCATGGCACAGGCCCTGCTGCAGCGCGGGTACACCCTGGTGTCAGGTACCGCCTCCTTCCCTGCACCCTTAGGGAGAAGGAGGGATGAGGCTGCAGCATCGCTTGGCCTCAGTGCCCGTGGGGAGCATGGGTGGGTTGTGGGGAGCAAACAGGGGGTGTTCTAGGAGCAGGGATGAGGTTGGGATGTGGCAGTGAGCAGAGGGGTGGCTGCTGCTGCTGTCGGTCACTCATCGCCCCTTTCCCTTGGTCCGCAGGCGGCACCGACAACCACTTGGTGCTGGTGGACCTGCGGCCCAAGGGCATCGACGGCGCGCGGGCCGAGCGTGTGCTGGAGCTCGTCTCCATCACTGCCAACAAGAACACCTGCCCGGGGGACAAGAGCGCGCTCACACCCGGAGGGCTGCGCCTGGGTGAGGGATGGGCCCTGCTTCCATCCATCCAGCTCCTTCCCTGGGGGGGATCCCTGCTTTGTTTCACCCACATGGGAGTTTGGAGCCAGTTTCTGGCTCGGAGAGGGGCCGGGATTGAGGGAGCCCCTTGTTGGGATTGGCCAGTGCAGACGGCGCCCCTGATGGTCTCTGTCCCCCAGGTGCCCCTGCACTGACATCCCGCCACTTCCACGAGGAGGACTTCCAGAAGGTTGTGGCTTTCATCGACGAGGGCATCGCGCTGGCCCTGGACATCAAGAGCAAAACCAGTGAGTGAGCAGCAGGGACCCCCATCTCCCCCCTTTTGGGTGCCAGCCTCCCCCCTTGCTGCAATACCCCCCCGTCCTCCTGCATCCCCAGGCAAGCTCCAGGAGTTCAAGATGTTCCTGCTGCAGGACGCGGAGACACAGCAGCGCTTGGCTGCCCTGCGCCAGCGCGTGGAGACCTTTGCTCGTGCCTTCCCCATGCCCGGCTTCCGTGACCGCTGAGCTGGGGCTTAAAACCACCCTTTGCATTCCCCACTCCTCTTTCTCCCCCAGTAGCACCCTTGGGCACTGCTTCCCAGGGCGGAGGAGCAGCGTCCCCCTTCCCCATCCTGATCTCAGTGTTAGGGGACAGAGACATCCCCCTAGATCCTGATGGGAGAGACCAAGTCCTTGCTCCAACCTCTCTGTCCAAGCAAATCTTGCACTTTTCTAGGGGAAGGGGGTTGCTAATAAAAGCGGCGCAGAGCTGGTTGCTGTGGAGGTGTTGTGGGTGCTGAGCTGGGGAGGGAGAGGTCAGTGATGGGGTGGCGGGGGGAACAGTGTCCCTGGGGCCCCTGAGCACCATGCTATGGATGGATGTGGGGCATGCACCCGCTGCCTGCAGTTGTGCCTCAACGTCCCCACCATGGTGCTTTGCTGAGGGCAGGAGGGAGCTGGGGATTTACACTGAGCCCTGGAGCGTGACATCCGCACTGGGGGGGCCATGGCCCTGGCCCTGGCACGTCCCCCTGTCACCTGCTTTGTATTTGCTGGCCAGCATTCAGCACTACCATAGCCAAACCAAACGGCACCAGGCAGGCGCCCTGGCCCCGTGGCACAGAACCGGGGACACACGCATCCATTCATGTGCGTGCGAGCGTGTGTGACTCCCTCCATCCCATCCTGCCCTTTTCTCTCTCTGGAGGGGCTGGGTTTGGACCGGGATGGGCCCTGGAGCGTGGGAGAGAGGAAACACAGCACCCAGGGGCCATGAACCGCTGCTTCCAGTGGGATGTGAGCCCCCATCCCAGCCTTCAGAGGGGGGAGATGGATGGCTCCTGCGTTCATGGGTCTGGGAAACCATATAGGATCTGGTTGTCCTGCCCCGCTCCCTGCCCCAAATAGTTTATTACTGTGCTATGAGTTTAATGTAGGCAAAACAGGATGGTGACAGCAGCGTGCCAGGCACTGGTGAGCGCATCGCTCCTGCGGTGATGTGGTTTATTGCAGGTTGAGGGCCCAGCCCCACGGATTGGGGGTGCTGGGGAAGCAGCGAGTGTCTTGGAGCTGTGGGGCAGGCAAGAGCCAGGAGGGCTGCCCCAGCACATCCCAGCCGCAGCTCAGAAACTGGGCCGCTCCTTCTTGAGGCTCTTGTAGTCGGTGGAAACGGCCAGAAACTGGAGAAAGGAGGGATGCGATGGGGGAGGAATGTTCCTTCTGTCCCAGAGCTGATGTTGCCTCTCCCCTTTTTCCCCTGAGGTTCTCTTGCCTTAACCGCAGCCGTTTCCCACCCACCCCAGAGGCCCCCAGTTCACCCAGTGCTCACTTTATACTGGTCCGTGGGGCTCAGCTTATTCCAGGGTTCAGGATTGTTCTTCCGATCCCAGCTGCAAGGTTATGAGCACCTATGAGGGGGAGGGAGACAGACCACCCCCCCATGACCCCCATTTTACCCCATTAATGCCCCCAGCCCTCTGATGCTGCTGTGATTGGGGTGAGGAGCTGGTTGGGGGGGGGAGGTACCAAGCAGGCACATCCCTGCCCAGGCATGTGCCATGGCCATGGCCTGACTCACCAAACCGCAGCCTGGCAAGCGCCATGGCACCGCTGCTACGTGCAGAGGTGCACATCTGCCTGCCCCCCCCGTGCCCCATCCCTCTGCCCCGCTACCCGGGAGCGTGCGAGGCGAGTGCTGGTGTTGCCCAGATGAAGCCATCCCAAGGAGGACACATCCCGTTGTGGGAGGCCAGCAGCGCTGTGGGATGGGTCCCTGGAGAGCATTCCCCCCCCCCCCATCCTCCTGTAATCCGCTGGTGTTGGCCAAGAGCAGAATTTTCCATCTGGGAAGATGTGTGTGCGTGCACGTGTGTGCGTGCGTGCACGCTGGGGGATGTGGGGGGGGGGGGGTGCAGAGTGTGAATGCAGCCCCCCCCCGAGCTGTTTAATAGCATTAATGTGCTGGGGAGAGGGATGCTGCTGTTGGTTTCTACCCCCTCACACACACATGGCTTTCCCCCATCAAAGACAAGGTGCCTGGATCTGCTAATTGCCGTGCTAAGTACCCTGGGCAGCTGGCGTCAAACGGAATCAATGAGCGTTTTACCCGGAGCAAACAAGTATTAGAGAGGCATTAAGCCAGCGTGGAGCTGCAGGGACCGCGGGCCACTGAGCTACGGGGGGAGAAAAGCAGCCTGGTGTGCTGCAGCGGGCTGTCTGTCCTGTGCCAAGCCATCCACTGCCGCTCCTCAGCAATCCATCCTCACACCTTGCCTCCCTCTCCTTTCCCATTCATCCTTGCACGCTTTTCATCTCTGTCCATCCCTCCCTCTCTCCCTCGGTTCTTTCTCCAACCATCCATCCCACTGATTTCCCATTCCTCTGTCAATCCATCCCTCCCCACACGGTTCCCCCCCCCCCCCCCATCAGTCACATATTGCCTTTATCTGCCTCATCATCCTGCCCCATAACCTCTCCGCATCTCTCTCCCGGCCAGAGCAGCAGGATGGAGGGGCCCTGGTCCCCCACTTCCCAAGTGCTTCCCTCCAGGCAGTGCTGCACACAGCTTTGCTTGCCATGGAGGGTGTCATAGCCCATCCAGGAGCCTTGTGCACCCCAGGGACACCCCGACCCATACCTGACATCCGGGCTGTACAGGGCCAGCCTCAGCAGGTACAGGATGGCACTGCCCATGCCGACACTGATGAAGCCAATGAGGGGAATGAGCTGCAGAGCGAGGAAAATGAAAAATACCCCAATGAAATGAATATTTATCAGGCCGACTGGAGAGTGAAAGGGAGAGCTGACACACCGGGAGATTTACAGGGGAAATATGGCAGAGCAATCCTGTAGCTGGGCTGCGGTACACAGTGTAGCTGTCAGCTTGAGTGACTGAATTAAAAGAGGGAGAGAAAAATCGGCTCGTGTTGGAGAGGAATTGGATTTGGAATGAGAAATCGCTTCCCCTCTGCCTGCTGCTGCTGCCCAGTGCTGGCGCTGGCTGCTGCAGCCGTGGTGTGATGATGCCCTGGTCAGGGCCTGAGGCTCAGGATTCCTCCCAAAGGGACTTGGTCCTGTGCCCCCCCCCCAGCCCTGTATCCCTTCCCACCAGCTCTGGATGAGGAGGGTTCAATCCATCTTCCCCTGTGCCTGCAGCAGGCGTGGACCGGGCTCGCTGGTGCCAAGCATCACTTAGTGACCCCCCCGGGAGCTGCCCCAGCCCCATAAAGGGTGACCCAGGGGGTCCCTTCACCCTGCTCCGTGCGCCCAGGGTTTTGCATCACACCTTTGCAGGGCAACCAGCTCCATCTCCTCATGCTGCTTCCCCCCCGCTCTACCGGCGCTGCCAATCCCCAGTGCCCAGGGGGACGTGGCCTCAATCGAAGCCGAGCCGAGGCTGCTTTGACCTCCCCCGAATTGCAGCGGCCCCCGTGCTAGGGAAGACGGGTTGAGCGTAATGAACCTCCCGCCAAGCTGTGCCCCTGGGAAGGCGAAACGCAGCCGACTCCTCGCCGTGCCCATTAGCACGGAGCGGGGATCGGGGCTGGCGTGTGCTGTGTGCGCTGCATCGCCGGTATCCGAACCCCTGCGTTGTGTTTGCTTGAGCTCTGAGCAAGTGTCCCCGCATCCCCCCCCCCCCCCCCCCCCCAGCCACCCACTGCACCACGACTCACGTTCCCATTTGGATGAGACACAGAATCCCAGACTGGTTGGGGTTGGAAGGGACCTTAAAGCTCATCCCCTGCCATGGGCAGGGACACCTTCCACTGGACCAGGTTGCTCCAAGCCCCATCCTTAGAGGAATAGGGTCTGTCCAACCCCCCCACTTGTTCTCTGCCAAGCACTTTCTTATGGGGAAGACCCCTGGGCAGTCAGATGCGTCTCCCTGCCCTGGCTGTGCCCCCCCATCCATCTCCCAGTGCCGCCAGCAGTGCCCATGCCGAAGCCAAGCCATCCTCGCAGCGGCTGCTGGAGCACCCGGCAGATGCCAGCGCCGGTTCGGGAGGTTGGAGGCATCAGCAGATAATGATCTCCCGTTCTGCTTGCGGCTGGGTGCCAAGAGGAGCTGGCAGTAGCCACTACCCAACCGCGCCGGCTAATCAGGACCAACTCCACAGCGCCGGGAATTGCTGTGTCTGGCGGAGGAGAGTCGGGGCCATGGGTTCGTCTCACCATCTGCTGCTGACACCTTCTGGGTAATTAATGCCTGGGAAGAATTAAGGGTAGGGGAGCTGGGGGAGCCGCGCGTTGCACAGGCAAAGGGGCTCTGGGGCTGCAGGTGGAGGCGGTGGGGCCTGATTCCCCCCCCACCCAAAGGCACACACGAAGGTAAACAAGATGTATTGAGAGCTTGATCTTGAGCATCCAGAGTCCAAATTGCCTGCAGTGGTTGCCCTTTAACCCCATTTGTGGGGACCTGCTCCCCAGAGCCCCCATCTCCCAGCCAGGCTTGACCGCATCCCAGCCAGCACTCAGCACCTCCAGAATGGGGATCTGGCCCCATTCCGACCACTCCAGCTCCGAAAACAACAGGAAGGAGGAAAGAAATGCATGAAGGTGCTGGGTGAGGTGGGGGCCCTGTGCCTGGATGGGATACGGGAGAGCATCCCTTCCTATGGCAGCACCATGTGCCACGGGGAGTGGATGGTGGGATGCAGCACCAGGCTCTGATGGTACCTGAAAAGCACTCACTGAGCTGTGCAGCCCCCGGCCATGCCAGACGGGTTTTTGCTCCTGTGCTTCACCATCACGGTGCTCCGGGGCATGCTGAGGACATTAATCACTGCCAGGCAGGCAGGCAGCCGGGCGTGCTGTGGTGGGAGAACCTATTGCCAGGTGAAAGTGCTGATGTACCTGCCCGGTGCGAGCTGCTGCTCATCGCCTGTAATAGATGACATGTCCAAAACTGCCCCAGCAACCTCTCCCAGCTCTAATCCTGCTTAATGGCACAGGGCACATGCCAGGCTCTTCACATACAGGCACCCAAGATCACCCTCCCCTTTGCATACATCGGTTTGGGGCCTCTCTGTGTCCCCCCCCTGCCCGAGCACATACACCATCCTCTGCCTGACAGATGGGGAAACCTTGGGAGGAGTGAGCAGAAAAGCCCCCAAATTACCCCATTTTGCACACAGAAACACACAGCAGCCCTGGCCTCTGCAGTCCCTCCATCCGCTCCCACCAGAGACATCAAAAGCACCCAGGAGCACCTTCTTGTCCCTGGAAGAAGCCAGCGCCAGGGTGCTCCTGCTCCAGCCCAGGCTCCCTCCCAAGTGCCAGCAGCGCTCGGATGCTCAGCCATGGCTCATGCTTTCCACCCTGGCTGCTTTACCGCCCCAACTGCCAACAGCTTACGTGACTTCCAGCCACTGCTTGCTCTTTAACCCTCCCCAGGCCACCAGCCCCTGACCGGTCCCCAGGCTGCTGCTGCCTTGGGGGGGCTGTAGTTTATGAGCATCTTTGTACATAAACCCCGCAGCAGGGGATAGGGACAGCTCTGAGCTGAAAGGATGGGAGTTGGTGCTTCAAACTGGGGCTGCTGAGGTGAGCGGGGAGGGGGATTGACTCCCCCCACTCCATGATGCCCCCCTGAACACCCACCACAGGGGGGGGGCGCGGAGCATCACCCCTCACTCAAGAGTGCTGGTTGGGGGTAAGTAAACCTGTGGGTAAGAGTCGATGCGCCCAAAGCCCAGCCCTGGCCCCTTACAGTGCTGGGTGGAGGGAGTGGGGCAGGATGGCCTCACCTCTCTTTGGTAAAGGGGGGCCAGGGACCCCCGGGACCACCCGGCTTACCAGAAGGATGCTGTGAGAGCCGGGAGGACAGTGCCAAGGGGAAGGTGGCACGCAGGGACAGCCTGGGCAAGGCACGGGAAGCAGGACCGGGAGGCTGGGATGGGGTTTGGGAAGAGAGAGGAAAAGGGGGAGCTGGCAAAGAGTGCAAAGGGCAGGAGCTGAGGGAGGAGGGAGAAGGACGTGATGAGAGAAGGGCAATGATGAGCCCGGAGGGATGGAGGCTGCGGGGGTCCCTGCGAGGAGGAATGAGGCAGAGGGATGGGGAGGAACAGGGGGGGTCCCTGGAGCGGAGGGAGGGGGTGACTCACTCCGGGGTGTCTCTTGACGTGCCGGGAGAACATGGCTCCGAGCAGGGGGCCCTTCATGGCGAGGGTGCGGGGCAGGTCCGGCCGCGACGGCGGGTCCTGGAGCGCGGTCCGAGGATGGAAGGTGGGCAGGAGACGCGAGGGAGGCGTCCGCAGTAGGACGGGGAGGGACGGGGCGGGACGGGAGGGGGATCCCAGCCAGGGAACAGCACTGAGAGCTGGAAGGGGAGAGGGAGGCTAAGGAGCAGGTTCTGAGCTCCTCCCTGCCCCTTCCAGCCGCTCCCAATACCCGGGTGAATGACGAGGTTTGGAGTGGGGTGCTCGAGGTCCCCGCGTGCTGCTGGACCCCAAACCGCATCCGTGCCTCAGTTTCCCTCTCGGGGTACAAGGGGCTGGCCCCTTCCCTCCACGTGCAAATCCTTCCCAGGTTGCTCCGCACCTCCCTGCCAAGGCGAAGGATGAGTTGTGTGATTTGTTATGACAATCTCGCTGATGTTTGCTGCCCCCCTCCAACCTCCCATTGATGATAAATGACACAACACCCCATTTACATTTAGCAATGCAAATCTCCCTGGCGGTACCAGATGCTGCCGTGCATATGGAAACCAGCTCTTCGTATCCACTGGCTCAACAAAAGACAGGGGAGCTCGACAGAGCAGGGACTTGTCCTCCCTGCCCATCACCGTGTGCATCTGCATGAGCAAAGCCTGGCCCCAGCCGTGGGCAGAGCGCGGGGAAGATGGAAGTTCGATGCCCATGGCAGGGGATTGGAACTGGATGAGCTTAAAGCCCTTTCCAACCCAAACCATTCCATGATTCCATGATGGTGTCACACACACAATGGGCACAGGCCAGGCCCTCTCACACATCCCTTCTGCCGAGGACTCAGTCCCTCAGCAGATCAGGCTTTGTTCACGCGGATGCATACACGCACACATGCACAGGCAGACAATACACATGGCAACACGGCAGCGGGCTCTTGCACGTACGTACATACATGCACATGCACATACAGACATGCACATGCACATGAGCGCTGGCAATTCTTACCACTGACCTGGAAAGCTCTCACTATTGTGGTTTTAGCTTGGAGTCTCCAGCGCAGCACTGCACCCTCCATGTCTGTCCCCCCCAGCACCCTCCACAGTGCAGCCCCATCCGCGTCACTCATCCTCACCTCAATTCTTCCAGCAAAGCATAAAAGGACAAAGGGGAAGAATTGCTCTGGAGTGTATGGAAATAAATAAGCGGGGCCTGAATTGCAGCCAGCGGCGCCGTGTTGAGGCCTTTGTTGATATAATTAGAGTTTTGAGATGGGATTGATCAAGTGCCGCTCCCCAAGACGGAGCACATCCTGCCCTCGGCATCCTTTGCTGCGGCACGGGGACAGCAGAGTGGTGTGTGTGGAGGGTCACGACATATGTACACGTGTGTACGTGGTGGGACTCACATGCAGTGCCATGGAGTGCAGCACACACAAGACACGGAGAGGCAGGTCCCGTCGCAGCCAGGTCTGCTTTGGAGCATCCTGCATCTCTGCACCCTGGACCAATGCAAGCTCTTGGCTCCCCATGGATAGGCCCGGGCTTCCCTTGGAGATGCAGCGGGATTCCCTGCCCACAGAGCCCAGCTGGCTCCACGCTCATCAATGAGTGTAATTAAGAGCCAGTTTCATTCCGTGCTTCCCTCTTCTGTGGTGATGATAGCACAGGGTCCCACTGCTCAGGGCTCAGCCCTGCAGGGTGCTGGGGGTGCTGCTCTGCACCCCTCAATCCTCCCCCCCAGCAAACAGATTCTGTTGGAGCTGCTTCTCGTTCATGGCTGCCCCTGCCTGGCACCCTGCAGTTCTGATGGGGCAGAGCTTTTGGGCAAGCACAAGCCAAGGTGCTTCCTATAGAGACAAGCACACACGTGTGTGCACACCTGCAGGCACGCAGCTACACATACATGCGCATCTAGGCAGCTCACGCACATACGTGTGCACAGACACATGTCCATGGATGGACACCTATACATGTACACCCCCCCCAATGGATGCGCATGGACACACGGACATACACCTTGGTACACCGACATGCGGTTGCACGTGTACACACACGCAACCACGCGTGGCTGGGTGCACGCTCTGTCGTGTGCTGGTGCCCCCCCCCCCCCCCCCCGTGTAAGGGCTGCGGGGAGCTGGAAAGACAAAGAGGGGGGGCCCCGGCATCGCCGTGGTTTTACAACCGCTCCAGAAATATTATTCAAGATGAAGGAGAATCACAGCTGCTGCGAGCGAGCGCGGGGCCGTCGCGGGGAATTCATCATCCCGAATTGGGTGCCCCCTCCTTTATCCCCCCCCCCCCCCCCCCGACGCCGCGGTGATGAAGTGCTTCATTAATGGGAGATGCTGCGGCTTGGGGCTGAACGTGCCTGCACCTGAGCGTGCATTTCCTTTGGCTCTCAGCCTCTCTATCCCCACTGAGCCCCCCCCATCCCCAAGCCAGCCAATCCCCCCCCACTGCCCCACAGCCCCCTTCCCCTAAGCCCCACCACTTTGGGATGAGCCACCCCAAACCCTCCCCACTGATGGCGACACGAGGCCACCCCTCCGTGCTAATGGGGTCCCCTTGCTCAGGCTCGGCTCGTGCTGGAGCTGTAAATCTCAGCGGCTCTTGGCAGGGCGCAATGGAAACCGGCATCAAAAATTCATCGCAAGTAAAGCAAACAAACAATAAGCAAACAGCCCCTAATTAAATGCTGAATTAACGGGATGCGTTTCATCGCCCTGCAGAGCCGTGCTGCGGGACGAGCCCCCGGCACGAGCAGCTCCGTGGAGGGCATAACGTACAGGCGCTGTCGCGACACGTCGCGACGCATTGCACAGCCAAGGGGGATGCAGCCACGGCTCTGCCTGCCCCTCGCTCTGGGCTGATGTGTCGTGTCGTGCCCATCCCATGATGTCACGGCTCTCTAGTGACATCAGAGCGCTCCTGCCCCAGCCGTGATGAGGATCGGAGCCCTGGCACCATCCATCACGGGCGCGCGCTTCATTTGTAACTGGCACCTTCATTTAAAGCGCTATTATCACCCTAATTCCTGCCATTAATCACACGGCGCTGTGCGATGAGCACCAGGAGAGCCCATCCCGGACCCACAAACGCTGCAGGATGGGGGGGGGGGGCGGGTGACACCACCTGAGCACCCCAAGACTCCAACACCCACCTGTAACACTGCCAAAAGGTGGTCGAGGTGACCCCCACCCCTGTGCATAGCAGCTCCGGGAGGGGGGCAGCACCCAACGTGAGGAAGGGACTGCTTTTCCCCATGGCAGCATCCTGGAGGGGGTATTGTGCCCGCAACCATCTCCCTATGGCCTCAGTGGGCTGCGGTCCCTGGCTGCAGGTTTTGGGCAGGCAGAAGAGGGACGCATCAGCTCTGTGGCAGCAGGAAGGTGTTCCCTGGACCCGACCCCACAATTAAGCACCCGCTCGGGCCCTGCCCTCGGTATTGATTTGAGTTTTTCCCTCCCATAATTCGCTGAAGAAAAGCCCGAGCCCGGAGCTGCGATTTCCAGAGCCGGGTTTATAAATAACCGGGGTCACCAGCTGCCAATTGCTGTAATGCTGCCTCGATACAATTTAATAAACATAATAGCCTCTTCCTTCATTGTGACAGAGACACCGGTGGGGAACACGGCTCAGACACGCACACGGCCGGGACGCGCGCACGTGGCTGAGGCACGCGTGAACGCGGCAGGAGACGGGTGCGAGCCGGAGACGCGCGGGCACACGTGTGATGCTCATGTCCACGGTGGGGGGGGGGATGCACGCAAGCTGCATGGCTGGGACGCGCGTGCACACGGCTCGGACGCGCGTGCACACGGCTGGGACACGCGTGCACACGGCTGGGACACGCGCACGCGTTCGACACTCGTGCTCGTGCACCAACGCTCCGTCTTCCCGTAGCCTTCCCCCCCCCCCCCATGGTGTGAACGCGCCCCCGGGACCCCCGTCCCGCGTGGGCTCAGCCCTCACCGGGGTCTCCGGGAGTGCTCTGTCGCCCTCTCGTGGCCGCGGATCGGGACCCGCACCGGGATCGGGACCGGGCGTCACCGCCGCCGCTACCGCGCACTGTGCGGGGCGCCGGGAGAGGGTCCGCGGCCACGGCCCCGCTGGTCCCGCTCAGGATGCTCCAGGGGGCAATCCCCGCACCGGGAGCCTCAGCTCAGCCTCCCCGGAGGCCCCCGGTGCCGTGGCTCCAGACCGGGAGCGGGACCTCCACACCGAGGAGCGCCCTCAGCACCGTCAGCGGGTCAGGGTCCCGTTTCCCCTGCGTTGCAAAGCCTCCAGCAGCAGCCTCTCCCCCAGGTCCCCGTGTCCCACCCCCGGACCTGCTGAGTGATGCCAGAGACTCCAAAATCAATTCCCATCCCCGCCAGGACACGGCGAGAAGGCCACAAATCACAGCTGCTGCTCCGCAGCCCCAGCGCCTCATTTTTCTTACTGAACTCCATAATAAGAAATCAATGGCAGATGCCGCACTCCTGATGCATCTCCCCTGGGACAAGCGAGTCCTCACCCCCCCACACCCAAACCCCTAACTCTTCGGTATCCCCATCAGACCCACACTGCAGGGCAGCTCCCTCCTTGCCTATAGACTAGAAAGCCCCCCCCTCAAAGGCTTTCTCTACTGTGGGGGGCCAGGCTGACCCCAACCCACAGCAGGTTCACTCCATCCCACTGCAGCTTCCTAAGGTGGGTTTGGGAGCCCAACCGTGCCATTGGATCATTGCGAGGGAGCCTCATGGAGCACAGCCAGGCTGCTCGCCCCATAGCCCAAACGGATGGGAAGGACCCCAGTGTCCTGCAGGCAGAGATCTGGGGGGGGCCTTGCTGTCACGCGGCAGCTCCAGCAGCTGCAGAAGGGCCTGGGCTTGGGGAGAGCTGCTCCAATTAGCTGTAATCGCGCTTCCCCGCAGTGCCTGACACCGAAAAACCTACATCATTACCAGCAGCGACAGGGAAGGCAGGCCCATGCGCTCGTGCTTAATTGAGTGTTTACAGCCCTGCGAGGGGGGGCCCCAAGAACAGCTCTATAGGAAAGCAATACACACCCCCCCCCAGACAGAGAAGAGATTGGGGTGATGGGGGAGAGCGCAGCCCCAGGATGGGCAGAGCCCCCCAGCAGCCCTCGAGCTCATGGCTCAGGTCTTGCTCCTGTCAGAGCCGGGCTGAGATCCCAACGGGTGGGGGGTCACTGCATGCAGAGGTGGGGATGGAACGTGGGGACAGGTTGTGGGGCTGAGTCACAGCAAGGAGGGGGAGCCGTGAAGGAGTGACGGGGACCAGAGCCCATGCTGCAGCCATCCCCCAACGGACAGAGCTCCTGTTTTCTCCTCGTTAATTTTTCATAGCGTGTTGATCCTTCTGCTTCACTGCATCCTCGTGGACCCCATAACAATGAGCCATGGGGCCAGGCCAGGCCACGCTGCCCCAGTGCTGGGAGACAGCCCGGGCCAGAGGTCTGCAAAGGGGCACAGCCTGGGGTGTCCCCCAGTGCCCGAGTGGGAACGCGCTCCTGCGTGTGCTCATGCAATGGGGACCACACACCACACATGCACCGACCCTGTGCATGGATGAACACGAGCACATGCGTGTGCACACGACTCATTGCCCCCTTCCCCAGTGGCCTCGCAGCATGTCCCCTCCGGAGGGCTGCTGGAGCTGGTGGTATCCCTGCCCTTCGCTCTCTTCCTACCCAGAAACAACCTACGGGATGGGGCGAGTGGGTCTGAAAGGCGCATTTTTCCGTATCCCAAAACTGGGAACACCGGAGGGGTTTTGGGAATGTGGGGCACCAACATCCAGGAAGAGCTCTTGGGCAGAACCTGGGTGCTGAGCCCTATACGAGGCTGTGCCTTGGCTCACCCCAAAACAGGGCTTGAGAGGAAGAGGAGGGGGGGTGTCTTAAGCCCTGCCCTCCCGGCCGCCTGCCACTTTCTGCTGTGCCCAACTTGAATCGCTAATTCCAATAAACCCAGGCTGGATTAATTTTCATTTCCCCATGCAAATCAGTGCTAATTAGGATGGATTTAGTTCACATCACAGGGGCTGTGGGGACAGGCGCTGCGCGCAGCCCTCGCTCCCCAGCCAGGCTTTGGGGCGTTTCATCCACAGTTAACGATTTGGGAAGGCGGACTCCGCAGTCTGGAGGTCAGGAAGCAGGGAGGGGGCAGCAGGTAGAGCGGGGAGTGCTCTGGAATGCCGGGAATGACACAGCACAGCATCTCCCCCCCCCCCAGCCCCTCTCCAGGACATCCAAATCTGCCCATCCTGCGCCTGTCCCCAAGGCGTTATCGGCGCCGATGTTGGATGCTCCTGGACCATAAGGAGCAAAGCTGATGGGGCAAACACTGGTGCTGGGGAGCGCAGGGGGAGGTCACCACCCAGGGAATGAGGAGTCCCCCCCCCCCGGCTCTTTCAGCTTTGCTTGAGCCTCCTCCTTTGCCAGCTTTTTAACTCATTAGCACTGCCCGCAGGCTCCTGTTTACGCAGCTTGGTCTGGAGCCCAGGACTCAGAGCAAAGCCAATGCAAGCTGCAAACGGGACCCCCAGGCACAGATAAACCCCACAGCCCCAGGGCCCCCAAACTCCTCTGCACCCCTGAGCACCCCTGAACAACGCTGCTCTTCCTCTGCGGCACCAGGGAGGCCTGGGCAGCCTGGGGCAGGAGGGGGGCACTGCCTCTGCTTGGCTGGGGGAGTGGGGGGCTCAGGTAGGAGGTGGGGAGCCCTTATGCTGATCCCTGCTTGGGGGAAAGGCATAAACAGCCCCGGTGCGGTTCTCTCTCCCTGCAGCCCGGATGTGGGGCCAGCCATGGGGCAGGATGTTGGTCCCAGAAGCTGGCACACAGCAGCATGGGGGGGAGAGCAAGAGCCCAGGGGCAGAAGGAAGACGGGGGCTGAGCTTGGGGGCTGCAGAGGAGACGGTGCTGTGTGGGACGATGTAGGCTGTGAGGCCAGAGACAGTGACAAACAGCCAGAGGCACTGCCTGCCTCCTGCCCTCATTAAATCTCCCCTAACGAGCTCAGCACTGAGCCCTGGGGCCCAGCTGGACTCAGAGCTGGTCATTACTGCTGACAAGGACCTGTCAAAGGGGGAGATGTGGTGTGTTCCATCCCGCCCCCCCCATGCATAGCACAATGAGGGGGGGGACACACCTCAGGACTGGGGTCACCTGTCCCCCAAACCTTGGCCATGCTGCTGCTTGGGGATGGGGTGGACTCAAGGCATGGAGTGGGGACCCCGGGGCGCTGGGGATGAAGGGAAGGAAGGACAAGGTCTCGAGGGGACAGTGACGGTGCTGATCCGGGGTGGAAGTGAGCTCTGGACACTCTGGATTTCCCCCTCCAAGCTCCTCTCTCAGGACCCACCTGGAGCAGGAGAGATGGAGGAGGATGAGGAGCAGGAGCACATTTCCCCCCCCCGCCTCCGCTTCCCACTGGAATCCCCCGGCAGAGCTGCTCATTCCCGGGAGCATCCTGGCACAGATAAGGAGTCCCGGTGATCCCCAGGGCACTTTTAATCTGGGACAGGACAGTTATTGGATAAATACCATGAATATGTAAATTGCATTTATGCTGATTTACGGCTGGGGGGGCAGGTGGGGAGCGGAGAGATGGGTTAGTTTAGTTTAATGCATTTATTTCCCTGCCTGGAGATGGAGAACAATCTCGGAGCGCTGCATCTGCCAAGTCAGAGGAGGTGATTTAGGCAGAGCCGTGCAGATGGGAGCACCCCAGGGCTGGGATGTGAGCTTGGGGGGGGGGGGGCGGGAAGCACCCAACACTTCCACCTCCCACCTCACCCTCTGGGACTCACCATCCTTACAGGCACCCCAGAAAGGGTGTGCAGGAGGTGGATGCCCCCATCCCCTCCATACCAGCCCTGCTCTCCTGGGATGATGTATGGATCCAGCACAAGATCCGCGGTATTCCAATTAATTTCTGGGCCTTGCAAAGTCTCCTGACCTTTCATGAGATGCAGGGAGGAATTGAGGTGATTAATCTGGCAGATCAGGGTGGCTCCTCCACTCTGACGTTCCCTGTGTGCTACATGGGGTGGGTGCCAGACCCCATGCACCCAGGGGCTGCTGAGCCTCCGCAATCACAGCCCCTCTCTGCAAACAGCTGGGGCACGGCCAGATGTGGACACCCGGAATGGGAAGAAACATGAGTGAGACCAAACCCTGCCCCTGGGCGTGCGGCCCCTCCCGACCTGTCTCCATGTGAAGGACTCACTCCTGCTTGTGCCCCCACTCACCAGAAGCATCTGGGATGGAGCCGGGAGGGGGATCACCCCTTAACTGATGAACCCAATTAGATCCTAATGAAGACCGTCCCTCCCCACCCCAAAGCAGCCCCCCTTTCACTCTGACAGGTCCCTGAGGCAGGGCGGGGGCCAATTATCCAGATGACTGTAATTAAGTTGTTCTCTTGGCTGTTCAATGAGCTGGAGCCCGCCCCGACTTCCCTGGGCGGTTTCCCCCCCCTTCCCCTCCCTTCTTCTCAGATGCAGCAAATCAGCTTCAACCCCCTCTCCTTCTCTCCCCCCCCCCGCGGGGCTCTGCAAATAAATAAATAGGCACTCCTGATAAAATTAACCGTATGAAGAGCCGCAAATGAGGCGGAAAATTGTAACGGTCCCGCATTTAAAAGCTGTCTGACAGGAGGCCGGCAGGGAGGGCGCAGTCCTGGGCGCTGCGCGCTGGCATCCCTCCCTATAGCCCTCCCATTGCCACCGGTCCCGCACATCTGGCAGCAGCTGCTCCAGACCCACGGTGCGGACCGCATCCCCCCCACGGCCAGCAGCGGACATCCCCGAGGTTGGGACCGCTGCCCTTAACCCCCCCCAGCAGTGGCAGCGTTGACACCGGCGGGGGTCGCGGGGCCGGTCCCGCCTGTAGGGGGGGAGCGCGGAACGGCGCGCCACCCGCGAGGGGGCGCCGCGTCTTCCCGCCACCTCATTTGCATACGGCGCGGGAGCCCACGCTGCAGCAGCGGCCCCTCGCGGTGCAGCGGTGCCGGTACCGGGGCACCGGGCACGCGGCGGTCGGGACGGGGATAACGGGCTGCCTGTCGCCATGGCGACGGGCGGCACGATGTACCGGCCCCCCCCCGTCGCCGTGGTTACCGTCGGCGTCACGGCTCCGGGACGTCAGGGGCTCCGCCGCCGCCGCCCCCCCCCCCCGGGGCAGCTGTTCCTGGCTCGGTGCTCGCCCTGCGCGGTCCAAGGACTCGCCCCGGACCGGCACCTGTCGCCCCGCAGCCCCTATTGGGGCCCCGCCGGGCCCGGCGCCAGCGCTCGGGACCTGTGGATGTGGCCCCGCGGGGACGCGCGGGGGGTCCCGGCCCCCAGGAACGCAAAGCGGGGCAAGCGCGGGGAGGAGCAGACGAGCAGACGTGTATTGACAACACAGGGGTAACACAACCCGGAGCCCCCCACCCGGCACCCACCGCCTCAGGAAGGGGGGCCCCCTCCTTGCACCCCCTGTCTCTAATGGACAGGAGCTCCCACCCCCTCCCCCCCGCAGCCCGCTCCTGCCATGGTCCCCACGGAGCGATGGGGCTGCCTCCCGTCCCCATTCCCCTCCCGCTCCAGCAGCTCCCTGTGGGCAGGGTCCTTCCATCCCTCCGGCCGGAGGGGAGGCCCTGGGTGCTGTCCCGCTCAGATCTCCTGCAGGAAGTCCACGGGGAAGAGCCCCACTTTGCGGCCGGTGTAGACTTTGACGTAACCGTTTACCTCCTCCCCCTTCTGCACCACGATCTGGGGGCAAAGGGGGGGATGGTGACACCCAACAGAGCTCCCCCCAAGGGTGGGAGCAGTGAGGACCAGCGGGCTCCTGTCTCACCTGATCCTTCTTGAGCGTGATCTGCCCGATCTCCCGGTTGCCCACGAAGGAACGCGTTACCTTGTGCACCCGCTCGCCCGCCCGCACCCGGATGATGAAGTTTGGAGGGAAATATCCAACTTTCTCCCCGATCTTCCCCTGGAAGGAGTCAACGGCTGGGTGCAAGGTGTGGGTAGTGACCCCCTCAGCAACCAGCCTGCATGGTGCGGGGGGGCGCGAGGACACAGCCATGCAATGCGCTTTAAGCGCTGCATCTCTCCCCTCTCTGCCTGTAGGACACCAGCCTTACCCTCCACCACTCCTCATTAGAGTCATCGACCACCGTGATCTTCTCCCCGGGCCTGCAAAGGGAAGGATGGGCTTAGCATGAGGGGGTGCAGGGACCCCCTCCCTGGCTTCCTGTTGCTCCCCTCCTCACCACTGTGCTCACTATGTGGCTGGTTACTTACGGGAAATCCAGGTCATCTTTCTCCAGGGCTTTGAAGCGATAAATGGCCACGAAGTAGTGAGACTGGGGGAAACCACCACGTGTCCCTGGCTGTAGCTTCTTGCTCTATGGGAGGAGGAAAAGGGGGTCAGTGGCCCAGAGTTGTTGAAAGCCCCAGAGAGATCCCTGCAGCCTCTTCCCATGCTGCTCCATAGCGGGAGGGTGATGGGTACCTTGTCGTCTGTTGGGCTCTTCTCAGCCTTCTTGTTCCCTTCAGAGGTGCCTGGAAATGGGAGGATGAGGGGTTATATATCTCCTGGTGCTGCCTCCCAGCCTGGGACCATCCGAAGGATCTCCAGGTCAACAAGGGGAAGCCCCTGAACTGAAGACCCCCCGCTTCCTATGGGGCAGAACCCACCCAAGTGAGCCTCCCCATGAGGGTCCCTCTCTGCCCGGTGCTCATGGCTCAGCCCCCAATGCCACAGCACTCACCACCCTCTGTTTTGCCTCCTTGTGGCTTCACGGCCTCTGGTTCCTCATCCATCATAGCAGCCAAAGGCTGCAAGGCAAAAAGCCATCAGGGGGTGTGGGGTGGGCAGGGAGGGGGGATGGCAATGGGGCGCTCACTCACGTTTTTCTTGTCATCCTGCCCTTTCTTGCGCTCTTTGTTGGCCATGATGACGCCCGTCCGCAAGGTCTCGAACACGGGGTCGCTCCTGTCGGCTGCTGCGGTGGTGCAAGGGATGGTGAGAGGGGTTTGGCTGCCACACACGGGGAGATGAGGCACCCAGCACCCAACTTACAGAGCTGGTCCTTGATGCAGAGCTGGTCACTGTAGAGGGGTGAGCTGTACGCCCGGCGGAAGCCCGGGGGCTGGAAGGGTGAGGGTTAGAGCATCAATCACTGCCCACACCAGCTGAAGGGATGGAGAGCACGGGGACGTGGAGGGGAGCATGCACAGAGCCAAGAAGGACCAGATCATGGCACTGCGAGGGGAGCACTCACGATCTTGCCGAAGCAGCGCTGCATCTCCACGTAGGTCTGGCAGTGGTGGTGGATGTTGGTTTTGCAGTTCTTGCACCTCAGGCCGAACTTGTTGTTGACTGACAGTGTAAGGGGGGGGGGGGAAACGAGAGGCAATGTGACACTGCAGCTGCAGGGACGGCTGGGCAGGAGCCCTCGCCAGCCTTGGCCCCCAGCACCCCTCAGCACTCACGGACAATCATGCGGGCACAAACATCACAGAACTTGGGCTTTTTGAAGTAATGATCTTTGAACTTGTGGGGTTTGTCATTGACGAGTTTCTGGGGCTCGGGAGGGGGCTCGGGCTCCTCTTCTTCCTCCTCTTCCTCATCCTCGTAGATGTAGAAGATGGGTCCCCCTGAGGGGCTGACCAGCTCCCCATTGGGCTGCGGCTCTGGGGGTGCCTCCTCCTTAGGTTTTTGCTGGAAAAGCTGCTTCAGCTTCTGTAGCTGCTGGGCAGGAGAGGATGGATGCACAGGGCAGGCGTGGGGGGTGAGGCCGGCAGGCAGAGAACCCAGTGCCTGGCTCCCGGCCCCTTTGCTCTGACCTAGAGACTCCTCCATCCCCAATGAGAAGAGACCCCGGGTATCCCGAGGCAGAAACTTTGAGGATGGGGACCCTTCTCCCGCTAAAGGAGAAACTGTGACTCCCGAGTATGAGGTGGATATGGGAAGAGCCAAGCTGGGAAATGACACCCAGTTTCCTGCTGGATCAGGATCCCACTGGGCATCCCTGGTCCCACAGAGCCTCCTGGGGCCAAGGCACAGATGATGCTCGGAAGGTGCCTTCCCCACCCACCCAAGCTGCCCTGTGGGTACCCACTTACCCGGCTTTTGGGTTTCCCACCTGAAGCAGGTGAAGCTGGTGGCTCCAGCACTTCCTTCTCTGTCATGCTATGGCGGAAAAGGAGACGTCACATTGGCCGGGGCTATTCCCATTGCAGGGCAGGAGCAGCCCAGACCTTGCTGGGTGAGAAGCATCTTCAGAGCCACTGCCTCCCTCTGCCCCCACCCAGCAAGGGCCCCTCCTGTGCAGGCTGGAGGCTGGGCTGCTGCTCGCTCTATGGATGCAGTGCCAAGTGCCGTGAGCCAGATCCTGGGCTACCTGCACGTGTCCATCTCTGTCTAGACATCTCCACCTCATGATTAAACTGCACAAAGGGCTACTCTGGGCCCCCCAGGACCAGGACACGCCTGTGGTGCTGTCTGGCATCACCGAACAGCCCTGCTTTCTTCTCCCTGTGCTACCACGAGGGCAGGATTTGCTCCTGCATCCCTCAAACATGCCCAATCCCGCCTTCGACTCCACCATCCCCATGGTCCTTCCACCCAGACATCACTGTTCTTGGTGATCCCCAACACGAGGCCCCCCCATGCCCCCAAAGAAACCAACCGTCAAGGAAAGAGCAATGGGGACCAAGGAACCCTAGGGCAAGGGGGTGCTTGCAGAGGCAGAGCCCTGGGGTCTGGCAGCCATGAGGAGGGGGGCAAAAGGTGGGGGGGTCAGCGGCCACGACGAGGGGTCCCTGCAGAGGGAATCACACTTACGCGGTGCTTGGAG
Organism: Ara ararauna; assembly: GCA_028858755.1. Classification (NCBI taxonomy): domain Eukaryota; kingdom Metazoa; phylum Chordata; class Aves; order Psittaciformes; family Psittacidae; genus Ara; species Ara ararauna. The sequence continues at coordinate 9,059,884 of CM054390.1, forward strand.
CTCTCACCCTGCGACGAAGAGCCCCTCGATGGGCGGCCGATGGTGGGGCCTCGGCAGGCACGGAGCCCCCAGCCCTCGGTGCCGGTGCAGGGAGGGGGCAGCCGCCCCAGTGCTGTGCGGCGCAGGAGTGACAGGGCAGAGGGGAGCTGACAGCTGAGCGCGGCCGGAGGCTGACGCCGGGAAATTGGAGCCCATGTGTGAGCCGGAGGGGAGCGGGGCCAGAGGAGCCACCGGCTATTTGCGTTAGTGGGTTGCTGGGCGTGCCAGGGGCCACCCACCCCCTGGCAGCAGCGCCGGGGCACGCCAAGGGCTCCAGCCTTCAGGTCCTGTGTCCGATCTTGGGCTGGAGGCCCCTGCAGCCGGGAGGGGAAAAGGGGAAGAGCGGCAGCAGTGGGGTCTCTGATGGCTGCCCCTGGACCCGTGTCCCTGCCAGGCTGTGCCTTAGCGCCAAGTGTGGGGCTGGACCCACCACCCCATCCAGGCAGCTCTTACCTCTCCATCCATGCCTGCTTCTGCTGGAAGCACCCGGGGCGCTGCAAGAGGGCTCCATTGCTGCATGCAGTGCCGTGGTGAGGGTGGTGGCACCCGCAGGGCAGGAGGATGCAGCGATGCCTGCACCTACCAGCTCAGGGGCTGCTTCCCTGTCATCAGGAGGAAGATGCTGCTTCCTGGCAGGGGATGCCCTGTGCCCCCATTCCTGCACTGCACAGGGCTGTGAGTATCTTACAGGGAGGACCAGCCCTTGGTCAAAGCGCTGGGCGCAGCATCCTCCTGCCCCCCAAAGAGGCAGCGCCTAGCACTGGTACTGGCAGAGAATGGGAAAGCAGCGTTAAAGTGATGCGCAAGTTTTCCTTTTGTTTGTTTTTTTATTTAAAAACAACCCCCCCAAAATAAAATAAAACAAAACAAAAAAAACCCTCCCCCCCAAATAATGATCAGATTAAATAAAATGTGCAGTGAACATACCAATTCAACACCTGTATGTGCGGTTCAACACAGTGCTTAACAAAACAACATACACAGGGGAAGGTGGGCGGGCAGGGGCATCACTCCAAAAATAATAATAATAATTAATAATAATAATTAAAAAAAAAATCAATTTCTTGTCTCTTAATTCTGTCCATATAAATATATCCATGAAGGAGGGCAAGAGGAAGGGAGGGCGGAAAGGAAAAGAGAAGGCAGAGGGAAGTGCCTGCAAGTCCAGTGTGCTCTGTGTGCCTGTGTGTGAGCCCTACTGCGAGCTGGCACGCTCCAGCACCCGCAAGTCGTAGTTCTTTTTGGCCACACGCAGCTTGAAGCGGCTGAGGGAGTTGTTGAGGCGGAGGGAGGCGTTTTGGGCAGCCAGCGGGCTGGGGAACACGGCCACAATGGTGTATAAGGCAGCGAGGTCACTGTGCCTGCCGTTCTCTGGAGTCCCGGTGCTGTCCCCGCCACCTCCATCTCCGCGGCGCCCCTGAGTCTCTTTGAGCCACTGGATTTTGGCACCGGCCATGGCGAGCTGAGTGAAGAGCTTGTCGGCCTCTGTCCGTGTGATGCCCTCGGGCAGGTCCGTCACCTCCAGCACTCGGCCCAGCACTGCAGTGGGGAGACAGCACGTGGTGGTTGTGGGGGCTCCCCAGGCAGTCACCGCTCCTGTACTAAGCTGCCCCCCACCTTCCTGCAGCGCCCCATCCTGACCCTTTTGGTGCCCACATCCCGGTCCCCGCATGCATCAAGAGGAGGTTGGTGTTTCTCATTTGCTTCAGCAACACCAAATCCTCCTTCCTTCCTCTGCCTGGGCATGGCTTTCCAGTCAGGGTGCTCTGCCCCAGGCTCCTACCCTAACCCTTGGGCACCAGGATCGGGAGCCAACCCACCTCTCCTGCCCTCTGTCCCTGGAAGGGAGAAACACACCCATGGAAGAGTGGTGTGGATCCTGAGTGTGACACTGCTCTGCGTGCTCAGCCCACAGATGGATCCCCTTGTGTCATGCCCACCCCTTTGCCTCCACTCTGGTACCCAAACACTTCTGCTGCCTCTTGGCTCCAGCCTTGGCTTTTGAGCTTAGCAGAGGGCTGGCTGAATGGATTCTTTGCTAATATTAACGTGGCATGTAACGAACATGCCAGCCGCAGGGAGAGGGACAGCTCTTAAAGTGCTCCCTGCGACCAGCTGCTGGTGGTGGTGGTGGTGACGTGGAGGTGACACAGGGGACAAGCCTGAAGCCCCCACAGAACCAGTGAAGACTGCATCCCTCCGGTGCTGCTGGGGGCAGAGATGGCATCTGGAGTTCCTGCCAATGCCAGCTATGCCGTGCAGGGGGAATGGCTTGAGGAGGGTCACTTGCCTACATCGCTTGTCCCAAGGTCAGTGGATGCTGACTTGAGGGCCTGTCTCTTGCTCCGGTTTCCGTGTTTCATTCCAGTCTGCCCCTTAAAGAATAAAACCAGCAGAGTGTCACCTGAGGAGACACTGTGGCCACAAAGCACCTGGGGAGGCCAAACTTGACCAGGCCATCACTGTGGAGGGGGATGAAGACACCAGGATGAAGCTTGCACCCTTGGCACCTTTGAGGTGACACCATGCTTGGGTGAGAGGAGATCAAGGCACAGCCATGCCCCCAGGACACTCAAAGGACTTGGGGCTGACACTGCTTCTGGGTAAAGCCAGGAGCAGCGCCAGGCTCTAGGGAAATCCATGGACAAAGGCAACTCTATTGGATGGATGGCATGGGGTAGGCAATACCTAGCCGAGGGGTGCCCAAGCACAGGGCAGGGAAAGGGGTGGTCTTGTTCTGCTCCCATGCCCATGAAAAAGTGGCTGGGTGCAGGTTTGGCCTGGTTTTACCTGGTGTGCATTGTAGTTGGGCTGGTTGTGGAGCAGCGGCGGGGGACAGATAGACAGGTTATACTGCAGCGGCTGGCCCAGCAATGAGTAGCGCCCATCACCTGCAAAAGGGAAGCAAATGTCTGAGGGGGTCTAAAGAAACCCCAGGAAAGCCCCAGCTCTGTGCTGTCCCCTTACCTTGTGCTGGGCCCATGGGCCGGGGGAACTGTGTGAGGACAGGAAGGGGGCTCAGCCCCGTGCAGACACTGTTGAGGTTGGTGACAGGCGATGGTGTCGGGGATTGTGTTGGGGACGTGATGGGGCTGTTCAGTTGGGTGCTGGCCTGGGGGAGGGAGAGCATTAGAGAGCGCCTGCGATGGGTCCCTCTCCTGCCTCACCACCATGGGGTGATCCCACCCCCATCTCCCAGCTCATCCAGACGGCACGGATGCTGGGGTCCTCTGTCCCGCCAGGCCGCTCCCGAAAGAGGAGCTGCCTTCCTCCCAGTCCTCTCAATACCTGAGCACTGGTGTCTGGGTTGTACAGGTCTCCTGGCTTCTGCCCCCGCTGGTCCAGGCTGTAGTACTTACAGTGGCTCCACTGCACCACAGGGGGATTCTGGGGGGCCTGGGGGCCATTGGGAACATTCAGCTGCATCACAACCACGCCAGGGCCTGATGGAGACACCCCTGAGGAGAGATGAGAGCACCGCTCTTGCCCAGGCTCTGTGCACTGCAGCTCCTGCTCACTGCAGAACAAGAGGCACCCAGCCTGTGAGCACCAGTCGGCACCCTACAGCTCCTGCATCCTGGTTCCAGCTCTTGCACCAACCCAGCAGGCCCCAGCCAGCCTGGGATGTAACGCTGGCACCCCAGTTCCTCTCATCCACTGCTCCCTGGTCCCATGTGCTGTCTTGGTGACACTAAGCCAAGCTGCCAGCAGATGGGGTCCACAGCCCACAGCAGCTCCCTTTGCCTACTCCTACCCTGCCCACATGGCAAGGAGATGTCAGGCCAGCATCAGCTGCTGTGCCATGTCCTGGAAATTCCCAGTGGGCCGTGTGATGGGTAAGACTAAGGAAACCCATTGCACAGAAGCTGTCAGACTTCACAGAACCACAGCCTGGTTTGTGTTGGAAGGGACCTTAAAGTTCATCCAGTTCCAACCCCTGCCATGGGCAGGGACACCTTCCACCGGAGCAGCTTGCTCCAAGCCCCGTCCAACCTGCCTTTGAACACTGCCAGGGACGGGGCAGCCACAGCTTCTCTGGGCACCCTGTGAAAGCACCTCAGCACCCTCACAGGGAGGAGCATCTGCCTAAGAGCTCATCTCAATCTCCCCTCCTGCAGGTTAAAGCCATTCCCCTTGTTCTGTCCCTACAGGACAGCTCTGTTCACTGCAGCCCCTACAAAACCTGATCCACCTTGTGCAGAATTAGTGCCAATGCTGACCGGTGACCACTCTTACCTGAATACTGCTGCTGCATCTGTGGCGGGCTGCAGGGTGATGGGGACTGGGGCATCTGATACTGCTCAGAGCCAGGAGGCTGAAGGAACCCCACCGAAGGGCTGTGAAGGAGAGAGTGCTCTGGTGAGGTGGTGGGAGCTAGGACTGGGCAAGCTCAGGAGGTGACCAGCATCTGTGGTACCCAGCCACTTCCTCGAGCTGCAGGAGCGGGATGCTGTGCCCTTTCCCTGGGGCAGCAGGACCCCTTTCTCCCCAAGGCAAGTCAGAGGTACAGAAGCTTTACCTGGTGCCATTCTGCTGGGCAGTTGGGATGACGCTGTAGTAGATGGGCACCCCCCCAGTCTGAATGCCCCCCTGAACAGACTGGCTGGCTGGTACAAGCACTGGCTGCTGGAAGGGCTGCTGGACCACACTCTGGGACTCACTGGCCATGGGAACCTGTGCAGGGAGGAAAGAAGCAGCACTATGTAATGACAGGTAACATGGAGCAGAAGCAGGGAGAACTGGCCCCAAAGAGACACCAAGGAGACCCAAACAAGGTAGAAGAGATGCTGGATGGGTGGCTACTGCAGCCCACAGCAACCTTGCCCAGGCAAAGGCAGCACCTCCCAGTTCTTCTGCAAACACAACGGCAAAGGGACTGGCTGCACTCAGTCCCCAAGGCACGTGGGACATCCTCAAGGCATGTCCCACATAGATTCAGATGCAGACAAGCATCTTTCTCCAGGTAAAACTCCACCTTTGGCTCCCCCATGCAGGCACAGGAAGAGGGTGCTTCCCACACAGCCCCCTTCCCAAGAGCCCCTCATTGGAGAGCAACTGAAGCCTACCTGGTACGAAGGCAGTGGAGTGTACTGGACCATGAGACCTTGCATCTGGCTCCCCATATTGCTCCTCTGGCTGCTGAGGAGGCCAGGGGGCTGCGCCTGCTGCACTCCCATCATACTCTGCATCTGGCCACCCATGCTGTTCCTCTGGCTGTTGAGGAGCCCAGGGGGCTGTGCCTGCTGCACTCCCATTACACCGTGGTATGTTTGCTGCTGGTTGGATATCATTGGCTGTAAACCTATCAGAACAGGGTTTAAATGGAAGAGCTTCCCAGCTGGCCACAGAAGACAGCTTGAGACTTGGCATATGAAGTGCTCAAATCCTGCTTTGCCCCATCTCTTGCTAAAAAGTGGGAGAAGGGCTCCTGTTAAGGCAGGTGTAAAAGACCTTAAGGAAGCTCCTGGCTTCAAATCCACCTTGTGCATGCTACACACCAAGAGGGAGGGAAGGGACAAGAACAGCCTTTGCAGCCAGGCCAAGTTGCAGCTTCTCTTTGCACAGACAAGAGTCAGCGAGTCCAGCATAGAGCGGGAGACAAAGAAGAGCAGCCTGGCCCTAGGCAGTGCATGGGAGATCTTGAAGAGCCAACAAGAGCTGCAGAGAAGGAAACCATGCCCCCTGGCCCCCATTTCCCCCTGCTTACCAGGCTGCTGGGACTGCTGAGGGAGCTGCTGAGTGCGCTGGGAGCTGTAGGCCACTGGGTGACTGAGAGATCGGTATTGCTGGCTGGAGTTTGGGTACTGCCCGGGAGGGTAGTAAGAAACCTGAATCTGTCAGAACCAAGAAAACATGGGGGTGAGAACACAGGAGGGATGGGACCAAGAAGGCTGCTTCCCCAGGACCAGTTTTCTCTCTCACCTTCTGCTGAATGAAACCAACCAAGTGATAGCTCCTCAGGTAATCAGCCCCTTCCTGCTCCTCCCAGCCGCCACATCCAAGCCTTTCCCAGCCCAGCAGTGCAAGAGCACAGTAGGCACAACTCCCATCACACCCAGAGGGAACAACCTTAGAGGTTATAATGTCCTGCAGGACTCCAAAGACAGCTTAGAGGTGTCAGCCCTGAATTGGTCACCGAACCTATGAGCCAGAAACGGCCAAGGGGGGTCCCCAGGTAAGTGCCCCACAAGGACAAAGAGGCATAGAGCATCCTGATGTGTGCTGACCCCAAGCTTGGAGCCCTATGTGCTGACTCATCACAAATAAGCACCAGCAGAAGAGACCCACTCTCAAGGAGCTGCTTCCCTGCAGCCCTTTGCCTCATAGAGCTGCACATCCCCTTTGGGCCTGCGGGTGTTCTTACTTGCTGGGGAGGTTGAATGTAGCCCTGGGGCTGCAGCACCTGCTGTGTGGGGGCCGTGTGCCCTGAGGCGGAGTAGTTGGAGGTGGGAATGGGCTGCCCAGGGGTTGCCATGATGAATCCTGTCTGCTGAGGATGCTGAGAGATGAGGGATGACTGGAACATCGCCGAGGAAGGATCCGGTGCTTCCGTAGAGCCCTGTCGGCTGAGGCTGATCTGCCCGAAGGGGTTGCTGAGCTCATCGGCCTGCAATGGGGAGAAGTGGGAAGGATGGGGGAGGACAGCGTGTAGGACAACAGCATGTAGGACACAGCTCTGCAGACCCCTTCTCCCTACTCTGTGTGGAGGGGCTCACCCAAGAAAGGTCCCCAGGAATGAGCCACGCACCAAGAGCACTCTGCAGGACCGGGAGTAGAGGCATGCATACTGGTTGCAGGGCTGCATGCTCAGCAGGCACTGGTGACATGCAGGGCCCCACACACTCAGGGGTGGTCCCAGCCCAGGGTGTGCCATTCCCAAAAGGGACAACACAGGCTGACCGAGACCACAGGGCAGCCACGGTCCTTGGACCCCAGTGCTGGGCACAAGCAACCCTTCTGGTGGAGCTTTGGCACTTGGTCTTGCCCAAGCTCTTTCTATGATCAGCAATGCCTGGCCCTGGTGGGTCTCACAGCCTCAGGCATCCCACTGCCTTGACCCCATGGCGGTACAGAGCCTCCATGAATCCCAAACCCACTGGGCACGGTGTCCTCAACGTACCTGGTTAGCAAAAGCTCACACAACACAAAACACAGCACACGGGTACAACAGAGGGAGTGCAGAAGAGGAAATGGGGTTTATACCAAGTTGTACTGCTGGGGTGGAGAGACTGGCAAGAGGACTTGGGGGCAGGAGCTTGGAGAATACTGAACAGGCTGCAGTGCTGGGACCGGCTATGACCAGCAGAGAAGGGAGGAGAGTGGGAAAAGGGGGGGAAAGAAGGACAGAAGGAAGGAGAGAAAGAAGGAACAACAAGGTTAGTCAAGTGAGCCAACTGCAAACACAGAGGGGGCACTGCAGAGGGTTGGAAAGCAAGGAGAGCAAACCAGGGGAGCAGTCATCTCTCTGTGAGGACACACATCCCCAGCCCTTGCTTTGTGGAGCTGCAAAGAATGATGCCTGTTGATGATGACACCTAACTCAAGCACCACATACTATGCTTTGGGCACTGAACTTGCAGGTGCAGCAGGGGGACAGTGTGTTTTCACATCTTTCACCAACACTCAAACACAGGAAAGTTTGTTCCTGCACTATCGGAACAGCCAAACAGTAAACGATACAAAGGAAAACCTCAGCAAGATGCAGTGACCCTGCGTGAGCTCCAGAAGCTTGCTGGGTGTTCAAACCTCAGCCGAGCACGGAGGAACCATCACTCCTTAACAGGCAGCAAGTGCGAAGATACCCAAACCCCACTGGGCAAGTGCGAATCCAGAGCACCCTGGCTCTGTTTCTACCTCCCCACTGGGTCCCAAGGAGCTTATGGAGTCCCTGGATCCTGTGCAGCAACTCACCTGGGATATCATGTGGTTGCTCATGGCTGGCTGCTGCTGGGCTGCAGGTGGAAGTCCCTGGGGCTGTGGTGGTGGCTGCTGGGGTGGCTGTGGTTGAGGCTGTTGGGCTGTGCAGGGTAGGAGGCCACGGCTGGGCTGTGAAGAGGGGGATTGGCTGCACGCTTCAGGGGCACCTAGTACCAGACCTTGAACAGAGAAAGGCATGGCAGGGTTGGTATCTGAGAGAGCAAAACACGGGTTTGTTGACGGCGGGGCAGATCCTGTCACTACCTCCTGCACTGCAGCCAGATTGCAGTCTCTGCTGTCCACGTGGTAGCTTCCACAGCGGACAGGGTGAGCAGGCTGCAGGCTAAGTCAGTTTGCCTCTCTTCACGGCAAACCAAGGTGCTGACACCCTCAGCACATCAGGTTATGGCACCTCTCTCATCATGTCTGTATAGCTCTATATCTGGTCACAGCACCTCCTCCCCCTGCTCCGCACAGGCAATGTGACCAGGAATCAATCACTGTTCCATGCTACAGCCATGACTGGTATAGCTGCTATTCCCAAGAGCATGCTCTCTTCCCTGACCCCAACTTAGCACCCACGTTCAACATGGGGACACAGCAGTCCCCACCCACAGGTCTCAGGTAGTTGCTATATGCCACATGCCTTCCACTGGCCGGAGGAACCTGATGTTAACAGCAGCTGCTGCCTGGTGGAGGGCTCTCCACCTCGGCACGAGGCAGAGCTTACAGCATGGGATGCTATCAGATACACTCGTGCCAGCTCAGTACCATAACCCAGTCTGTGGGGAGAAGCTGAGCTGTTCCCAGTCACAGCTCAGTGCTGTGGTTCAGACATTGTCAGGACCTGTTCAGGTGCTTGCCCTGAACAGAGAATCCTATTTTATGGCCTCACAGGTCCAGCACACGCGCATCTTTTGAGTACAAGCCTAGGAGATGGAAGGCTGGAAGCAATTCCTTCCCATGGGAGGAAAAACAGCTTGGAAGGAGTGCAGTAGATGCTGCAGGGCACTCAGCTGGGAACTGCTCTCCTCACTATTTCAATCTCACTTCCAGAAATAAAGGGCTGTGAAACTATTGCTTGATGCCCAGTAGCTGCTATTTAATGAATTCTGCCTCTGATCTACTGCATTGCAACAGCTCATCTCCAGGCATTCTGCTAAGGATGTCTGTACCAGCAGCCGCATGGTGCTAAGAGGGAAATAGCTTCTGACAGTTGCCCAAGGGCTAAATGCTGAGATGGGAAAAGAGCCCTATAGTCCTCAGCACTTCCTCCCCCACAGAATAAATGAGGATACCAAAGGTGGTGCTTCGCTTTTCCCTCTTGCTCCCAACTGAAAATTCCTGGATGGTGCTCACTGATACTGCACAATGAAGGTAACCAACGTGGCTCCTCATTTATCACTGCACCATTAAAATCATCAAACCACAGACTGGTTTGTGTTGGAAGGGACCTTAGAGCTCATCCAGTTCCAGCCCCTTGCCACTACACTCTCAGGAGTATAGTGAATCATTTGGAGTGAACGCTGTAGGCAGATACTATTTAATGCAGTCGTCGTTTGATGAGACAGACTGCGTGTCTGATGAGACAGACTAATTGGTGACACACTTCCCTAGCCCTCCTTTGTGGGAAAGCAAGGAAAAGGGCCAGATGGTTCACCCTAACTAAAGGTTTCTTAGGGCTGGGAGGGATTCTGGAGAGCAGAACTTGTAGCACAGCAGGGGAGACAAAACAACAGTTCCAGGGTATGCGACTAACCAATGTCCTTTGTCTTAGGGAACTGCGCTAAAGGGAAGGAAGGTCTAAGAGGGAGCAATGAAAAAGCAGATGAAGCAACTGGCATATCCCTGTCCAGATATTGAATGCATTCAGATGATGCCAACCACGTCCCATGCCCAAAGCATCACCAGCCCCAGATCCCCGGCCCAAAGACTATGAAGAGTACAGTACCTGCCCGGGACGTCCTGCTGGCAGTGCTGCCTTTGCTGCTCCCGATGCTGTCCCCCCGTGTCAGGATGGAGATGCCACTGAAGCTGCTGGCTTTGGTAACGGGCGGTCGCAGGCTGCGGATGGAGCCATCAGAGTCTGTGCTGCTCCACGGCCGAGGTTCCAGCGACTTTATCTCGCTCTCAGTGCTGCTCTGGCGGCTGCCTGAGGCCCGGCTCAAACTGTCCCGGTTGCCCCTGCAGAGATGGAAGGAATGAGACTGCATGTCCCAGCGCAAGGGGCAGCAGCAGGACCTGCAGCAGTGCTGCCACACTGCACAGTGCTGCTCCCAGCAGCTGGCTGGGACACAGCACATGGGCACTTTGCATAGGGATCTGACAGCAAACACACGCCCCGGGGCACAGCTTCCTTGGGCATGCACTAAGAAGACCCAGACGCTGCTGATGGTCCTCGGTGTGTGTTGAGAGCTGGCTCTTGGCCCTTTTCCCTAGCCAGATCCTCACCTGGAAGAGATGCCAGCAGGGTCAGAGCATGATCCCTTGCTAAACCCCTCCTTGTCTCACAACAGGGAGCTTCTAACAGAGGTCTTGAGACAAGGCTGATTGAGTCCACTTTTCACACCAGCCCTGGTCTTTCTGCTCAGCTGGGACACCTACGTGCTGGGATGTTGCTACACCCAGAGCTGTGCTCCCATGTGATTACCCTCCCTTAGCCCCGGATCTGACAACTTTACAGGGCTTTAGAAAGTATCAGCAACACATCCAAAGCAGTGAGCCCGGCAACCAGCTAAGGATCACAAGCACAGGAATGGGTTGCCAGGTCTTTGCCAAGGAGGAACGGAGAAGGCAACACCGGAGGAGATGCTTGGGTAGTGCTGTAGGCTGAGCCTGGCAGCAGCTCCACGCAGTTGTGGAGGGGAAAAGAAAGGCTTGGAAGAAACTTCTGAAGTGATGTCCTAGGCTGCTGGGAGCATGGGAGAGCCAAAGCAAACACATCCCTTGGGAAAACTGAACAACGGTTATAGCCCGAAAGAGGTAAAGGAATTGGACTATGCAGACTCCTGCTTTTCCTACTCCTGCTGCTCCAGGCATGCTACCACACTCTTGCCTTCCAAAAGCACTGCCCCAGCAGCATCAGCTGTGCCTTTCTCTCCCTCTGCTTTACTACAGCCTGTTTCCAAGTGTGTCTACCAGCAGAGAGCTCTCTGCAATCACATCTGGGCTTCAGCAGCTTCCAAGCAAGTGGAGGATGTATTACTCCATATGCCCGGCCCAAAATGTATTACTCTGAATGCTGGGCTTTGAGGGTGGTAAGTCTCTGGAGTTCACCGTGACATCACCTCCTGCTCCTGAAGAGCTTGTCTATGTCTGTCCAGAGCTCAAAATGGCCCAAAGGCCACACATCCTCCCTCTCTCCGCTACGCAAACCACAAAACAAAGACAGCAGGTTAACCAAGCTCTTTAGGGACAAGTCAGAAAAGCTCCTAGTGCAGCCCTGGCTCCTAAAGCTGCAATCACATCAGCAACCATCACTACTGTGTGATTCTATGAATGCCACCACCACGCAGGGACTCCAGGACACAGTCCCTGGAACTGTGCTGAGGGCATTTGGTTTTCCACAACAGCATCCCTCAGAAGAGCCTGAGCCATGTGAGAGACTGAGAGGAGCAAAGCTGTTCCTCCACTCAGATCACAGAATGGTTTGGGTTGAAAGGGACCTTAAAGCTCATCCAGTTCCAATCCCCTGCCACGGTCCAAAGGCCCCTCTCCAGGTTTCTTGTCGCCCCTTTAGGCACTGGAGCTGCTCTGAAGTCTCCCCAGAGCACAGCAGAGGGGAGGGAATCCCCTCCCTGAGCTGCTCTCATGCTGTGGGGGTGCAGCCCAGCACATGGGGGGTTCTGGGCTCAGGTGCACACTGAAGCTGGGTCATGGGGAGCTCCTCTTCGCCCAGCACCCCCAAGTCCTTCTCCGTAGGGCTGCTCCATCCAGTCTCCCCCAGCCTGTGTTTGTGCTTGGGGTTGCCTCCTGTCATACACAGAGATGCTCCACCTCTAGAGCTTTGGCTATGAAATGAGAGGGCAGCAGGCATGAAGGCTTTGATTTTCACGCTATTCTTTATCCTCCTCCTTTCAGCAGCCTCCTGCAGCAAGGTGACTTGTCACTTAACTCCATCCTTCCTGCCTTTTCATCCACAGGAAAACCACTTCGTACGAAAATGCTGCTCAAACACGTTCCCAGTGCCCTCTGCAGCATCCTCTGCTTGAAGTGGAAGCCTGAGACACTTCAATGCCACCGCTAAGTAATCCAGCCTTTATAATCAGGGATTAGGAACAATCCCACCTAGCTGGATGCTGATCGCTGTAAGGGCAGGGGGTTTCTTGGGAGAGAAGAGGCAGAACGGTTTAAAACTGCTGAAATCCTCTGGCTTCTCCATTCTTCTCTGCCATTCCCCCTTTCTCCCCCTCTTCATTTTCATCGATGGCTCAGCAAAAAAAAAAAAGAACTCAAGAAATGGATGCTGCAAAAAAGACAAGTTCAGAAACTTCACAAGCAGCCACGCATGGGGCAAACCTACTCAGCAGGATAAGTCACAGAGAGGTACCTAAAAATCTGCCTGCGTTTTGTGAGAACTAGGAGAAAAGGCTTCTTTGGAGATTCTGTCAGTTAACAGCAGAAAAAAGCATCATTACAGAGTCATGCAGTCCTCTGCAGAGAAAGCCAGAGCTACAGATAGTGTCTGCTGAACAGTACTGACCTGCTGTCGGTGAGATATCCATTCTGGCCAGCCTGGAAGCACGGGAAATACATGGAGATGGGAAGGAAAGAAAGGAGAGACTTAGTAACTTTGGAAGCAACAAAGCAATTGGAAAGCAAAGAGGAGCAAAGCACTAACAGTACGGGACTTGAACACAGTTTGTGATGTGCACCAGTTACATGGTCACTCAGGAGTCTTGCTGCACACCAGGCCCACTTGGCTCTCCATCCAGGCCCATTAGGAACCTTTCCTGGTACCTATGACCCTGAGATGTCTCAAGAGTTCGCAAATCTGAGTCCTCAACTCCCTCCTTCATTGCTTTAAGGCAGCTTTGACGGTAGCTTTGTCAACGGAACAACCAAGGCCAGACATACAAGGGTCCTTACTTGCTAAATGCACTTATCAGAGCCATGTCAAAAAGGCAGAGGGCTCAAAGCCAGCTCAGGCCACCCTGCGAGAGTCGCCCCTGCCTCTGGAAGTCAGATGCAAAGCACTGGCTCAGCCCATGAACACAGAGCAAAGGTTAAGTACCTGCCCACCCCATGTTGTGCTAACACAGGGCAGCACGTGCTCTAGTCCAGGACTACAGGCAGAGCTGCTTACTAACCTGTCTGGATGGCTTTGGGCCTGTGCATTGAAGACAAGTCCCTGATCACAGCTGGCTGGAGAGTCACTGCCTGAAGCCTGGTGACCCAACGCAGCCCAGCACAATGGCTGCCTTAACATCCTCCTTGGGCAGGCACATGGCAATTCCCATTAGGATGAATGAAAGGCGTCTTCCCCAAGGTGCTCAAAAGCAGCAGGCAAGGAGCTGGACTTTGAACGTGATCCACGGCAGATGGGCACTTGGAATCGGCCCTGGGTCCACCACTTGGCACAGCATGGAGAGCTGCCTCCAGCTGGCAGACAATACTCAACAGAGCAGAGCACAGCAGCCTCTCTGAGCAAGGAACACAGCTCCAACTTAGAGGAGTTCCATGTAGGGAGCAGAGATTTCAAGGAAGCAGTAACCAAGCTGGACACTCCACAAGAATGACACCAAATGTACTGCCCCATTCCTCCTGTAAAGGCACAGAGCCCTGCTTGATACTCCAAGGCCAGCACTGCTTGGTCAGGAGGTCGAAGTTGCAGCTCCTTTCAGATTCATCCATTGATTTGCTAGTCATCCCAGAAATGCCACTGCAAAAGCTTATAATCTTGCTGGGCAGCAAGGAGCAAACCTGCCCCCTCTGTCAGTCCCCACACGTGAAGTAGGCAATTTAGGGAAGGAGCAGACTGGGGAGTGGAGGTGTAGCTCCTCTATCTCAAGGTCTTAGACATGTTAGGTAGGAGCTGGAATTCAACACTAGAAAGACCACTAGGAAATTGGTAGAGAAGGCACTGACAAGATCTGACCTCTCAGTATAGTCAAGGCCACCTTCTGCCACAACGTTCCAGGAGGGTACCTGGCAAGTGAGTCATCCAAGCTTACCTCTCGTGCAAATATCCGCTCCCTGACCCGCTGATACTCTTCCTCTCGCTCTTCTATAGATTTGCTCCTTCTCCCATCCTGCAAGGGGAGTCTGATCTGAAGGGACAAACACATCTCAGCGGGTCAGCAGTTGCCAATGGGAGCAGGGGGCTCAGTCAGCTGCTGGCATTTTTATGCAGCAGTGTAAGTGGACGTGGATTACGGAGTGCGTGCATGATGCCTGGATGCAATGACACAGCCTCTGCCTTTGAACCTACCTTCCAAACACCTATGTCTAGGGATGAACATCCTGGAGGTCTTAGTGCACTCCATCTCCTGGATCAAGCACAACTACTCTGCCTGATTCAGAAAGGACAGATCAGGAATATCACCATGTGCTTCTGGAAGACTCTTCCCAGGGGTCAAAAGCTAAAGGCCGCTCTTTGGAGCATATGCCAACACAGCAAACTCCTGCTCAGACATGAATTCTGTGCTTCATGGGTAGCTGCATCACCTGCAGAGTGCCACCATGGGGAAACCAGAAACTGATACTGATTGCAATGACCAACTCCCCAGCCTGATGACTTAAGTTCAGCAACATGACCCAAAGGCAAGGGATAGTGGTATTCTGGGGCGATGTAAAGATAGGAGCTACAAGAGCAAAGAGCCTGAGATCCCTGGTGAAAAGGTCTCCTGTCTCTTGCCTCTCCTGCCCCAGTTCTGACGTTCAAGAGTCTGTCTGACACAGGCTGGGAACACAGCCACAGATGAACAAGCTAGCTCTGCATTACGGGTCTGGTGCCACCTGAGACAGCCCGAGGGCAGCCAGAGATTCAGGAGGGTTTTGAGCTTGGATGAATGGCAAAAAGTGTTTCATTTTGCCGATGGTTTCCTTCCAGCAGCACTCTGAGTCCTGTTGACTTCGCAGCTGGACTTGCTGCAAGCCCCAGGAAGGGGTGGGAGAGATGCTTGGCAACACAGCTCTGGGGCATTTCCAAGGAAACCTTAGCAAAAGGCTTCACCTTAAAGCCTGGCCCAGCCACCAGATGATATTCAGGGTACAGGAAAGTACCCCCCCATAGAATCCACACAATTCTTCATGCATTTCCACAGTATTTTGTCAGGTTTTCAGGATATAGCTAGATGCAGCTGCTTGGGTGGGGTGGAAGCTTCTATTAAAGAAGGTTACTGCAGGAAACCCAAGAGAAATTGAGAGCTCTTCTCAGCTTAGAGAAGTCACATTTGACTTTCACAAAGGATGGAGATACTGCATTACCACCCCTTACCTGATTATCATCTCGGTCCATGCTGGTATCATCTCGTTTTAGGATGAACCTCTGCGGGAACTCTGCATTCTTCTCATCTTTGATGTGCTCAGAGAACCTCTGCTCAGGGCTGCAAAGGAAGAACCAGCCCTTGTTAGAAAGGGAGACACAGGAATAGAACTGTCTCCCTAAACCCACTGCTTTGCAGGGATTAAGAAGGTGCGCAAAGATGTTTGTTGTGTTAAATCTCTCCTTCACGAGGGCAACCAGAGATTCTGCCTCTTCTCTGAGAACTAGAGAGCTAGGAAGGGCTTGCAAATAGGACTGGAAGTGAAGGATTCGCCTCTTCTAGAGAGGGGACCTGC
This sequence comes from Ara ararauna, assembly GCA_028858755.1. Taxonomy (NCBI): domain Eukaryota; kingdom Metazoa; phylum Chordata; class Aves; order Psittaciformes; family Psittacidae; genus Ara; species Ara ararauna. Next base: position 9,075,622 of record CM054390.1, read on the forward strand.
CCTTCTTATGGAGGCAAAAACATGGTGTGGGATCCACCCTGCTCTGGACCAGGGCTCTGCATCTGGGGGTCAGGTAGCCCCACACAAGGAACGGGATTCCAGCCCAGTTGTTCTCCCCCCCTCCTTATCCCTTACATTCGTGTGTTACTCGTCTTGTTGATAATGACTGCCTTCCCAGTTTGGTCCACGTTATGGTCCATGCCAAAGTAGGCAGCTACCCGGTGCAGCAGCATCCTATGGTATGAGGTCATCTGAGGGAACTTCTTAAACTGATTGCTGAGAAGAGGGGAGAAAGCATTAGAATTTAGGAGGCTCTGAAAGAGACAATGATCATCTGACACCAAAAGAGACATCAAGGCTGGAGATGCCTTAACCAGACCCCACATCAGACCACGGCACATATCCCAAGCAGTTAGTCATGAATCAAGTCCTGCTTCTTACACCAAGCGTGAGCTTGGGCTTACACTGCTTTGCCAGACAGAGCTGAGCTGAGTCAAGGGCTCAGGCTGAATAAGCCTGTCCTGAAACAAGACCAGCTGTGGATAAATGCACGTTTGTTTCTAGGAGCCAGCATTAGTAGTTACACCGTGACTTCCCTGATCCTATTAGACAAAGAAGTTTACAAGCCCTGTGGCCAACACCTATTCATGCTCATATTCTGGGATGTGAATCCTACAACTGGTTTTCCCACCCCTGATTTACACTAGGAAGAGAAGCACAACGGCACTAATGTCATTCCCTATGGATACAGTGTTCAAGCAATTGATACCCAATTGATGACTAGATGTTCTTAAGGTCCTTTCCAACCCTAACTATTCCATGATTCTATGATATGAAACTCAGAAACCTTGTGTATAGACAAATGGAGGTAGAAGATCAAGGCCAGGCTGGACAGGGATTGAAGCAACCTAGTAGAAGGTATCCCTGCCCATGACAAGGGATTGGAACTGGATGAGCTTTAAGGTCCCTTCCAACCCAAACCTTTCTATGACTCTATGAGGATGTACAAAAGAACAGGCCTCCTCCCAAAGGACACTCCCTTCTTCCCTGGGTGCCCCAGCTCCTAAATAGGAAGTAACAAACCTCTTTTGCATGACACAAACATTGATGATCACTTACTTGTTATCACTAATAAATTCCAGAATCTCCTGTTCTAACTTTAGTAGCATCATTCTATCCCTGTCAAGAAAACAAAAAGGAAAAGGCCACCTTTAAAGAGTGAACTATAGCTTTCTCTGTGATAGCCCTTCCCTGTGATAAACTCACAAACACCTGGAGCAAGCAACCTTGTTAACCAGGCTTCACACACCCTCCACAGGAATGAATTGAAAAACTCCACATTTATTCATATATAGCAAATGAATTGCCAGATTTTTTGTAGTTTAAAGTCGGTTTACTACATGGTGGGCTTTGGGTAATACTGACTCTCTGCTCTGCTGGAAGCACCACTGGCAGAGACTCCAGCTTTGTTATTCCTATGCCAGCATTTGGCTTGATTCTATTTATTACTGACACAGCAGTGGTTTCTTTTGAGGTTGGGATTTGACAATCAGTTATAGGAAGGGTTTTCAAGTAATCAAGATTCCTTCCTGCTTGCATTCAAACAAACACTAGCTCTCCATCATACACAATTACATGTTTTGCTTGACTGCGGTATATCAAATCACAGTTGTCCTTTTTGTTTCTACACTGCCTCAGCTCCAGTAACACCCTCTGAAAGGTAAAACACACTCGCAGGTACTTTCTGTAGTTGCTGTAGCGCCCCCTCCTCCCAAGACACAGACATATCCACACATGTGCACAAACTCCATGGGTTTAAGAGTCAAAGTGTTCAAGGCCAGGCTGGACAGAGTCTTGGGTGACATGGCCTAGTGTGAGGCATCCCTGCCCATGGCAGGGGGGCTGGAACTGGATGATCTTAAGGTCTTTTCCAACCCAAACCATTCTATGATTCACTGGTCACCAGGTACTCCCTCCCTTCGCTCCACTAGCAAGTGGTTTTAATGAGAAGGCACCTACCGTGGGTTTTTTTTCAGTGTATTTACTAAAAACTCATGCAAATCTATCCCAGTGGAGTCTGTATATTCCTGGCTGGAATCTGAAAACAACACAACAGCAACAGCAGAAGAAGTTAACAAAACACTGCAACAGAAGAGAGAGAAGGGAAGAGGTGCATGTCTCACTGTCCCCACAGGGAAATGAACCTCATCATCAGCACTGAGTATTCATGACAGGAAGAGAGGAAGAAAAGCCCACCTTCTTCAGGTTGGGACCTGTATCACCTGGGTTCGAGCCCAGTTTCTAGCACAGGCTCTGAACACAACCTCTAGGTCAAGTGTCTCCATCTGTACAATCAGGACCATGTCCCCTTTCTGCCACGGGCTGCGGAAGCATTGATACAAGGCACACGGGAGGAGGATGCCAGAGAGAGGGAGATGAGATCAGGTCATGGAAGGAAACCTTGTCCCTAAACCCAACCACTTGGAGAATACTCAGGATATTCCATGCTATTATAGCATACTCTGTACAAGCAATTTCTGCAGCTTTGATACTGGGTGCAGAAGAACCCTGTTCTTTCCCTCTCCCCACATCCTTTGTCACTTAAAAGGAATCACAGCAAAACCAGCAAGCAAAACCGAACCTGCCCCAGTGCAGAGCTGCTGTCTGTACAAGGACAAGAGCTGCAATTTGCTCACCAGATTAAATGTGTATCTTTTAGCCATACCTATGCCCTAAAATCATACACGCAGGTTTGTACAGCAGAAACTGAGCTGACCTTCTTGCAACCTCATAGCTTGCCACGTGTGGCAACTGAAACTGAAAGCAAAAGTCCTTAAGGGGGGTGTTCTTGGGTTTGCATCTGCACTGTTAAAAAGCCACCAGATCACTAGGAATGATGCAGGAAGCCTGCAAGTCTGCTAGGGCACATGCCAATCTAAAGAAATCCTTCCCCTCGCTCTGCAGGCTCCGTTCCAGAAAGGATGCCATAGAAATGATAGTCAACATCGAGCACCTCACCTCGAGACAGCATTTTCCTCGGTGCCTTTTCTTTATTCTTGTCTTTTTCTTCTTTCTCAGCCCCATCTTTCGTGGACTTTTCCTCTTCCTTGTCAGAAGGGCAGCTAACGTGCAACTGAATGATATCCTGCAACAGAAAACCCCAGGCTGGTCTGAGTCACTTGAACATCCCCTGGAGCTGGGACAGACAGCACTGAAAGGGGATTCAGGTTGTGAATGTGAGCCATTTCACAAGCAGCCCCATTCTAAGAGCAGCCAAAGCAGTCTGTCTCCCCACCCTCCTTCCAACGAGAAGCCTTTGGCCGGCACTGAGGGGACTCTCAAGAGCATTTGTCACTGTTGTCACTTGCCTGGATCACCTCAGAATCTAAATCAAACACTTCCTTATTTGAAGCTGGTAAGATGCTATTACATCTTCGACTCACTAAGGTGAGACCTGCACTATTTCAGGAAGACTCTTTTAAAGCACCTCCCTGACTGCTGCCCACCTCCAAGCTTCAGCTTCTCTGGCACTGCCCACAGTGACCACAGACGGGGATCGCCTCTTTTTGTCTGTGAGCTGGCTGCTTTCAGCCTGAGCATCAAGGAAAGGGCTTGCATCAAATCTTCTTTCCCATGGCCAAAAGCCCAGGGCTTTTGTGAAGGCCAAGTACCATTTCATTTTGGGGGCATAAGCTTGCACAGCACGAGTAGCTGTGGGTGCCCCGGGAGTTGATGCAGATGATTCCTTGCATGTATGAGCAGTGGTCACAGACATAATCCATTCCTTCAAAAACAGTCCCTTGGGGAAAATTCCTGGCTCTCAGAGGACTGGACATCACTTCCAGCAAGGCAAGGATTTTCCAGGCTTCCCTACTCCATAGCTTGTCTCGTTCTAGGCCTACCTGTGACTCCAGCAGCCCATCTACAAAGGGGCTAGACGATTCTTCACATACAGCCAAACTCCTGACCAGTTTAAGCTTTGAATTAGACTGGAAAAGGAAAAGAAAGAGGACAGTTAAGACACCTCAGCCAAAATGCACACAACACTTAAGGTCATAATGCTGCACTACCAAGCCACTCACAGTCAGCCAGGGTGGACAGAACCTTGAGTGCCATGGTCTAGTGTGAGCTGTCCTTGTAGGGGTTGGAACTGGATGATCTTAAGGTCCTTTCCAACCCAAACCATTCTATGATTCTATGCTATCAACCAGTCACATGAGATCCCAGGGAGGATCAACAATAAGGAGAAAAGCTTGAGGTGCACAGACATGTTCTGCCTTACGTATGGCAGTTGTACCTAACTCTGTCTTTTAAGTGGAGGGTATAACATGCCCTGTCCCTCCAGTGACACCTCTGAATTTCACTTCTGGTGTGTTGGGCTCTGGGGAAGGGAAAGGAGTGGCAGTGAATAGCAGCAAACAGTTCCTTCATGTGTTAAAACGGAGCACTCCTGCTCCAGTGCATGGCAAGTGACTGTCCTGAGCCATCATGTGCTGTGTTGTTGCATCTGCACAGGAAAGACTTGAGAGTACCAGCCTGGGATCACGACTCAGTGCAGGGTGGCCACAATGAAGAACGGGACATCAGAAGAGGTCATACCTTGGCTCTTTTTCTGGCATGTCCATGGCTTGAAGTTCGCCTCTATGGAAAAAGGAAAGAGAAGGCAAGAAGCTGAATGTGGGGGACTCCCCCTCGGGACTACCCCCTCATCTGCACTTACCTGAGACTCTTGGCGCACGCTGACCTCCTCACCGCCGTCCTTCTCCACCTCCTCCTTGCTCGGTGACCTGGATATGTATTTGGTTTTGTTCACAGATTCTTCAACCACCTTTTTCTCAGACTCCTTCATTATTTCCAGAGACTCCTGGGCTGTGTTGCTGTTTGACATCTTCAGAGCCCTATGATGCAGCAACGGGCACCTGCCAAAAGAGATGGCCAAAAGGGGAGAAGGGAGTCAGGTGCTGGGAAGAGTTTTTAGCTGTAACACAGACTCTTGTCCATACAGGTTGTAACTTCCTTTTAACTCAACTCGGGTACAAAGACCCCCAAAAAGCACCCTAACGACAGCACAACCCCTTGGATGAGTGGCTCAAGGGGACCTGGCAGGAGCTCCACAACTCCCCCCAAGTCTCTGGAGACACTACCTTGGCACAGAAGAGTCTCGGAGATACACAGAGGTCCCCAGTGCAGGCATTGAGCCCAATAACTTCTTTGATATGAAAATGATTCCCCTTTCCAGGAAAGGAAGAAGTGATGTAGCTCAAGGGTTAATAGTGAGGGTGCTGCATGGGGGGAGTTGTACTCTGCTCCAATGCCTCCGACAGCAACTAGGTTAGAAAAGGGAACACTTGCTGGATTTACTCACCAGCCCCCCTATAGCAAGTTTTTAGCCCCAAGCCAAGCACCTCAGAGTATGGTAAAGGGATCTTTTCTCATCATACTACAATGGAACTTTGGCATCACAAGAGGAATATCATCAGATTTCCCTCTCCTCTCCCAGAAAAGACAACTCAGAGCCACTGAACTGACATCTGTCGGCTGCCCTCTCATAATACAGCGTCTATCCCCACCAGCACTCCTGCAGGATGTTTCCCTGCACACATAATTCAATGAAGGTATGTGCATTGCTAGTGCTTCTCAATAGCGATGCTTTCAAGAGGAGGTTTCCTTTCGGTATGAATGAATCAGCCCTGCTGCCCCAGGACAGACGTGGGATGCAGCAAGGGGGTGGTAGACAAGAGCTGCTGTGACAGACAGCGGCTTGCAGAGAACGTAGAAGTTCAGAGGACTCAGTGGGGTGGGTGGGACTGAACTGAGCCCTGTCAGGGACATGACAGAGATGATGTGTTCAGCTCTGGGGCAGCAACACAAGGATGTGGAGCTGGTGGAGTGAGTCCAGAGGAAGCCACGGAGATACTCCTCAAGCTGGGCTGGTTCAGCCTGGAGAAGAGAAGGCTTCTTAAGGGGAGACCTTAGAGCAGCTCCAGCGCCTAAAGGGGCTACAGGAAACCTGGAGAGGTTTGGACAACAGCCTGTAGGGACAGGACAAGGGGAATGGCTTCAACCTGCCAGAGGGGAGATTGAGATGAGCTCTTAGGCAGAAGCTTAATAAGAAGCACCCTGTGAGGGTGGTTGGACACTCTCCGGGTTTCTTGTAGCCCCTTTAGGCACTGGAGCTGCTCCAGAGGTCTCCCCAGAGCACAGCAGAGGTGGAGAATCCCCTCTCTGAGCTGCTGCTCACACTCTGGGGATGCAGCCCAGCACATGGGGGGGTTCTGGGCTCAGGTGCACACTGAAGCCGGTCATGGGGAGCTTCTCATCGACCAACACCCCCAAGTCCTTTTCTGTAGGGCTGCTCTCAATCCATTCTCTGATCAGCCTGCATTTGTACTTGGGATTGCCCCGACCTGGGGCTGGACCTTTCACTTGGCCTTGTAAAAACCCCATGAGGTTCGCATGGGTTCACCTCTCCAGGCTGTCCAGGTCTCTCTGGATGACATCCCTTCCCTCCAATATATCAGCTGTACTACACAGCTCCATATTACCATCAAACTTGCTGAGGGTGCAATTTTCAGACTCAGCTCAGGTCATCAGTGTTAATGGAATAGAGTTTTCACTACAGAGAAGGCTGCAGAGCCTCAGTGCCAAGAAGAAACCCTGACCCAACTGTAACAACAGCAGCTTTCTTTAGGCTGGTTATAACATAGAAGGAAAGCACACTTAGAAACAAAGCACATCCAACTGCATGCTAAAGCAGAGTTAAAGTGCTCAGAGGGCTCAGAAATAAACATCCTGAGGCTGGTGATTCACTGGGGGGCAGGACAGGCCCCACCACACTGCTTGGATGGACAATCATGTCAATTCTGAGCACTGGGAGCAGATGTAGGCAGGACGAGCTGGACCAGCCCAAGGGAGGTTTGCTGGTGCAACTGATAATTCACCCCAATAAGCTGTGGCCTTCAGTGTTTCACTTCACCCCTCTGTGTCAGGCTTCAGTATCAGCATCATCCATCACAAAGTGATGCTCGCACCAACAATTTCCTCATTGGCTCCGGAGGCAGCCAATGAGAATCGCAGCTCCATGGCAACAGGCTCTGTCACTAGGAGCAACCGGATGAGTTTGGGGGTGATTTAGAGTCCCCCCTCCCCATTCCCCTTCCTGAGCACAGCGTCTGCTGTAGGAAAAGGTTTTCACAGGAAGTGGAGGCGGCTGCAAATTCAAGGCACTAAAGGCTCCTCGGTTCTCCTGCGCCAGGCAGCACAGTGCTCCCTGCCTGCACCGAGGCTTTTGTCCTCCCCTCTTCTGCCAGGGCACCGCAGCTGGTAGGGTTTTTGGTGTATTAAAGCACAGATGTAACAGGAGGCTGTGATTCAAGGCTTTGCTAATACAACCAACGAGGGCCACCACAGATCCTGAAACACCTCCCTCCGTTCGGCGTCCAGTCTGCTCTGCAGAATGGAAGCTGCCTGCAAAGACACTGCTGACAGGGGCATCCCACAACAGGTCTGAAGCCTCGGCTTGAAAGCAAACAGGTAAAGAGCCTTTTGAGTTCACTCTGCTTCATCAAATCAGACTGGTTTGTGTTGGAAGGGACCTTAAAGCTGCCCACAGGCAGGGACACCTTCCACTGGAGCAGCTTGCTCCAAGCCCCTGTGTCCAACCTGGCCTTGAACACTGCCACAGCTTCTCTGGGCACCCTGTGCCAGCGCCTCAGCACCCTCACAGGGAAGAGCTTCTGCCTCAGAGCTCATCTCAATCTCCCCTGTGGCAGGTTAAAGCCATTCCCCTTGTCCTGTCCCTACAGGCCCTTGTCCCAAGCCACTCTCCAGGTTCCTTGTAGCCCCTTTAGGCACTGGAGCTGCTCTAAGGTCCCCCCTTAAGGAGCCTTCTCCAGGCTGAAGCAGCCCAGCTCTCCCAGCCAGGCTCCAGAGCAGGGGTGCTCCTGGTGGGGAACACGGCACCCTATCAGGGACAACAGTTCGACCTAGAACTAGCACCTGGAGCAGCGAGAAAGCCTTGACACCATACCCAGGCACACTCAGAAACTGCCACTATCTCAGCCAATGAATCAACCTGTCTTGAATTCCCTCCACTGTTTTATGACCAGTTGAAGAGAGGGATTTAATTCCTCACTCCATTGCAGTTCCTACAAAACCTAGCAAAAAAAAACCCCAACCAACCCAAAACAAACAGGAAAAACCAAACAAACCCAAGCCAAAGCCCAGGAGGCCACTTGTATCTGACTGCACAGTGCATGGGCTCCCAGTGCTTAGTCACTGCCTTAAATCTTCATCTCCACCCCCACATTACATCAGAGGTGAAATGATGATGCAGATGGAAAGGTTCGACTTCAGGTGGAAATAACCTTATAGGAACAAGGAGATAGGAAATGCAAGTGAGATGCAAAGCCCCCTCAACGTCAATTCTGGAGCATATCAGGAGGTCTCCAGCACATCCCACCCAAATAACTCCAAGGAGGGAAAAGATAACACCAGTTAAATAGGAACACAGGAACCGAAGCCTGGGGAGAGGTGTAATCCTGGAGCGCTTCTTCATTCTAAATACCTCTAAAAAGGCTGTTCACCAGTAGAGGTGCATCTGAATTATCACATCATTCAAAGCAGAACAAGTGATTTCTTGCCCCTCCAGATGTTCTCTCTCAAGACAGGTCTCTGCTTCCTGCCCCAAAAGCCACTCTGTTCATTTCATGCAACTTAAACTGCTGCCTTTCGCAGCAGAAGTAGCTGAATTTCAGGAGCAAAGGAGGTATCTTCCACTTGTAACCGAGCCCTGAGCCTTCAGATTGAGAGCAAATATTGAACCAAGGAAGGATTCCCCATATCAGTTAAGAGGGTATCCCAGCTTGGAAGCATCCTTACCACAAGGACCAACGCAAGGGGAGAAACGGCCTATCAGTGAAGCGACACAGATCCTGCTCCTCTGCCAGGAATACAGAGGTGGCAACGTCCATAGCATCATGCAGTCAGCTGCCATCACTGAGTCAGCTCTACCAGGGGCTCACAGCCAAAGGAGAACAGCAAAATGACAAAGGAAAAGCGTGTTGGGTTTTTCCCCCCCTATACCAGGAAACTGCTGACTGGGGATAGCAGTGGCAGGAAGAGTCACCATATGCAGGAAGCTTCAACGCAGAGTTGACCGATGCGCTCAAGAGAATCCAGCTTGACTGCCTGCATAGTCAGGTCCTTGCTTTTGACTCCCGGAGCAGCCTATACGCTACGCAAGATCAGAGCTCCCACCTCATTGCTGCTGCGAATAAGTTGATGACACAGAAAGAAGGCAATCATTGGATTCAGGCATGCTGAAGATCTCCTGGGGAAGATAATGCAGTTCAGCACCAAAGCCCGAGGCTGTAAAGATCCCCAGATCCCACTGCAAGCCTCCTCCCCACCCTGATTTGGCTTCCTGCTCCACTTTTGAGGCATGCTTCCTTTTGTATATGCGTTGAGAGGAGAAAATGGTGCATGGAGGGAGGTAGCACATGAAAATGCAAGTGAGCAACCACGACAAATGGTTAGAAATCAGCTTAAAAGAAGGCACCCGTTATTGCCTGTTATGGAACCACGCACTGCAACAGCTTTTATGTTCAAGTGACCCAACGAGAAAAGGAGACTGGAGGAAAAGGAGATGGAATTCTGTTTGCAGCGCTCAGCGTCGACAGCGGAGCCTCACTGCTCAACACCACCTCTTTGCCAGGCAGTTTACTTGCGCTTCCAGCCCTCTAGTTGGAAGCACCAGACTCAAATCAGCAATCCAGGACATTCTTTGCTGCTCTACAGCACTTCTGGGCACAAAAGAATCTCTGCAGGACTTGGAAGAGGATGAGTAAACTTTGCTCACACCTATTCTGCAGGCACGAAGAAAGAGATGCAGAGAACTTCTGCTCCAGTTCTTCGATGCCCGCACCTTTACGTGCCTCCTAGAAAGGCTGGACAGAAAGGACAACGCTGGGAGAAAGGAACCTACTGCACAAACACCACGGGAGGGTTTCCAGGAGGAGGAGGAGGTCCAATGATACTGAAGAAAGTGGGTTGCAACAGCCTCAGGCTTCAAAGTTCCTTTTACTTGCGGTTCACAGCAATAGAAGCCATCTTCAGGCCTTCTGAGTCAAAGGGGTATTATCTATTTGATGTTAAAACCAAACAAAACAGTGATGCTGCTCTCTTTCCCCTTTATTTTGGGAGCTGCAGTGAACCCTCTCCTTGCTCACAAGGTCTGGGGAATTAAAACCAAACCACAAACCAGCTGAGAGTGAAAACATGACAGAACGACAGGAGCCATAGGTACAAACTCGCCAGGAGGAAGGGCTTATGTCCGGTCCCAACACAGCGCTTGTGAACAGTTCCTCTGAGGGTCCCTTGGCAGTAAAGACAAATCCAAGATGAGACTCTCCCCATCAGAGAGCTCCCTTCTCCATTTGCCCTGGTTTTCCTTTCCCCATCACGAGCTATTCCTGTCTTCATCTGAAGAGCAGGGAACTGCTCCCGTGACGTCAAAGCAGTTTCCCAGCAACAATTAAGGAGGGCTGTCCACCACAGGGGTTTCCTGAAAAGCTAGCAAGGAATGATCCACCTCCTTTTCACTGTGTCAGGATGCAATAGGACAGCACTGAGCAGGAACTTCTGTTAACCCTTCCATGGCCCAGAGGAAAACCCTGACACATCCTAACTTTTCCAGAGAACCCCCAAGCAGAATTCCTTCCACCTGAACCCATCCACAGTGAAATCCCTGGTCAGGTAGGAAAAGCCTGCAAGAGATGGAGGAGGTAACCAGGCTCAAGAAGAATGCTCTGGCATTAGAAAGATGGACACAAGCTCAATAGGAGCGACCAGTGTGCAGCTGCAGCACAAAAGCCAACAGGATGCTGAGGAACATCAACACAGGCATCACCAATAGGGATAACGATGTCATTGTCCCACTCAGTGCCTGCTGGGCCATACCTGGAATACTGTGTTCATCCCTGATATAGGAAAAGAGATGGAGACAGGCTGGTGAGGGGCTGTAGAAAGGCCACAATGATAATGAGAGGAGTGGGCAGCCGCGTGAGGAAAGGCTGAGAGAGCTGGGTCTGTTCAGCCAGGAGAAAGGAAGTCCAAGGGGGACCTTGTCACCATGGTCCAGGATTTAAAAGGCGCCTACAAAGAAGACAGAGGCTTTTGACAAGGAGTCACATGGAAGAGGGGAGCTGGGCACAAGATGGGGAGATTCTGTCTGGATAGAAGGAAAATCTTTCCCAGTGAGAACAATCAGCCATTGGAATCATCTCCCCAGGGAAGTGGTGACTCCCCAGGGTTGGACACTGGTAACATCTGGCTGGACAGGGTGCTCGGACATCTAGTCTAGGTCATGCTTTGCCTAGAAAGCTTGGACCGAATGATCCTTGAGGTCCTTCCAACCTGGAAGGATGGGATTCTCTGATTCAAAAAGCCAGGCTGCTATCTATATCCCTCTGGTTTCAAGGCTGATGCTCCTGCTTCTCACCATGCTGACGCTGAGCCACTTGACACACTATAGGGCAAAGAGGTACACAGCAATACAAGACACTGAGGGCTGTCTTCCAGGTGGGATCCAGAAACGGAGCTGATCATTACACAAAGCAGGGAATGATGATGATGATTAAAAGGAAAAAAGAAAAACACCAACTTGATCTTTTGGCTGCCAGCTGCAAAAGTTGGACTTGACAGAGGAGAAGGAGTGTGAAGAGCAGGTAAGGTGTAAGGTGTTCCCCTTCCCACTGTCCCCACAGCCTTCACCGTTCACTGCAGTGGCTGCTCCTGCTGCTTGCAGATCCTCAAGCCACAGGCGATGCTTTCAGTTTAATGCTTCTTTAAACTGGAAGCATCTTATTTAAACTGGAAGCATCACCTGTGCCTTGAGGATCTGCAAACCATGACATTTTAAAGACATGAAGGGAAAGGAAACGGGTCCAACACACCTGAACAAATATCCTGCAGTAGGTAACATCAAGCCCAAGAAAAGCAGCTCCTAAATCTCAAATGAAGGGAACATCATTTTCAGTACCCTGAGGTTTTTTAGGCAAGACCAGGTGATGAACCTGTGTGAGAAGGCAACAAAGGCAACCTCAACTCCTCGGTCTACTAAACCCAGTTCAGTAATAGGTTTAAAATGATTAAAACACGAGGTTATCATATATATATATGTGAACACAAATATAGTCCTACAGAACATCAAATTGCATAAGCTAACCTGAAAACGTCCTGTGACACATAGCCAATGAACTAGCCAACATTTCTCACCAGCTAGCCAGCTTCAAGCAAGTAAACCCTTTCATGTATAACCAGCAGAAGAGCAGGAAGCCTTTTGCCTTGGCAAAAGAGAAACTACCCAGGAGCAAGCTGCATAAATGCCGAGCTACGACACAAGGAGAACCCATGAGACCGTCACAGGGAACTCCTTCATGACATGGGAGAGTGCAGTGTGCTTGCTGGGGATTCCCTTGTCGTGCGGGTGCATCCCCTGCATCACAAAAGGAGGAAGGAGAAAGCTCATCTCACGCTCTCCAGTCTCACAGAGCCACACATTCATTTTAGCACAGCACCATTTTAAATTAACCCCATCAAAGCAGCAGAAATCCTGTCACTTACTTACCCGAGATGAACGATGTCGGCTCCCCAGCCCTGAAACACTGGCATTTATAGCTATGCTGTATTTCACACTGTGTGGGTATGGGGAAGAGGGGAAGGAAAAGTCTCCAGTCAATCTCTCTCAAGCCCAAAATAACTGAAGACTTGGTCTAAAAATAAACTCACCGTGGTGGCTTTGCACTCTCAGCAGGTCATCTGTCCCCTGATTTCAATGGAGCCCTCATTGCCACAACCAGCTCAAAATGAACTTTGCCAGGGTAACATCGCTCCTCAGCACGGCTCCCACCCCGGACTAAAACGCTAGTGATCGTTGCTGCTGCTACAGCAAGCTAATTGCTCTGACAAGCAGCTCTGAAGCAAAGCAGAGCCCAGCTGTTGAGAGGGATGTCAAAGAGAGCTCTGCCAATAGCCACATGCACACACCCCCCTTCCTGCTCTCATTCAAATACTTCAATGGAGCTGCCTCCGCACAGCCCTGCACAGCCCCGAGAAGGCTTTAAAGATGCAGCATCCCTCCCCTACCAGGCACAGGGGCAACGCAGATGGAAGTGCAGGAGCAAAGAAGAGACGCCCCGGTCACCATCAGCACCTTCCTGAAGAATCCAAGTGCGGGGACCGTGCTCTGCAGAACACCCTCCGGCGTGCCGAGGTAGGTCACGGGCAGCCTTGCTTCACTCCCATCACTGCTGCCATTGTGTTTCCATGGGGGCAGTTTGTTAATGGCTTCATTGCAATGCAGCTGGGCTTTTTTTCTTAGTGATTTATTAAGAAACAAGACATGCAAATGGCCCTGGAGAGGTTTGAAACCTCTCACCCCCCTTCAATTTTCCCCCACGAAGATGTTTTCCATCCCAGACCCGGTGACCAGGTTCACAGGCTGCGACCAAGTCTCCTCTCCATATCTTAAAGCTTACTCGTGAGCACCAAAGGCAGAGGCAGACTCCACAATGGATCTCAAGCACATCCTGTCCCTCGCCAGGCTCAGATGCTCCTTCCTGTTGGATTACAGGAATCTTCTGACTCTGGCTCTAAACACTGGTCAAGAGCAGGCAGGAATCATGCTGAGGGCACTGGGGGGGGGTTAGCCTGGAGAAGAGGAGGCTCAGGGGCACGTTATTGCTCTCTACAACTGCCTGAAAGGAGGCTGTAGTGAGGTGGGGGTGTCTTCTCCCAAGGAAGAAGTGATAGGACAAGAGGAAACGGCCTCAAGCTGCACCAGGGGAGGTTTAGATGGAGATGAGGAACAACTCCTTCCCCAAAGGGTGCTCAGGCATTGGAACAGGCTGCCCAGGGCAGTGCCGGAGTCACCACCCCTGGAAATGTTCACAAATGGTGTAGATAAGGCCCTCAGTGCCATGGGTTAGTGGTGGCCCTGGAAGTGCTGGGGAATGGGTGGACTGGACGAGTTTAAAGGTCTTTTCCAACCTGGTTAATTCAATGATTCTTCTGCACCAATGGTTCCCACTGGGCAGGAGCCCATCCTAGCAAGACACAACCAGAGCCGAAGAGCATCTGTTTGGGGGCCAGCACTGACTTCAAACACGAGCAGCTCAGTCAGAAGCTGTTCTTGAGGAGGCTGCTTGATCAGGTTGAGCTCTGGCAGCAGAGCAAGAGGTAGCAGGGCTCCTGTGTAAAGCCAAAAGCTTTGCAGAGAAAGGAGATGACGCTGAGAAAGCAGGCTCAGCCTTGCGCTCAAGGAGATGAAGAGGCTCAAGTGGGACAGTTGAGATGCGCAGCATTAACTGACAGCATCCATGGCAAATCGCATGGTGCTGTGCTGATAAAGCCTCTGCAGGACTTGCCTTTACCACTTCTGTGGAGTTAATGCAGCCAAAGCAACAGATCAATAAAGCTTTTGAAAAGCAAGGAGACAGACAACAGCAACCTGACACGTATCGGCTCTCACAAACTGAGGTTCAAGTTTGCAAAGCAGCCTTGCTTTGCAAAGGACTTCAGTTTAAATGCATGTATGAGCTTCTGTCTTAACCTGCTTCAGAGCCTTCTGAACCAAGCCCATGCAGAAAGCAGGTGAATGCTCCTCCTCTTCCTGCTGGATGTGCTGGGATCCCAGCTGCAGCAAACAGCCCCTTGCTTCTGCCCACAGCAATACCCACATTTGAAGAGGGGATCCCATGGCCACACAACCAGAGAGAAGAGAACAACAAAGGGGCAAGACATAAGGGGCAATAAGACAAAAGTCACTTGCAGTGCTCTACCAGTGGAGGGTCACAATTAATTGACACCCACATTGGCTGAATGCAAAGGCTTCATGGATGTTATATGAGATTTCCCCATTGGAAGGTGTACGGAAAACAGATCCAAAGGATTCCAGTTCCTTTTATGCCTGCTGGTAGTGGCCATTTCAAGGTTTTTCCTCCCAATTCCGTAAAGAACTTTTCAAGTGAAGGTGCTTGTCCAAGGGAAGTGAACCACCACCTCCATGGGCTGCTCAGCAAGAAGCCAGCCTGGACATCCATGTCCCCCTGCAGAAAGCATGCTCTCAGAGTGACTCCCTGTGGCAGCTTGAACCCAGGCAAGCTGCAGGACTCAGAGGTGAGCTTAACAACCTGGCATCAGGGGTTTCCCCTCTTTTTAACTCACCCACTTGGGGTTTCTTTATTCCTGAGCCCCTGGAGTTTCAGACCTGGAGTTCTGAGCCCTAAAGAAGCTCCAGCAGCTACTTTGCAAATGAACAAGCAAGAGGAATGGACTGATGCGTTCAGGTGCAGGAGCACACTCCAGCATGCCATGCTCAAGCTGGGGATCCCGGCTCCACATGCACAGAGCCTTAAAATCTCTTCAGTTTGCTAAGGAACATCTGCGGTCTGCTGCACTTCCACTCGGGGTCGTTAAGAACAGGTGCTGGCACCCTCTGCTCTGGAGCCCTGCAGTGACAAGATTAGTACTGCAAAGGGAGGGAACTTTGGCTGTTGCTCTTCCCTTCTACCTGTTTTCAGAGCTGCTCAGCAGGCAGAGGCATGCCAAGCAAGAACATCCAACCAGGTTAGGACCCTCTGTGGAAACCCCACTGTCAGTTCTTAACAGTCACATTAAAGCAGAAGGAAAAGAAGCTCCATAACCTAAGCCTAGACACCCCATCTCTAGCACTTAAGATGCCTGGCAGATGGCATTCCGAGTGGGAAAGCTGTCCGGCCCAAGGACACAAGCACCTGCCCTACATGGCACAGATGCAGCTTCCTGTGAGCTTGTCCAGCTCATTCAAAGCCCACTGCTTTGAGTCCTCAGCATTTCACCTTCCTGAAGCGTGTGAGAGGATTTCCTAAGCGGCATCTTTCTCCTTAGATGGGGAGAGAGTCAATCTTAGGTGGGAGGAGAAAGAGGAGGTGAAGGAAGAGTGAGTCAGCCCCACCAGCAGGCTGGACCAAGCCTACAGAGAGGGCTCCTGCCTTTCACACCTGAGAGCCATTTGCACACATAGGGGCATGTGAAAACCAGGTCAGGGAAAGCGGGGCACAAAAGCGATGCAGCAGCTCCAGGTATTGTTTGTGCTCCCAGCTCGCCAGGGAACTGCCAGTGCTTAATGTAGTAATAGTGCAGAGCAAACAAAGGGAGAAGCAGCAAGGCACATCCCCTCCCTCCCTGGCAGACAATGAGCCTTGGCTCTGATTTGCCTGGCCCAGCTCCTACTGAAAGGACACGCATCCATTTGGTAGTGGATATAATCCCATCAGAAGGGGGACACCAAAGTGGTGGCACGGCACTGGTGCAAACTGCACCAACAGCCAAGGACGGGGCTCCCTCATGTAATGGACACCTGCACCAGACACTTAGAAAAGGAGAAGAGCACTGCCAAGAGACTTAAATGCATTCACCTACCCACCCAGACCAGAAAACTCCTTCTCCCCTTCAAAAAGGTGAAAAAGAGCCTGGGACAGACCTCCTGTTGCAGGCACATCTCGCTTCTGCCAGCCTCAGCTACTGCAACACGGCGGGGATGAGGGAGAGAACTCAATCAGATGGAGAACTGCATCACAGACTGTTCTTTGGGTTGGACCTGACCTTGCTCATTGCATCCAGCAGCAGGCTGCAGTCCCTCATTCATTGCTCAAGTGAGAGGTAGAAACACGCTCCCCAGACAGCACACACTTCCAAGGACATTGAGCAGGCAGACTGCAGGGGAGATGTGACTCATCTTCAGGGAACTGCCAGGTATACCCCAAGCTTCTAAGGGATCAGCTCGGACAGGGAATGCGCTTAAGCAGCCACCATAACAACCACCACACATGGGAAGTCAAAGATCTTCCGTAAGTCCTCCAGGCTTGGTTTTGTAGGAGCATGTATGCAGCAGAAGGCTTGTGCTTGAAGTCAAGAAGCAGGAAGGATGAGAACTGCCAGGAGCTACCTACTCTAACATGGAGCTGCTGCTCCATCAATATCCAAACCTAGAGTGTGTACCCATTGAAATGCTGAAAGCAGGAGACCAGCAGAATCCCCACAGCTAGGGCTGAAGGAAGGATGTTCTGGTCTTCCTCATCCTTTTCCATGGGGCACACAAATGGAAGAGGGGGCAACAGCAGGAGAAAATAGAAATGCTGAGAGGCACTCAAGGAACGAAGGGGAATTAAGTTTAGTGAGTGGCTGGAAAAACCCAGGGATGAAACATCTTGCCCACCTGCTCCTCGGAAAGGCTGTGCTGCCATCCCTGATGGATAAAGGCCTGGATGTGAAAATGAAGCACCACACAAGCAGCTTTGAGCCAACCTCACCCATAGCCACGGCCTTGGATGCTGTCTTCTCAGCACACACCCACATGGAGTCTTCTTCCAAGGCTGAAAAGAATTATCTTTTCTCTTTTAAAAAGGGGCCTTCCATTCAAGCCTGCCTCAGCTGAGGATGTATTATCACGGCAACCATGCCCTCCCTGTCTGTCCCAGCAAGAAGAGTATCAAACACACCAAGGTCTGAACAATCCTGCATCAGCCCAGGCTGCAACCAAGCCCCACAGTCCCCTCCAGCCCTTCTCCAAGCCGCGACCAGCACGATTTGACATGAACCAAATCTGTCAATGGCTCAAGACAGACACGTGGGCAGTAATGAGCAGTGGGAAAAAACACAGCATACTCCATTCAGCTCCAAACACTGCTAAATAATTCAGGAAGAGAAATGCCGCAATATAGAGCACAGCACGGTTTAAAAATAGAACATGTGCCAGTGCCAGAGGAACGGAGGGGAAGGAGTGAAAAGCAGAGGGAGATGGCATGAACTAAAGCATGTGTGGCAACACACAGGGCAGCCCATGGATGCTGCGGCCACCCAGCTCTATGTATTGAGGCCAGCAGCTGTTTATTTGCTTGCCCTTTAAATTGGGAATCCAAAAGAATTGTTATTCTTGTTATTATGACGAACGTGGCAACAGAAACCAGGGCTACCCTCTCTGGATCAGAGCCCTGCAGCAAGGCACAGACCCAAAACCAGGCCAGCAGCACATGCGGCAGCACCGCAGGCACCAGCTCCCGGCGGCCAGGGTCAGGGACAGCCACGACCTGTGTGTCCCACTCATGGAAGGCTCAAACAGAGCTTTGAGATGATGTTCAGTACAATGTTTTCTACTGGGGGGGATGGTGAAATGAGTGGCCGCTGTTTCTAATGGGAAAGTGAGAGCCTTTTTTCTTTACTCAGCTGTTCTCCAGTAAATCAGCTACCTTAAT
Organism: Ara ararauna; assembly: GCA_028858755.1. Taxonomy (NCBI): domain Eukaryota; kingdom Metazoa; phylum Chordata; class Aves; order Psittaciformes; family Psittacidae; genus Ara; species Ara ararauna. The sequence goes on from CM054390.1 coordinate 9,093,915, forward strand.
TTTATAGAATCATGGAACGGTTTGGGTTGGAAAGGACCTTAAAGACCATTCAGCTCCAACCCCTGCCATGGGCAGGGACACCTTCCACTAGACCAGGTTGCTCCAAGCCCCATCCAGCCTGGCCTTGAGCACTGCCAGGGATGGGGCATTGATGGGGAAGAAATCAGGCTCCCTAGTTCTACTGCTGACCGAACAGCCCATGTATGCACCTCATGATGCTGGCAGAGGGCTCAGCATCGAGGCTTTGACTGAGGGTTTCACCTACATCTATCAGTGCCAATGAGGTACACTGCTTCTGAAAACCCCACGCCCCTGTTTAAATACACAAGCACTTCTCTGCATTCGCCCCACGCGTTGCATCTTCCTTTCTGTCCGTGCTCTCCCCAAGGTCAAGTCACAATAGAAGGATTGGTCTCCTCATTTTGGTCTGGTCATGAAGCAGGCAGGACAGGATTCTATCTCCTAACAGATAGCATACCTAAAGCCTCCCCAAAGAGGTCAGCTTCTGGGATACAGCAAGCACCTTCTTTCATAAGGTGGCTCTCGCATCTAAACTCAGCTCAGGAGAAGTGAGTTTCTCAAACAAAAGGATGTCAAAGGAATATATAAAGATTTTAAAACTTCATTAAAAAAACCATACAAGTGAGCTGCTCTAAGGAGTAGGCTGCATCTGCCCACATACAATAATCATCCCTGAAATTCACTGGGAGGCAGCAGTGACTCAGCCTGCAGTACACAAAGACAGCTTGTGCTCCCAATACATAATGAAACCGGGCTTCAGACAGCATCCCTACTCCGCATGCGCCCCACTGACAACACACATGGAGGGGAATCCCAGCGCTGACAGGCAGGGAAGCAGCAGCCCTTCCTCCTGCTGCTGCCCACGTTCAGACACAAGCATCTTTGCAGCAGCACACCTCACCTTTGCTGCCATGCAGGAAGGAGGTTGTGATGTCTTGAGCTGGCTCCACCAGGACTTAGAAATCAAGGTTCCAAAAAAGATGGAGGAAAGTGTGAGAGATTTGAAGGGGGGAGGGAAAGGAACGTTGGTCCTCGACTACATCCCACCATCTTTTCAAATGTCACCTCCAGCTCTCACAGGGAAAAGAGAGAGAAACCTATGCATGATTTGGTTCAATTGCTCCGGTGCATGAGTGGATTAATCACACTTCCAGTAAAAACCTTCAGGTATAAATCACTGCAGTTCACCTCCGGCCCAGCAGTCACAAGAAACATGGGGCTTTGCTGCATATTGAACTGTTTGCTCCCATACTTATGCTGTCTCATCACTTAAAACTAGGTTTCTCAGAGATGCTTTCTGTGCTGGCCTCAGTGACTCCTTCACTCTGGCATCCTCAGTCTTTATCTTGGAACAGCCAGGAGCTTCTATCAGAACTAACCAATACACAAGGCCACTCCTCAAACGAAAATTGTCCCATGGAAGTAGGACTTTAGCAGCACAACACATTTGAGTTATAAACCATTCTACAGCAGCAAGCCAGGCAAGTGAACGACTCCGGGGTTCTGACCCTGGCTCTGCTCTGCCTTTTGATGCTATCTCAGCCAAATCATTTCATATCATACAATAGAACGGTTTGGGTTGGAAGAGACCTTAAAGCTTATCCAGTTCCAACCCCTGCCACGGGCAGGGACACCTTCCACTGGAGCAGGGTGCTCCAAGCCCCTGTGTCCAACCTGGCCTTGAACACTGCCAGGGATGGGGCAGCCACAGCTTCTCTGGGCACCCTGTGCCAGCGCCTCAGCACCCTCACAGGGAAGACCTTCTGCCTAAGAGCTCATCTCAATCTCCCCTCTGGCAGGTTAAAGCCATTCCCCTTGGCCTGTCCCTACATCCTTGCCCAAAGCCCCTCTCCAGGATTCTTGTAGCCCCTTTAGGCAGTGGAAGGCTGCCCTAAGCTCTCCCCTCTTACAGACAAGGAAGCGCTGGCAGGAAGGTCCAAGCTCTTGTGACAGTATTCAGAAGGAAGACACTGCACCAAGCCATCAATTTGGTGCATCAACCAAAACTCAGCTGCTGGGAACAGGCACACAGAGTTACACTTCTGTGTTGAACTTGGATTTAATAAAGTCAGGTGGGCAGCAGACACGAGAGCTTATCACAGGCCACTTCTCCCTGCTGCTTGGGTAGCATCCGCCTCGAGTCTAACTGAAGCCTCCAGAGATCTCTGTTATCACCGCTCTGCTTGGGCTGGGTTTATAGAATCAGCTGAAAAGCACGCAGTGCCTTTAGATACCAGCACTTTCCTGTTGCCAGGCAGCGGGGTTCTGAGTGATCCTAAAGCAGTTATCCAGAAAGAACAACCAAACTGGATCTACACTCGCTCATCGATGGATGTAGGCATTAAGGAACAAATCACAAGCCCCTCCAGGAGGTGGTACTGTACTTCCGCACAGTAAGCAAATCAAATGCGTTCTGAATGCTTGAATGCTGCTGAATATAGAGGGAAGTCTCTCAGCTGAAGTGCACCTTTCCCTTGTCACGGACCCAGCAGCCTTTATCAGCGTCACCACTTGTTTCTCTGACCTCTCCAAGCCTTTAAGATCCACCACCCCCCCTCCAGCTGCAGGCACTTCCAACATCATAGAATCATGGAATGGGTTGGGTTGGAAAGAGCCCTGAAGCTCACCCAGTTCCAGCCTTCTGCCATGGTTCACACTAGACCATGTCACCCAAGGCTCTGTCCAACCTGGCCTTGAACATTGCCAGGGATGGGGCATTTACCACTTCTCCGGGCAGCCTGTGCCAGTTCCTCACCACAAAGAAAGATTCAGACCAGGGTAAAAGTTAAATTCACTTGGCCTACAGGGCTTGTTGTCCTTGTGATGTGGGTTTCACTCTGCTGGGGCCTCTGGATCAGACCACAAAGATAAGTCTGTGAAGAACTGAAGGCAAGAAACGCACGCAGGCATGCAGAAGAAGTACCAGAGACACAGAATATTGGCAAGAGCACTTGCTTACGAGTTTATCTTCAGCCAAATAAAATAGCCTTAGCCCTTGGAAAAGCCTTCAGCACTCGGGTGCCAAGCTGCATTTCCTGCCTCTTGCTGCACCACTACACTGGACTTCCTGCTTCAAATCCCTCTGAAAACAGCAGCTTGCTGAGCGATACCAAAACCTGCTGCACTTGAGGAGCGACTGAAAGGCAGCTCCAAAAGCTGCTCTCAAAGCTTTGGCACATATCCTGCAGTATGGCCTCTTTGGCAGCCACCTCCTCCTTCAAAAGAACCAAGTTCTTAAAATGAGCACTGATCTAGCTGAGGTTTAACAGCGCAATGAGATGAAATATGCTGCATCCCTGCATGCTTACACTCGCAAACACCAGTGCTGGGACTCACTAGATCAGATTTAAGGTCCCTTCCCACCCAAACCATTCCATAAATCTCTGATTCTTCACGCTTTTCACACAACCCTGCCCATTTCGGCATGAAAGCCCTTTCCGGTTTTCTACCTGATTCTAGGTAGGAATTATGTGATGACAAAACTACTTCCAGTTAACATTTCTGCAAGACGCAGATTGTTTTCTTCATCTGTCACCATCTACCAGATGAAGGAAGATGAGAAACAGCAGTTAAAATAGGCCTGAACTCTAGAAGACACTGGGGGAAATCCAGGCGGCAGTGTAACCAGAGAAAGCTTTGATTCACGTCATGTTTATAAGTGGGGTGGTGGAGGTGAAGACGACACTTGAAGGCTGAGTAGTGGGGTTGTTCCTCCTGGACAGGAGAAGACCTAACTGTGGCCTTTTAACAATTACAGGGGGCTTGTTAGAAAGATGGAGAAAAACTTTTTCCCATGATCTGTAGCGATCATGGATTTACATCATCATGTACAAGGGTTTAAAACTGAAAGAGAACAGACTTAGATTTGACAGAAGATTTCGTTTCACAATGAGGGTGCTGAGGCACTGGCACAGGGTGCCCGGAGAAGCTGTGGCTGCCCCATCCCTGGCAGTGTTCAAGACCAGGTTGGATGGGCCTTGGAGCACCCTGCTCTAGTGGAAGGTGTCCCTGCCCATGGCAGGGGTTGGAACTGCATAAGCTTTAAGGTCCCTTCCAAACCAACCCATCTATGATTCTAAAAGATGCATTATGTTCTCGCAAGCCAGACAGCTCGATTTAGAAGCCTCTGCTCCTTCCAGCCCAATGACCAGCACCCCGGGAGATGGCAGATCCTGTCGCAAACCAGCAACAAACAACAAAGATACCCAAGAGAATTAACTAGTTCATGTAATTCCCCTCTGCTGAACAGACGACCAGCCTAGCGACTTGACCCTCCCAGGTCAGGTGGCTGCAGCTCCAAGCAGCACTCGACTAAGCAGCATTAGGTATCTCTGAACGGAGAGAAATACACTTGCTCCACAGAACAGAACTTCTCAGGTTTGATCCTGGGAAGGTCTAAGCAAACAAAGCTCCTAAACGCACCCAAAGAGGAGGACAATGCTACAAACTGGGGTCTGAAATTGTGAAATCACTCCAGGTTTTATCTTGCAGATAGCTCAAACCATCCCTTAGAAGGGTCAGCAAAACCTGCAATGCTTGGTTACTGTGGGGGCAATTGGCTCTGTATCCCACTCACCTCTAGGGCACCAGTCCCCACTTCCAAGCAGGAGGGAGGTAAGAGCCCAGACCATATCCAAGTGATGTTTCTCCTTCACAGCTGGCAGGAGTTGATTTGGGAGTCTTAATCCAGGCTCCTCAGAAGCTACATGGCTGTCTCCAGCAAAGCATCATCACTGCAAGCAACCTGTGGAGATACATCCTCACTTGTGCAATCCCTGGAGTCTGGAGTAATGGTTTACTATGCAGGGAAGCTGCCATCAAACGTCACACTCTGCCATCTTGGTGGACAGAGCAGAAGAAGGAGAAGGAGCACCCAGAGGTTTAGGACTAGCAAGGGCACTGTTTTGATCTGTTCATCTGCTTTCTGCCAAGCAAACCAGGTCCCACAGCATCCTCCCACTGCTCACCATGCAGTTGGGGTAAAGCAACTCTTGTGCACGCCAGTGATTTGGGATACCTGTGGCATAGAGCGCACTCTCAGCCCTACCACCACACCAAAGAGCTTCTTCCCCCTTCTTCATTGCTAGGACATAAGTCTTCTGCCTATCCTTTGTTTGGTGATGAACAGGCACCAAAGTCTCGCAACATTTCCAGCTCCCCAAGCAGGTTATCTCCCTTTATCAAGTCTTTTTTCAGGGCTTCTCAACCCTTTGGCTGCCTCACACTTTTCCAGCTTTGACTTTGCTCCGAAGCCACAGACAGACAGTAACGTACACCTGCACTAAGCAACACACAGCAGGGTTAACAGCAGCTCTGCATTAACCATCTGAATCCTCTTCAGCAGAGTGGCTCAGATTCTAATGGACCACTTTGCACGCAGCGAGGCCACAAAAGCAGCAGCAGCTACAACAAACTCAAGGTTTCTTTGTACTCACAATTACAGGGGCATCTTTGAGCTCTAAGTGAAATAAAGCCTGTCCTGTTGTCAAGTTGGAAGCCTGGCACTTCTGCCACAAGCTTGCTTAGCTCTCCCTGCGGTGAAACCCATTCCCTCACCGCTCCCACAGCACACCTAGCTGCGCTACCAGCACATATCCCTCGAAACACACCTTGCTTTGCCAGACATCCTTTGTCAACACCGATGCATCGCTCAAATACACAAAGAAAAGCAGAGCTAAAGCAGCTGAGCTCAGCTTTTAAGTGTGCAAGAGAAAAGCAAATGCATTTCCAAGCTGGTCAGCCTGTGTTAAGATACCTACAAGCAACAGTTCCCTCACACGAGACAGATGCACTGAGCAGGGTGCAAGCTGGTAAATAAGCTTCCAAGAATAGGAATCAATTCACCCCTCCTGATAAATCCAAGCCGTGTTCTGGGGCACAATTTGCCCACGGGAAAGCACCGCAGGCACATCTCGGGCACAAAACCCCAGGAGGGATGCGGGATGCTCATCCAGGTCATGCCTTAGCTGAGACGCACAACTGAGAACCGACGTGGGCGCATTTCAAACTCCCCAGGAGGTCCCGAGTCACCGCGTCCAGAAGCGAACGGCAACGATCCTCCTCCCCGCGCACCTCGTGAGGATTTAAACGCGCCAGCACGGGGTAACGAGCACCAAAGCGACCCCTTCGGTGCCTGCAGCCCCCCTGCAACCCTGACCGCGCTGGGGCCGGGGGACAACTCACTCTCAGCCTTTCCACTCCCGCTCCACGCAGCGGAGCCCCAGGAGCCGGAACCGTCGCCGGCAGCGCGGGCCCCGGGACGAAGCGGTGCCCTCCGCGGCCACCGCCGCACCGGCGGCGCGGGCCTCTCCTCCCGCCGCCCGCTCCTCTTCGCTCCAGCGCCGGGCCGCGCTCCTCAACCCGCCCGGCCCTCTGCGGAGCCTCCCCGGGGCACCGCGGTCCCAACCGGGAGCGGGCGGAGGGACCGGGACCGGGGGCACCCGGAGCTCCGTTCCCCGCGTACCCCCCCTCCCGGCGCGCACTTACCGGGCCGGGCCCTGCGCCGCCGCGGGGCCCGGGCGGGCGGGGCCGGGGGGGGAAAGGAGGGGGGAGGGGGAAACGGGAGAGAAACGTTGGGGGGGGGGGAAAAAAAAAAAAACGGAGAGGGAAAAAAAAAAAAAAAAAAAAAAAAAGGGGGAAAAAACGGCCGCCCCTCCCCCCGCGCCCCCGTGCGTGCTGCGTCACCGCCCGCGCGCGTCGCGTCACCGCCCCCCCGCCGCGCGTTGCCGTAGCAACCGGCTGGACGCGGTAGCGCCGCCTGGCGCGCTGGAGGGCGCCTCCGCCGCGCGGGGTTCGCGGTCCCTCCCCCCGCCCCCGTGCCCCCGCGCACCCCCCGCGGCGCCGCGAACCCTCCGCCCGCTTCTGGGTGGCACCGGGGGGGGGCCCCCATGGGGTGCCCCGGGCAGGTCCGGACCGAGCCCCTCGAACCGGAGCGCCGCCCCCCCGGGGCGGACTGCCCCGTGCCCGGGAGAGGCTCCCGCGGGATCAGCCAATATTTGCGGGCGAGGCAGGAGGAGGAGGCGCGCGCTGCCCCCGCAGCCCCGCAGTCCCGGCCCCGCTCTTCCCCCTGCGCCCCTCTCTCCCGGCCCCGCTTTGGCTTTGCCTCCTCGCACCGCCGGAGAACGCCGTCGGCGGGACCCGCGCGCTGTCCCTCCCGCAGTGCCGGAGATGACAGCAGCGGTGGCTCTCCCGCTCCTGCTGCTCCTGGGGATGGCGGCTCCCGTGGGAGCCCGGTGCCCGGCTTGTGGGCTGGCTGCCCTGGCCCCCGCCGCCCAGCGCCACATCCTCATGGCGCGGGCAAAGCAGAGCATCCTCGCCAAGCTCCGCTTGCCGGGCAGACCCAACATCACCCAGCCCGTGTCCAGGGGGGCCCTGCTGACCGCCCTCGGCAGGATGCGTGTGCAGCGCATGGATCCCGTCTCCCCTGGGACGCCCCATGAGAGCAGCGTCCCTCCCCTGCATCCCGGGGTGGGTCTGCAGGAATACGAGATCTTGAGCTTTGCCGAGTCAGGTCTGTACAGACCCTGCGCCTCAGGGGCACGGTGGGGTGGTTCCTGAGCTGGGGCCACAGAGGGAAGGCGGCTCTTGCCTGTGGGAAGGTGGTGAGAGCTTCTGTCCTCCACACAGGCTCTGCGCAGGGGCACCAGGCTCCTGCAAGCAATGCCAGCCCAGCGGGCAGGCTGCTGCTGGAAGGACTGGTAATAGGAGGCTCCATGTCCAGAACCTTTGCACCCAGGTCCTGAGCTTACTCCCACCAGCCACCCCTTGCCATGGGCAGAGGAAGCATCACTGAGGCTCTGGGGTCCCCTCAGTTACGTATGGGACATGTGGGGTGGGGAGGTTGCCGCAGGAGCTCTACCGTCTGAATTTGTTACCTCTTTCTGTCAAACCCTCCCCACTTGCGCTGGAGGTGGCTGTGTTCTTCCAAACCTCATTTAAAACTGAGATACCCCATCAGCTTGTGGTGTTTTCACTCAGCTCTCCAAAGCCCACCTGCTCCCCATGCTGAGCTGTGTCTCCATTCCCTAACCAAAGTGGTGGGCTGCCACATTTCACTCCAGAGTTGGTCCTCAGAGGAGAGACAAGGGGGATGTCAGGCCAGGGGAGATGGAACCATTGGTTCCTGCATTCAGCACCGGGAGGATGCTGCTCCTTTAGCAAAAGAAGGAGGCAGAGGGAGGAGGAGCAGCAGCAAGCGCAGGGCAGCAGGGCTGGGGCTGAGCTTCCTCCTTTCACCTCTTCTTTTGGTTCTGTGCACAGGGTCCTCCACCTCCCGCAGTGTCCACCTGCATTTCCGCTTCACCGGGGAGCTGGCTGGGAATGCTGAGATCCTGCAAGCCACCCTCTACCTGTTCTGGGCAGATCCCGGCCCTGGGATGCATCCCGTCACCGTCAGACTCCTGCAGCCAGACCCAACAGGGTTCAACGTGACCGTGGTCCATGAGACATGGCTGGAGGTGCAGCGTGCTGGCTGGGCCACGCTGGACGTGGCTCAAGCTGTCCGGAGCCTCTTCCACCAAGGGAGGCAGAGACTCACTGTGGAGCTGGAGGCAGCGCAGGACGGGGGTTCTCCCCTCCTGCCTGGCCACAGTGATTCCCACTGGCCATTTGTGGCAGCCCAAGCCCGGGCCGGGGCACCCCACCGGGTGCAGCGGCGTGGCATTGATTGCAGCAGGGACTCTAAGATGTGCTGCCGCCAGGAATTCTTCGTGGACTTCAAGGAGATCGGCTGGGAGGACTGGATCATCCAGCCGGAGGGTTACCACATGAACTACTGCGCAGGGCTCTGTCCCCTGCACATGGCCGGCATCCCTGGCCTTGCTGCCTCCTTCCACACGGCTGTCCTCAACCTCATCAAAGCCAACAACGCGGATGCAGCCGTGGACTCTTGCTGCGTCCCCACGCACCGTCGCCCCCTCTCTCTGCTCTACTATGACCGGGACAGCAACATCGTCAAGACCGACATCCCTGACATGATTGTTGATGCCTGTGGTTGTACCTGACCCGCAGCCTGAGGAGGCAGGAGCGCAGGACCTGTGCTCTGCAGGGCTCTCCTCCCCCTGGCCCCTTTCTGGCAGCCAAAGACCTGGCTGCCAAAGTGTTTTCTCCTCCTGAAGCTGAAGAGTTAAAGGTGATGCTGAATCTGCAAGTCCCCTCCTCCCTCACCGCTTGTTTCCCCCTGCAGGTTGATCCATGGATTCCTCTCTGCCCTTGAGCCATCTGAGACTGGCTCCCGATGGACACCAGACCCTTCTACCTACAAGACTCTGCAGAGCAGCTCAGGACAGCACCGCTTGCCCTGCTGCTGGTCCCAGACCAAGGCCGTGGTGCAGCCCTCAGTGCTGCAACACGAGCATGTGCTGGGGAGGTAGAAGATGAAAAGGTGCTGGGGGATGGCCAGGCCAGGGGGGTGAGCCCATCCGTGGAGCCCCACTGCTCAGCTGGACATGAGGTTGAGGAAGGGGAAACTGATCCTGGTGGGAGGAAAGTGCCTCCCTCTGCAAGCATCCTGGCTACCTGGTATTCAATAAAAGACTCCCAGCCGCAGCGTGCGCACGTACATGCGTGCCCTGTTGTTAGCCAGCACATCTTTCACCTCTCCCCAGGGTGCCAGGGGCTGGATGTGCCCTAGGACAGATTCCTTGCTTGGGCAAAATCTTCCATTGTACCAGAGCTGTGTTGGGTCATTCTTGCCCTAAGTCAGGACCAAATGGAGCAACTTTTCACCCTCTTCAGGTGGATAGCGACGGCCGGGCCAGGGCCACCAGAGCCACCCAGGACCCCCACCTTTACCTACAGCCCATTACCAGCTCCCTCACTGCAAAGCAGCCTCTGGCCCACAGCCCAGAGCTGCCACCCCCTTTGCTGCCCCTTGCCAGCCTGGCTGTGGGCCATGTCAATGCCGTGAGAGCTGGGGGCAAAGGGCGGCTCTGACACATCGGGCCATTGTGTAATCTCGTGTCAGGGTTTCTCCATGGCTTCCCATGTGTCCCCTCCATGTGTGAGGGCTGAAAAAGCAGGGAGAGGGTGCTGGTGGTGGGAGGGAGAGGTTCATGAGGGCATGGAGCTGGGTAACTGTGGTGCTGTGGGCCACCAATCACCCCAGCACAGAGACTGGAGACTGAACTGAACCAGGTAAGAAGAGGGTTGGCAGATGGAAGAGGGCTGAGTCACACCTCCTGCGTCTGGCTTGAAGGACAGCTTGGCATCTTCTGTCCTGCTCCAGGATCAGGCCGAGCTCCTCGGAGCCATGAGCAGCTCTGGTTGGAGCGGAGCCAGGATGCACATTGACAAGAGGAACACCTTGAGCAGGGATGCAGCAACAGCCAGCAGGAGACAGGGTGTCCCCACTGAGACAGGCGCTCGCACTGAGCCCTGTGCTGGAGTGGGGACCCGCATCTCCCCATCAGCAGGCACCACCCCGAGATCCAGGCTTCCAGACCTCCAAGACCCGCACCTGGAAGGTTCCTGCTGACCCAGCTGCTGTGCAGGCAGCGTGGAAGGCTCGGTGATCAATGCTGTCTGGGACCCAAGGCCGCTTGCGCAAACCCAAAGAGGGTTTGGTCTTTAGTGATTTTCCTTTCCCCCCCCCCCCCTTTTTCCCAATGCTGCTTTTCACTATCTGTATTTATTGAACAAACAGCTTTCCTGGGGCTGGTGCTGAGCTCTCCAGGCTGCAGCAAGCATGGGCATAAAGGGGCCGAATGAAGGGGCTGTTATAGCTGGGCTCTGTGACCCTACAGGTGCCTCAGTGCAGGGGAGCACAAGCCTGAGACCCTGAGGTGAACCATAGAATCATAGAATGGTTTGGGGTGGAAAGGACCTCAAGATCATCCAGGTCCAAGCCCCTGCCATACGCAGGGACATCTCATACAGGCCCTCTTCTCCATGAATGCAGCCTTGTCCTGCTGCCATGGAAAACAGGGGCAAGCGTGGCTGAGGTTCAGGAATCTCAAGGAGACACTTCCACCAGGGAAGACCACAGAGCAAAGAGAGCACAACCAAGGAAGGGCAATCCCCCTGGAGCCAGGCACAGCCCATGGTCCCCAGCACACAGGAGGTGCCCCCATCACCGGTGGCCCAGGCAGGAGCTATGATTTATATCCCTAACAAAGCTGCACATGGAAAAGCCCTCTCTGTGTAGTTCAGCACAGCCGGGGCTTACTTTGCAAGTCTTCTCCTTCAGCAGTAAGAGTAACCTCAGTGTAAGCATGAAGGCAGAGAACCAAGTCAGGCTGCTTAGGGAGCAGAACAGGAACCCTGAGAGCAGCAGGGTGCAACTTCCCAAAGGGCATCCACCCTTCCATCACTGGTAGGAGAAGAGGGGATGAGGGTGGTGCTCACATCATGGCGTCCCCTCTCCACTACATTTCTTCTGGTGTCCCCTGTGTGCTCAGGCGGCTTTGGAGATTGGGGTCTCATGCCCAGCTGCCATGACATGCTGCTGTACTGGTCCCAGTGGGACCAGTAAGACTGATGGGGATCCTGCCTGCAGCCCCCCAGCCTGGCCTGGTGCCGAGGTGCCATGCAGACAGCATCGACCTAGCACCGGGGTTGTGCCCTTGGCCTGTGCCACATCTGACACTGAGGGCACTGCAAGGTCCCATCCCTGCAGCCTCGGTGCTGGGAGGGGATGGATATGTGCCACTGCTGCCGGTGGCGCCTGCAAGGAGCCTCTGCCAGTATCAACAGACCCCGAAGCAAAGGTCCGAGTGCGGTGTGCCAGGGCGTCCCTTGGCAGGGCCCGGCTCTCCGGGAGGGGTGGGAATTCCTGAAACCCCCCCGCCGTTGCCTTGAAAACCATTAATGTTTAATTTCCAGCCTCATGGGCGCTTTCCAGCCTGCGGCCCCGGCTCATCCACGCTGCGCATCCTTTGCCCGGCTGGTGCGAGGTGCCGCTGCCCCGCTGCCGGCCCCACCGGGGGGGATCTCGTTGACCCGGCACCATCCCGAAGGGCCGCCCGGCGCTCGTCGCCCCCGCTCCAGCCCCGCGATCCCGGGGTGCAGCGTTGCCTCAGGCCGCCGGGTGGCGCCCGCGGGCCGGGGGCGGCAGCATCGCCGCGGGCCGGGCCGCTCCGTCGCCGCGCTCCCCTGTGCCGGTGCAGCGGGCACCAAGGGAAGCGGGGCCGCCGACCTTCCCTCCCTGGCCATGAGCCCTGGCTTCGTTCCCTTCCCACGGCCGGACCCCGGCCTGCCCAGCCCAGCGGCTCCAGCCCTCCACCGCCTCTGCCCCGGCCCCTCGGCGCCTCAACCCGTGCAGCCCCGACGGCTGCTGCCCTGATCCCCAGCCTGGGCGCTGCCCCGGGGGAGAGGGGCCGGTGAGGAGGAAGCTTTTCAGTGCCTGTGCCCGGGACAGCGTCGGAGTTTGGCTCTTTCTTGGCTGGCATCGGTGGCGGAGCCGCATGGAAATGGGCACTGGGGCAGAAGCCATACTCAGGTGCTGCTGCATGAACCCTGAGGGGGGACAGGGTGTTCCTGCTTAATGCAGCCCGCGGGCACCTCTAGGGCAGGCTGTCAGGTGCCACGCTTGCCTCACCGGACACGAGGTCAGCGGCCCATAAACCATGTGTGCAGCAAGTGCTGGGCCTGGGGGGGACCCGAGGGGGTATTTTGGTCAGGTTGGTCACTGGGCTTCACTTTCTGGGAACCGTTTAATCAACAACACACTTATGCAATGGGAGCAAGAACCACTCACAGCTCCGCGCTGACCCCTGGCCTACATCCCATGGGCCAGAGTGCGCGGGGGGGGGGGGACACGACACACACATACAGCTGCAGTGTGAGGGGGCAGCGGCTCAGATGCTGTTGCTAAGCTGGAGGTGAAATGGGGGTTTGTGGTGGCAGCATTGGGGTGCTGGCCAGTGCAGAGGGATCTGGCAGGTTCAGAGGGATTAATCCCTTTGGGGAGACCCTGCCCCGCAGCCTGGAAAGGGCGATGGGCTAGGGAGTAATTCACCCTTTCCGCCACAGCTCTTTGCCTCCTGTTTTGTGCTGTGGATATATCGGAGAAGGCAGAATTCAGCACAGCATCGTGCCTCAGTTTCCCTTCCCCGCATGTGTGAAGCTGTGCAATGGCTGCTGCGAGGTGGTGGTGACACAGAGGTTTTAATGCCCCTGGGCCAATGCCACCCAGCGATGCAGCCTGGGACTCCCTCTGGCTTGTTGCACATGGAAAGAGCACCATGTGCGGGGGACCTAGTTGCCTCCATGCCATGGGTGGAAGTTAAATTTTCCATAGGGAATGTATCCTAAAAGCCAGAAAGGAACCACTCCACTTCCAGCACAGGAACATGGAATAAAAGGGACGGGAGTCAACGTGTAGAGGATCCCTGCAAACAGAGCACATACCCAAATACTCGGGATGGGACTGATGGTGTGTGTGCAAGGACGTGCGCAGATGTCTGCGCACCACCAAACATCTGGGCGAGCAGATGCGTGCCCTGCGAGCGTGGACCATGCACAGTGCACTGGTGGCTGCTCAGTCCTGCTGCTGCCTGTGTGCTGCCTGTGTGCTGCCTGCAGCCGGGGCTCCCAGGCCCTACGGGAGCTCTGCTTCCAGGCCAAGCTGTGCCTACTCTTTCCTCCTTGTTGACATTCCTGGGCTATTCTGGGAGCTGCCAGCAGGCCCGGCCAGCTGAGAACTTTGGCCCTTGCACTACGGTTGCATCATCTCTGGTGGGTGCTTTTTCCCAGACAGCCCACTGTTTACCTGTCACCTCTGTGCTTGGCCAGGGGCTCTGTGTGGTCAAGACCTTGGAGTCAGTGCTGCATGGCACAGTGGGCACAGGACATACCTGGAGGGCTGGCTGGGCTTCAGGTTCCCACTGCACTTTGAGTTCCCAGCTCCGGCACAGGAGCTCTGGGCTCTCCCACACCCTCAGCAACGTGGCGCCTTGTAGCACCTTTAGGAGGCTTTTCCAGGCCTCAGCCCTGGCTCAGGCTTGTGCGCAGCATCTGGGGCTGAGATGCAGAGAACATCTGGAGGCTGATGTGAGACATCTTCAGGCCAACTCATGGGCCCTCAGTAGATGCAAATGTCCATTATAACTTGTGGGGAGCAGGGGGTGTAGCAGACACCCTCGTGAGCCTGCCCAGCTCTGTCCTGGGGTGAGATCGGACCAGGCAGCCCAAAGGGCAGGCTCAGACTCCCAAACTCATCACATGTCAGGAGTAACAAAAGCCCACAGATAGGAACTGTCCCCAGGGACCTGCAGGGGTCAGCAGGGGAACTGCCCCATTCCCCGCTTTGTCCTCCATCAGGAAGTTAGGGACTGGCCCTGCTGGGAGGCCAAGGGGCTGCAAGTGCAATGCACGGGCTGCGGGGCAGGGCTGCGGGTTCCAGGGGCAGCAGGCAAGGCTGGGATCCATCCCGCAGGATGCTCCGTTGCTCGTGCTCCTCCACCCAGCCAGGATCTGCCCCAGCCCTTGCTTCCTGCAGGCTTTGGCTCTGGCAGAGATGCTCCAAGGGGTGCCTGGCTGGGCCCCCCCACACCCAGGGCTGGTGCTGGGGAGAGCTGCAGGCCAGCAGAGGCCCCCTGCACACGCGTGGGCTCAAACCTCGGCAGGAACCACTGTTTGCACACACTCAGTTGAAACCCTCATGTGCAGCCTCCCGTGTGTGCCCCCCCTTCGTGTCCAGCCCCGCGGTACCCCCTCCGGTGTGGCGCGGGACAGCGGTGGTCCCCGGGGCAGCGGGGCCGTTCAACCCCAGCCTCCGCTGCTGGGGAATGGGGGGTGCGGGGAGGGGGGGGGGGGGGGCTAATCCCAGTAATCCCCCGCCCCGGCCGCGGCCCGACGGGACGGGACAGGCAGCAGAGCCGGCCAATGGCGGGGGGGCGCCGGGCCCGCCCCCGGCCGCAGGTGCCCAAAGCGGGCGGGCCGCGCCGCGCCACTCCCGGTGCCGGCCCGGTCCGTCCCGTCGGTGCGGATGGCGACGCGCGGCGCGGGCCCGTGGCTGCTGCTGCTGCTGTCGGCGATGCTGTGCGCGGCGGCGGCGGAGCCGCGCTGCCCGTCGTGTGCGGCGGGAGCGGAGCGGCGGCTGCTGGAGGAAGCGGCCAAGCGGCAGCTGCTGGAGAAGCTGCGGCTCCGTGAGCGGCCGCGGCTCGTTCACGCCGTGTCCCGCGCCGCCGTGTCCCGCGCCCTGAGGCGGCTGCAGGCGGGCAGCACCCGCCGGGGCCCCGACAATGACGACGACGACGGCGGCGAGGAGCAGGGCTACGAGATCATCAGCTTCGCGCAGCCAGGTGGGCGCCATCCCCGCGGCCCCCGACGGGGATGGGGTGCGCTGGGGTGCGCCCGGTGACAAATCGGTTGGGGGGGGGGCCCGCGGGGACGCGCAGCCCCCGAGGCCGGGGCCCCGGGCACCCACTCCTCGCAGTGCGGGTGCCTGGGGCCGCACGGGCGGTGATTAAGTCCTTAATTAATGAGCCTGATGTGCGCGGTGACCTGCCCGCGCTGCGGATGCACAGGGAGGCTCAGCGGCCAGGAGGAGGAGGAGGAGGAGGAACGGCTCCTCTTGCTCCTGCATTAGCCAGGTGGGACCGTACATCAGACGCGCTGCGATGCCGGTCCCCTCCCTTGAGGGATGGGTGCAACCCGAGGTGCCTGAGACCCTCCGAAGATGGACTTGGGACCTGCAAGGACCAGCTCGGGGGTGGGGGGGCTGGAAATGCTCTCGAGCCTTGCAGCGTGCAGCAGTGCTGTGGGTGACCCTGCTTAAGGGTGTCTGGGCAAGATGATCACCGTGGTCCCTTCCAGCTCTGCCCATTCTGGGGAAGGGCTGGGTGCCCCCTCTATGCCCATTCTGCCAGGCAGGATGAGAGAGTCCCCCATTTCAACACCACCCTCCTCTGGTTAGCATCCCCAGGGAAAGCAGAGGGAAAGACCGCAAGCCCCATGGAGGGAGGCAAGTTCGTATGTCTTTCCTGCAAAGAACCTGACAGAGATTGGCTTTGATGTGCAGGGTGTTGCTGCAGCCTCACCTTCCCTGCAGCCTGCAGCATTCACCTCCTTCTTCCTTTCTGCCCTCAGAGACCACGTCTCCCTCTCGCTTGGGGCTGCAGTTCCAGTTCAGCCGCCCGCAAGACCAGGACGTTCACATCCTGCAGGCTCAGCTCTGGCTCTACCTTCGAGTCCCACGAGAGCCGGTGGCCAGCCTCACCCTGCGGATCTTCCTGGCTGGTGGGGAAGGTGATTTGGTGGGGGGCAATCGCACGCTGCTGAGCGAGAAGCATCTGAGCGCGCGGGGCAGCGGCTGGCATGCCTTCACCCTCATGCCTGCCCTGCAGAGCTTCTTTGGGGGAGAGCAGAGGACCCTGCGGCTGGAACTGGAAAGCCGTGGGGATGGGGGTGATATGGCAATAGTCAATGCCAGCTGGTCCCACCAGCCCTTCTTGGTGGCCAAAGCAAAGGTGAGAGAACCGGGTCACCACGTGGCCAAGCGCAGCCTCCGCTGCAGCCAGAACTCCAACCTCTGCTGCCGCAAGGACTACTATGTGGATTTCCGAGACATCGGTTGGAATGACTGGATCATTAAGCCTGAGGGCTACCAGATAAACTACTGCGTGGGCCAGTGCCCCCTACACGTGGCTGGCAGCCCTGGGATGGCCTCTTCCTTCCATACAGCTGTCTTCAACCTCGTCAAAGCCAACAATGTCCAGGCATCGGGGCACTCTTGCTGTGTGCCCACACGACGCCAGCCGCTCTCTGTCCTCTACTTCGATCGCAACAGCAACATCGTCAAGACTGACATCCCTGACATGATCATTGATGCCTGTGGCTGTAGCTAGGGTTGAGGGAGCTGTGCTGGGTACCCCCTTTCTCCAGGACTGTCTCTTTGGGGGTGGGGGAAGATGGAAAGCTCCCTTGAGCTCAGGCTGTGGAGCAATGGACTCCTTTGGAAAGGCTGGGAGGGAGGGAGAAGGTCTCATCAGAGGGAGCAGAGAGTCTCCAAAGAGAACCTGGAGTCACATAGGGCAGAGCAAAGGCCACATCAGGCTGCTGAGCCTGAGCTGGGGGTGATTGGTGGCTCTGAGCATCCCTGCTCTGATTGGCAGCACCCTTCGGTCGCAAGCTGACCCCACGTTTCAGTCTGTGGGGTGAGGGACCCCATCTCTGCTCACATTCAGAGTGGCTGGTGACACTTTGGGACTCAGCCTCCTCGAGAGCAGAGTGGAATGTGGGAATGAGTCTCTTTCCTCCAAGTGGGAAACTGGAGGATGAGAGGCAGTCCCACTCTTCTCCCCTACTGCAACAAACCTTCCTGCATCACCTTTGGGCCTGGCGTTTGGGATAGGTGCAATCGGGCACAAGGAAGAAGAGGACGGAGGGTGCGACTTCGTCAAGAGCCCCCAGACAGCAGTGACTGGACACGGCGGAGGATGACCTTGCCTCCTGACCAGCTCCTGTGTATTCCCCTTTTCATTTCCCTGACATTTCTGCTTTTCTTCCCTGCTGCCCACCCTACCGGTCAGGTCTCTTCCAGCCTAGTGCCTGACAATGAGGTCTGACTCAGGATCTGCCTTTAAGACCGTACTAAAGGTACAGATTCGTACTTGTACCTCCAGTTTTGCAGCTATCGCTATTTCTATGGTAGAGGTTTCTGCAGCTGTTGGGACCCCCTGGTGCTCCATCCTGTCTGCCCCCCTCTCTGCCCTTGCCTTCCCCATACTAACGCGTGAATGCATCCACAGGGTCTGTGCTTTTAATTTATTTTAATACCTCATTGCAGCTTCCCAAATAAATGGGTGGAAATGCAATATCCGGGCTCCGATTCCTTTCTCCTGGCACCACCTGTGTGAACGGGGGGGAGGAAATGGTCCTGCTTGGCTGGGAGGTCCTACTTCTGGCTCTGGGGCTGGGTTGGATGGGAGACTGGGGGATAGGACAGGGGCTGGGAACCGGGTGCCACCTCGCTTGGGCTGGAAAGGGGTAACCCGTAACATGAGCACCAAAGGAGTGTTTCCCAGGAGAGCAGATACTGCCCACCCTGAAAATGCTGTTCCCTACCAGCATCAGTCCTGAACCCAGCTCACGATTATTGACCAGCTTGAGTGACACAGCCCACCCCCAAATCCTGGGTCCCCACTGCAAATAGCAGAGGTTGTACCTAACCATGCCTCACAGACTTCCCCTATCCCCTCTCACAGGCTTCCCTAAACACCACCCAATGACCCCAGTCTCAACTCCATCAAAGCCAGTGATAGAGCCTGGCAATGCCCAAGCTGGTGGGCGATGGGGAGTCATTCGGAGTGGGATGCTGCTGGAGTGGGAGGCAATGCCCCCTGCTCATCCCTCTGAGATCCCAGGTCCTTGTTGCGTAAGGGCCCGCTCAAAGCTCAGTTTGGGGCTGTTTCATCTGGGGACAAACCCACTCGCTTTCCCAGCTTGGCCCTGTGCTGTGCCCTGCAAGCGGACAAAGGGCAGCTTTCATCAGCCGGCCCCAGCGGGCACCTCCCCAGGCTTTGGGGGCAGCATGGCCATCACCCACCCTCCCCAGAATATCTCCCTCTATAGGCAAAAGGCACTGGCCGGATGCCTCAGCCTTCCGGGTGATCCCACAGCCCCAGCGTGTGTGTTGCTGACACCTTGTTGGTGGCTGTGTTCTGAGACAGATGCGCTGAGAGCTGCAGGTGTGGATTTTGGGTGAGTGCATGGGGACGTGCATTGTGTCTTTACAGTCCCTGCTCCCTCCCAATAGCATCACTCCAGTGTAACTGAGGGGCAGGGCAGGCAGGGAGGCATCCCATAAAGACACCAGATACCCTATTTCTATGCCAGCAACACAGCATCTTCCCTATCACAGTGAATTTGCGTTCCTATGTGTGTGTGTGTGAGGGGAGGATGCTCACATGCGTGTGTGTGATGTGCTGACTCACTGACACACTGACACGCTGACCCACCAGCCCAGAGCTGAGATGCTGAGCTGGTTGTGCTGCTACCGTTAAATCCTTAATCTGGGAGTTCATCTGGCCCTGCCCTGAGCCGCTTTAACTTTCCTAAACAGGAGGCCAAGATTAGTGTTGGGGTGGGAGACGTGGCAGGGATGGGGGTCTGGAGGTGGAGAATCGCTGGTGAGGAGCCACCCAAGTGTTGTTTGAACCCTGGGGCTCAAAGCTGGTGGCAAAACAGACCTTGGCCTGCCTGGCCATGCAGGTGGAAGAGGTGGATGGCTCTGGGGCAAGCCCCCAGACCCCAGGAGGGTGGCAGGGCTGTCCCCACACTATACCCAGTGCCACCTCACACTATACCCAGTGCCCGGTGGGCCTTTCCTGGCAGCTTAGCTGGGGTCACACTCAGCTCAAGAGTAAATCTGATGAGCTGCTTATGCCTATTACAAAACGGAGATGCAGGCAACGCCTTTCACCTGCACCCAGCACCTTGGCCCTCTCCCAGGGCTGATGGATGGGACTCCATCCATCGGAGCATCCTGGGGGCACCTCTGTCTGCTCCCCACTTGTGCCAGGGGATGGAGGGATGTCTCTTGAAACTTCCCCATGTCGTCCCTCTGCTCTGGAGGTCCCATGCAGCCAATGGAGATGGCGTTTCCTAGGGATGTGCCATGGGTCATGCTGTGAAGCTACCCCTGTGGCTCACCGGCTGCCTGCAGTGCATGATGACACACAGGGTTATGGGGAGGACAGGCTAATGCAAGGCATAGTGCCCACAGCAGGGGTAATCCTGCTAAGAGGATCTGAGGATAGGCTGGGTGCGTGGCACAGCTCCCCTCACCTTCGAGGGTCACACGACACAGGCAGTGTCGTCCCAGAGAGCAGGATGAAGCTGGTAGGAGCAGTTGAGCACTGGGGTAGGGCGAGAACAGCCACGTCCCCACATGAAGTGTATCTGGGATCATCGGGGGAGCTGAGCACGCCCCAGATAGGGCATGAGCTCCCTCTTAGCAGGCTCCGTGCCCGCGGGAGCCCTCGGGAAGAGGCAGAGCAAGGAAGGAGCAGGGTCCCCAGGGGGTTACGGGGGGGCCCGAACTCCCACGGCCGCTGCGGCGGGGATGCAGCCCCGCCGGTCGCCACCAGGAGGCGCTGCCCGGCGCCGCCGCGCCCAGCCCGGTCCCGGCCCCCGCTGCGAGCGGGAGGGCTCGGCCGGGGTCCCAGCGGTGCTGGGGGGACCGGGGCTCGGCACACGCCGCGGGGTGGGCAGGGGGATGCCCGGTCCAGGCCGGCTGAGGCACCAGGGCTGCCCCGGTGCACCGTGCAGGGGATGGGCTGCCCGGCCATGAGGGTCCTGCCCCGCGGTATCCCGGCCGGGAGATGATGCGCGTTGCACTCCCCGCTGCCGGCAGTATTCCCCAGCCATGGGTAGCTCAGTGCTTCCTGAGGCATCAGCTCCCCTTGTCCGTGCCAGGGGTCTCCCAGGCGATACGGGCTCTGGCTGGGTGGTGGGTCCTGCGCTGGTGAGGGTGGCTTCCCCTGGGTGATGCTGGGGTGCTGGGGCAGGCTCTGGCAGGGTCTCCAGCGGGACCCAGGCTATTGGAGGTGCTGGGCCCGCACTGCGGGGTGTCAGCCTGGGGGCTCCCAGATCTGCGCCCGCTACCCCTGGACCCTTTGGCCTCTGGGCTTTAACTTTCCTAAACAGGAGGCCAAGATTAGTGTTGGGGTGGGGGACGTGGCAGGGATGGGGGTCTGGAGGTGGAGAATCGCTGGTGAGGAGCAACCCAAGTGTTGTTTGAACCCCGGGCCTCAAAGCTGGGGGCAAAACAGACCTTGGCCTGCCTGGCCATGCAGGTGGAAGAGGTGGATGGCTCTGGGGCAAGCGGCTGCCAGACCCTGGCCCTGTCAACTGGCGGCTGCGCATCCCGCGCGCACACACGCGCTGCGCTTGCGTTCCACGCGTTGGCACGCACGGTGCACGCGGGGTCTTTTGGCGCGTTCTCGCACACGGGCGCGCACGGATGCGTGCGCGCGCCTCGCGCGTACCCTGCGTGTGCCCGCGCGCAGGTGCACGTGCGCGCGCCCACCCCCCCCCCCCCCCCCCGGGTGCACGTGCTGCTGCGCGCACGAAGGCACACGGCGGGTGCCCGCTGCTGGGCCTCGGGGTGCGGGGCGCCCATGCACGGACATGGGGGCACACACGTGCGGGGGTGCGGGGCGACCGGAGCGCGCGCGTGGGGGGGAGCCCCCCGCTGCGGGCGCGCGCGTGCAGGCCCCGCTGCGGGCGCGCGCGCGCGCTCGCGGGAGGATCCAGCCCGGGTTTTCGGGGTGGCTGAAGCCGGCGGCGCTCCCGGCCGGGGGTCTCCGTCCCGAGCGCTCCCGGCGCCGCCGCTGCCGCCGCCCCGAGTTGGCGGAGCGGGACCCGCAGCGCGGTTGTGCCGGGACGCGCCGCACACACACACCCCCCCCCCCCCCCCCCGCGGGGGCTCCGGTAACTTTCTCCGGGAGCCCGGGGCGGGCCGGGAAGTGCGGGGGGCGCCGTCCCGTCCCGTCCCTCCCGCCCGCCCACCGGGATCCCCCTGGATGCGCCGCTTCTCGCCCGGACTAAGCCGCAGCAGGGGAAAGGGAGGGGAGTGCGGAGCCGCGGGTCCCGCCGCCTCGCGCTCGGAGCCGCCAGGAGGTAGGAGCCGTCGGCGGGTCGGGGCCGCGGGTGGGGAGCTCCCCTCGGCAGCCGGGGTGGCTCCGGCGCCTCCGCCGCACCGCGCCGGGCCCCGTCCCGCTCCCGCGTCCCGTCGGCGCTGGGGGGGGGGGGGGGGGGGGGGGAGAGCGGGGAAACCTCAACCAGGGCCGGACAGAGCGCCCCGGGCCCCGCCGCGCTCCCCGTCACGTACCCTCGCGTTCACTCCCGCACCCTCCCGCTCCCGCCTCGCTTCGTGCACCGGATGGGTGCAGCGCCGGCCCGGGGACCCCTCGCAGCGCGGGAGGGAGCGGGGCGCTCCCAGCGCTGCGGGTGGGGAGCGCTGGACCGGGAGTCCCGACCGGGTGGAAGTTGCAGCCTTGGCCCGAGTGACGCAGCATCTACGGGACCGTCCCCACGAGGGTGAGCGGTGCCACCCGCGCTGCCGGTGCATCCTCCGGCCATCCATGGGCAACTCGTGATGTACCTGGGGCTCTGCTGGGCGCCGTGTGGGCCTCGGCACCCGGTTGCTTCGGCCGCACGTCCCCACAAACAGCACCCGCTCTTCCCGGGACCTTGAGAGGGCTCCGAGGAGGGGAGGATTTGGCGCTGGGACAAGGGGGTCCCTGCTCTCCTGACAGCCCTGCCAGGCCGCGTGGGCCAGGAGATTCCATGCACCCCAAGGAGCCTCCCAGAAACCAGGACAAGATGCCCCAGTCCCTGGAGCTTCCCAGCCCTCATCCCATAGGCCCTGGGGCTGCGCTTCTTCTCTCTGCCCATGTGGGCTGCAGTAGAGGCTGCCTCAGATGCGTTCCATGCCTGCGAAAACCCGGAACCATCGAAGAGCCCAGGTTGGAAAGGACCTTGGAAGGTCTCCTGGTCCATCCCTTCATGGATTAGGGAGCTGAGTTTAACAAAGCTCCTGGTTTTAGGGGGGAAGGCAGAACTGGTTTTGCACTTTGCTCGTGGAGCACCTCCAGTCCTTGCCTGTGACAGTTCTGAGTGTCCCCAGCATGCTTGCACAAGGGCTGCTGCTGGCTTTAGTACTCAGAGAGCTGGGTCTGGGGCAGGTGAGTTGGGTGAGGAACCCCTGAGCAGGGCACTGTGAGACCTGGTCAGCCCTGTTTGCAGCCGAGCATGAACTATCTGAGCCTATGCGGCCACTTAGGGTCTGATCAGAGCAAGGCACCCCCAGACCACACCAAGCCCTCAGTGAGTGCAGGAAGGTTACAGGCAGAGGAATGTGGCAGAGGAATGGCTGTGGCATTTGTGATGCTGTGTTTGGGGTCTGGGAAACCAGTGCCTACTCCAGCCCCATCCCAGTGCTGGAAGGGATGTGGGGGCCCAGAGGATGCTGCTGGATACATGGATCCTGGAGTTGCCCCCCATCCTGCTCTGTAGGCTGCATGTGGCAAACCTGAGCTGGTGGATGCAGCGTCCTGAGGGTGGGCACTGGGATTTGGTACAGGGAAAGGGAAGAGGAAGCACCCGGATGAAGTTTCACCTTAGTAATTCAGACCTAGGAACACTTCCCAGCGTGGCTGCGTCTGCTGTGCCAGCTAGGCAGAAGCTGCCTCTGTGGGCAACAGGGGATGGCAAAGGCATCTACAGACCCTTCCATGCTGTTGTGGGTGTTCAAAGCTCGACTGATGT
This sequence comes from Ara ararauna, assembly GCA_028858755.1. Classification (NCBI taxonomy): domain Eukaryota; kingdom Metazoa; phylum Chordata; class Aves; order Psittaciformes; family Psittacidae; genus Ara; species Ara ararauna. The sequence continues at coordinate 9,117,150 of CM054390.1, forward strand.
ATATGTCTCTGCTTAGTGCGAGCTGGTTTGGTCCTCACCTTCCCTTCAGCCTTTTGCCAGCACAGTGAAGGTCACTGTTACTCAGCAGAGGGTCTTCGAGGGCAAGGGGAGTCTGTTGGAAATTGAGACCCTGGAGCAGATCCACGCCAAAAGTCCATGTGATTGGTAGGATCCCCCAAATCCCCCAAGGATGCTGGCACCTCTGAGGAGCCTGGCATATACTGACCTGAGCCCACCAGTGCATATCCTCACCCTTGTGAGGCTGTGCAGGGACCTGCTTGTAGCCAAGTCACTGGTTGCTTGGGGTGGGGGTGGTCCTCATCTCCCTCATGCTCCATCTTTTCCATCAGGCACAGAACCAGGAGCAGGTTGGGAGCTGAAGGTTACCAGGCCCCTGTAGCTGCTCTGGTGGGAGACAGTGGAACAAACTCAGTACTGCATTTGCCTCCCGGTGCTGTGGTATTGTCTTGCCTTCCTTCTACAGGCCACTGGGCCTGTTCTTGTCCATCTGGCATACTGAAAGAGGGAAACCTTAAGTGTATGGAAGTTGGTCATACAGGCGAGCAATCCTCCTACACCCAGAGCATCCCCTATGGACATGTGTACAGAGGGGCCTGTTTGCGTGCATACATACATACCTGTGTGCACAGCCGTCTGCCTGGTTGGTGTCCTGCCTCCGTGCCGCTGGAGTCGCTCTCTCTGTGTGCCTCAGTTTCTCTTTATGGCTTTTGCTGGCGTTTGGCAAAATCCCAGTGATTTGATAAATGGAAAAGGGCCATTGGGTGGGTCCCTGGTGAGACGGAGGGGATTCTTCTCCAGGGATCCTCACAGCGTACCCGCCCCAATCCTTACGGCGCATCAAACCCCTTCAGAAGCTGCGCAATAACAGGGTGAACAGCTGATAAAATAGCTGCCTCCGAGTGGGAACAAGCAGCAAAAACAGAGTCAGATTTCAGCCCTGCTGCATCCAGCTTTGAGGCTGAGGCTGGGGGGATGCTTCCAGATGTGGTGCGATCCCACCAGCCAACTCCTACCCTCATCCAGGAGGAGCAAAGCCCTGCTTGGTGCCCCCTATAGTGGCAGAGATGGGGCTCTGTGCATGGACATCACAGGTCTCCGGCCAAGGAACAGGAGAGCAGGTGGTTGCGCACCCCCCTCTATCAGTGGCAGACACTCCTGGAGAGCCTAAAGAGTCCCATCAGGCACAGGATTGCTGAGGACATTGGGGAACAGCCCCACCACCACCTCTGAGCAGACAGAGGTGGCTCCCACCCCAAAGGAGGAGCAGTTTATGCTTCCTCCATCCCCCTGTGCTGTGCTCACCTCGCTCTGCGCTTGGCACATCAAGAGACAGGCAGTTCCCCAGATTAAAAGGGGGTGCTGCTGTCTGTCGAATCCTTTAACGCCTGCTGAAGTCTCTGCCAGGTCCTGCACATCCTCCTGTTCCCATCTTCCGAGGGATCCTGCAGGATGGAGCTGTTGGGGTGGGAACAGGCTCTGTGAATCACCCTGAGTGCAGTGAGAGGGCAGATGACACTGCAGCGCCTGCCGTGCGCTGCCTCCTCTCCCTTGGGACAGCAGGAATTCCTGCATTGCAGCCCCTGTTCTGGGGGTGCCCCTCCATGGGACTGGGTTGGGAATGATGCCTTGATGCCATGGGAAGGAACAGTGCCTGGCAGGGACTCCCATAGCCATGACTCAGAGCTGGGCTTTTATGGGTCCCACATGTTCCATTTTGCTGCTTCCCTCCAGCACTGGGAAGGGAAGGGGAAACATAAAAATTCCTTTGAGCAGCTGCTGCCATGTGTGCACCCCCCTTACCCTCACCCCAAAACCTTACCCCAATGGAGCTAGGGGCCAGGGAAATGGCTTTATGTGAGCAATTGGCAGGGGTTAGTGTGAGCGTGCTGGCAGCCAAAGCAAACACCATGCAAGCCCATGACAATCGCCTGCCTGCCCTGGGACCACCTATCAAGCATCACTACTCCTGCCCGGCTTGCCACGGCTTCCTGAGCAGCTCCTTTATGGGGGAAACAGTCACAGGGAGCACGGAGCTCCCACCCTGCAGCCCTCCTCCTTGGGGTGCCTCTGCCCTGGGAGCCACTGCACGCCTGCGTTCCCCTCTTCCCCAAGCACACATGTGTTAGCGTGTGTTAACGTGTCTAAAGGCATGCCAGTGCATGGTCATGAGTGGGTGTGGATGCATGTGGGAGCGAGGGGCTGGATTGTTCGGCCCCCTGCTGAGATGAGGTGCATGGGTGGTGGTGTACGGTGGCTTGCATAAGGCTGTGATGCTGGAGGGATGGGTGTGCTGGGGAGGGACCTCTGGTCCTTACTGGAAGTGGTGTGAAGGGCAGAGAGGAATAATGGGGTGGGGTGGAGAATGAAGGTGGCAGCAGGGGCTGGAGAAGGGGGGGAGTGGAGGATGTCCTGCATCTCTTCTGGCATGGATGGATCTGCCCCTTTCCCTCCACACATGAAGTTGGTTCTTCCCTGCCTCATCTTTTCCAGGCAAGGGACCACCTTGGAACGAGCTTGGCAGCTCACACCAGCATGGGATCATGACCCTGAATCGTCCCCTTTCAGACCCCCTGAACCTGAAGCAATGTGCTTTGTGGCAGCTGCAGTCCTGGGCAGATTAGCTGCCCCATGCGGAGGAGCTTGGGCTTGCCCTAAAGCCTGGCCTAACAGTGGGGTCAGACGCATAGCGAGGCAGCTGGGCGGGAGGTCTGCGCATCACTTCTGTTGGAGGCAGAGATGAGAAAGCTTGCAGGGTCAGGGGAAGCAGCTTCCCAGCGCAGACTGCCCTGCCCTGGCTCCAGCCCAGTCCCAGGGCAGGGAAAGGGGCTTTTTCCAAGGGGGGATTTCACCATCTCTGCCTCACTGTCAGTGCCTTTCCTGGGTGCTGACCGAGGCTGCACCGCGGGCAGGAGACACCGTAGCTTGGAGGAGACTTGACCCTGCCAGACCCTCCCTGCCCTGGGATGTGTCCCCTTGGTCCTGGGCGGCCACACGGGCTCCCCCCCCAGCAGCTCTCTTGCAGCTGCGTTGCTGCAGCCTGTGCCGTGTTCTGTTCTGTGCATGCAGAGCTGTGTCTGAACCCCTGCCCCGGTGAGGGAAGGCTGATGTTGAGCCAGATCAATGTTTTTCCTAAGGCCTTAGAGGGTTAAACCAATTGGGCATGTGGCTGACCTGGGGTCACAAGACGGTAGAGGTGAGGGCTCAGCGCTTTGCCTATCATGGGGCTAGAGCCCACGTCTCCTTAGGGGGTGAAAAGGATGTGCGGTGGGGGCTTCTTAGGGTGCCCCCACCCCAGCCCCTGCCATGCTGCTGGGTCCTGCTCTCTGCTTCATCAGTGAGTGAGGGTTTGGGGTGACTGGGCCTGCAAACGCGTTGTAGCTCCCCACATGCACATATGAACATTCCACTCGTATGTAGACAAGCACAAGCACACATGCTAACACATACATCTGTGTGGACACACACACGAGCATACCCCCCCCCACGTACCCATAAACACAAACCCCTCTCCGCACATGCAGACGCATATGGCCAAACTCGCGCTTACAGAAACCCAGATGCCCCCACGCATGCACATACAGAGCCCTCCTCCAGGCCCCCCATGCTGGGGGCTGTGCTGGGCGGGTTGATGGATTGTGCCACACACAGCTCCGTGCTGCTGGTCTATGGGCTGGGATCGTGGCTGGGATGGAGGCCGCATGGGCTAATCCAACCCTGACATCACATTCCTCCACAGTGGGACTCCAGCGTGGTTAACCCTACCGGGGCTGGGCCTGGGGCAGGAGGCGATGGGCTCAACGCCGAGGTGCAGACAGGGACCCGTGCCTTTCCTATGTGCCGGACTGGGTGGCAGCCACCCCGCTGTGCCGCACCGCACCCACTGCTGCGTGCTGCCTGGACCAGGGGCTGTTTGGGAGCCAGGAGCATCCCTGGTGCTGGGTGGGAGCTGGGCTGGGGGTCTGCCCCCGGTGCAGCATGCGTTGGGAGCACACACAGCCGGGTCTCCCGGGGGTGTGTGATCTCCCTATGGGTGTCTCATCCCTCCAACCACCTCCGCCCCACCACCCATCAGCGCTGCCGTCCCATGGTACAAGCCCGCTTACATCTCCTTCCCCCTCTCTGCCTCCTTCCCTTTCTCCCCTTCCCTGTTCCCCAGTGTCCTCAGGAAACTGGAGCCAGATGACACACTTTAGATGCGTTTGCAGGAAATAAAAGGCAAGGAGCTGGGGTGGGAGGAAGGAGGAGCGGGGTGGGGGGGGGGGGTGGCCAGTCCTGACCCCCTCCTGCGCCGGCGTTTAGGGTCTGGAGCCAGCCCTCGCTTCAACCGCTGCCGCTGGCTGCGCTCCTTGTTTTCTTGGCAGAGAGGAGGAGGAATGCGCTTCAGTTCGAGTTTGTTGGCAGGAGGAGGCCGAGGGAAGATTCCCTCCATCCCGGCTGCGCCCGGCGCTCGCATTCATGCCCATAGGCTGCGACTTGGGTGGGCCGCGGCGCTGCGCTGCGCTGCGCGGCGGGCGGGGGAGGCAGCGCCGCGGTGGGCGAGCCGCGGGCCCGCTCCCATTGGCTCCCAGCGCCCCCCCCCGTGCTTCCCCTGCTGAAGGGGCGCGATGGGGTGCGGGGAGCCCCCGGGGATGCTTTGGTTCGGGGGGAGCTGCTGGGACGTGAGGGGGCTTCGGTGCTTTCTGCCCCCACACCATCCCCTGTGGACCCTTTGCATCGGGGGAGTAGATGGGACTTGGGGGGGCTTTGATGCGTTATGTCCCCCCCGTGCTCTGTGGACCCTTTGGATTGGGAAAGTAGATGGGACTTGGGAGGGCTTTGATGCTTTATGTCCCCCCCGTGCTCTGTGGACCCTTTGGATTGGGAAAGTAGATGGGACTTGGGGGGGGCTTTGGTGCTTTATGTCGTCGTCGCCCCCCCCCCCCACGCCCTGTGGACCCTTTGGATTGGGGGGAGCTGCTGGGACATGGGGGGGCCTTGATACTTTCTGCCCTTCCCCCGCCCCATGCCCTGTGGACCCTTTGGATTGGGGAAGTAGATGGGACCTGGGGGGACTTTGATGCTTTCTGCCCCCCCCCCCCCCCACGCCCTGTGGACCATTTGGATTGGGGAAGTAGATGGGACTTGGGGGGCTTTGATGCTTTATGTCCCCCCCATGCCCTGTGGACCCTTTGCATTGGTGGGAGTAGATGGAATTGGGGGGCCTTGATGCATTCTGCCCCAACACCATCCCCTGTGGACCCTTTGCATTGGGGGGAGTAGATGGGGCTTGGGGGGGCCTTGATGCTTTCTGCCTTGCGTAGCCACTGCACCATGCTGGTGCTCAGCAAGGGAAATGTGTGGCATCTTGGAGAGCTGTGTCACTGCCATCCTGCCCCCCCGGCACCCGCTGCCTCCAGACTGCCCTTGCAGGCTGGGTCTGCCTGCCAAACTGCTCCCTTCTGCCTGGGCTCAGGAGGAGAAGCTGTCTTGGCACAGCAGGACCCTGAGCATCCCGCTGGACCCCGGGTGGCCAGGGGCTAGGGGTAGGTAGGGGTTTGCGTGGTGGTCACTCTGCAGGGGTGTACACATGTGCTCACGTGTGCAGTATAGCACGCGTCAGGCATGGCATAGCATGAAATGAGGTTAACAGTCAGCAAGGGAGAGAGGACATCACGAAGGTGATGGGTGAATTGACCCTCTTCCTGGAAGCAGGAGGTGCCCCATCTGCCTGGAGCTCAGGTCCCGGTCCAGGAGCTGGAGGCTGCTGGGACCAGTTGGGCCTGGGGCAGAGCCCACCATCACACTGGTGCTGCAGCTCTTTGGGCTGGGGTGGCCGCACACAGTCCCTGGTAGCAAACTGGGGGCTCTCACATGAGCAGGGAGCTGGTGGTGGGCCCAGACTGCGGGAGCTCAGGTGATGGCTCTCGGGCAGGGGATACAAGGGGGCTTTGGCTTTGCTGATCTCCAACCCCTCCATCATCTCCCAGCTGCTCTCTGGATAGGTGCAAATGCATGTTCCTGCATCCGTGTGCATCCGTGTGGATGGCTGCGTGCACAGAGGCTCCCCAACAGGACAAAGTTCTGTGAGGGGCTTGGTTAGATTGGGGGGGGCAGATGGGAGCCTTCCCATGCAGGTACTCCCCAAGCTTTGCATCAAGGCAGTGGACAGGTAAGAGGCCCCTCCTCAGCTCCCCCCTCCCCGTATTCTCATTCCTCTTCCCCTTGCCTGTCCCCAGCACCACACCACCTTCCCGGGTTCCTCCCTCCCTCTTTGCCTGCCCTGCTGCCCCCCCTGCCCCATTCTTCCTGGCTGACACTCTCACAAAGCCCCGAGACAAGCTTTCAAAGGGGCAACTCATGCGGAAGAATTGCAGCCCCCCTCGCCCCCTCGTGCTCCAAACGCAGCCCAGCGCTGTTCCCAGCGGGGTGAGGGGCTCCCACTGCCCCAGACCCCTTGTTTGGGGTCTCTCAAAGGGGGGAGGCTGAGGGGACAGGAGACCTTGTTCCCAGTGCCACCCACCCTGTGCTTGTTCCTCCTTCCAGAGCGTCCGTCCTTCATGCAAGCCCTCAGGGATCCTGGGGCTGGACAGTGACCATGGGTGGGGATGGAGATGTAGGCTGAGACCTGAAGGTGCAGCCATGGTTGGAGATCAGTGAAAGCGAAACCCAGGCAGGAACCTGCAGGCAGGGATGTGATAGTGCCCTGTGGGCAGGGCTGCGATTGAGGGTGGGACAGGGCAGGGTTTTGACCTGCAGGCAGGGTGGGGACCAAGAGGCAAGGCAGGGCTGGGTGGGACCTGCTGATGCTGCAGGGACCCATGGAGGAGGGCAGAGCCCTGCTCCAGCGTGGGTCCTTTGACCAAGGATGGTTCTAAGCATCCACGCTTGGCAGTTGGGGCTCGCAGGTTTTACCCCTATGTGCGTGCTCGAGTGCGGGTGTCTGGGTGCGCGGGTGTGTGTTTCATCCCTCCTGCAACAGACGCTGCTGCTGCAGCACAGCACCGAGCGTGAGGGCACCTTGCTCAGTACCCGGGGACCTGTGTGATGGGTGACCCGGCAGCCGCGTCGCTGCCTGTGCCATGCTCTCAGAGGCAGCCTTGAGCTGGGCAATGGTTTGGTTTGTACCGTGGTCCTTGTGCTTAGGCTGTGTAAAGTGCCCTGTGCTCGTGCCATGAGGTGTCGGGGGGGCTGCCAAGCACCGGGGGCCTAGGGACAGACATACTTGCTTTGGAGTGGGTGGTGGATGCCCGGGTGGCTGCGGTGATACAGAGCCACCATGGCTTGTGCCTCCTGTCCCCACCCAGCCCCCCAGAGGCATGCAGCTTTCTGCATGGTTTATGTCTCTGCAATGTCAGCAGAGGAGGAGAGGGATGTGGTGGGGGCTGCACCCTGGCCCCGCAGACATCTCCTCTTGCACCATCCCCTTCTTCCTTCCAGGGACATCCAGAAGTATGGGGAACTGCCCCCCAGCTCCAAGGAGAAAGTGGGGGAGGCCCCCTGACGGGAGGGGAGCACCGGGATGCCTGCATGTGCGAGGGAGCAAGGGAAAACGAATGCCAGGGGCCACTATGGCAGTGCGGGGGTCCCCAGTGCTGAGTCAGATATCTCCAGCCCGGTTCCTCTGCCTGGGCCCCTGGATGCTCGTGTCCGCGCCCCAAACCGCGGCAGTGGGGCAGGGTCTGAGCGGGGGGCACAGAGGGTGAGGGCAGAGCCGCGCTGGGAGGCTGCAGGGTGCGGGGGGCAGCGGGTACGGACGCGGGGCGCGGGGCGCGCATCCCACCGTTGTCCTCCCCGCTTTAGGCGCCCCCCGGCTCCAGCCCCGCGGCGAGGACCCGATGTGCTCCTGAGCCCGGGCGGGCTCCGCCGCGAGATGTTCAACCCCGTCAGCCCCCCGGGCAGCGGCTATGCCGAGCGCTGCTGCCTGCGCCCTCCCCATGGAATAGCTCCAGGTGCCCCGGGGCCACCAGGTCGGTTGTATCCCCCCCCCCCCTCATCCTGGCACCTGAGCAGCGCCTGGCATGGCACAAGGAGCATCCGCTTCAGATGCAGTGCTTAGGTTCAGGGGTGCTCAAGGGAGTTCTTTCCCCCTTGTGCCACCCACCCTTACGCTCTTCCCATCTTTCTCCTCACGCTTACCAGGACTCGATTTCCCCTTGTGCCATCAGTCAAACCTTATGAGTGGTCACCGTGGTTATGGCTTGGTGCCAGGGGCTGAGCACCTGGGCGGTGGTGACGGTAAGTGCCTTGGGCGGGCATTGGGTTCTACAGCCCCGAATTGGTCAGGCATCTGGACTAGATGACCACTGTAGTCCCTTCCCTTTGAAATACCCCATTCCATTCTAAATCAGAAGCTAACTGGCACAGCCAGGGTACTGCTTTAGGCTCCAGTGCACCAGGATTGTGTCCTTGGGGGTTTCTTCAGCTTCCTAGGACCCATACTGAAGGGAGAATCCCCCCCCTCTCTTTGCTGCCATCCCAGGCTCACGGTTCTCAACGCCCCGTGCTGCAGGCAAGCTGGGCAAGAAGCGGGCCCTGTCCATCTCACCCCTGTCGGACTCTAGCATTGACCTGCAGACAGTCATCCGCACCTCACCCAACTCCCTCGTTGCCTTCATCAACTCCCGCTGTGCCTCTGCCAGTGGCTCCTATGGCCACCTCTCCATCAGCACCATCAGGTGGGCACCGTGCATGCCGCCTGTCAGTCTGGGAGCCTGAATGCCAATTCCCAGCTTGGGGCATGCCTGGGGGGGAGGTGGGAGCGGAGCGGTGGGTTAGGGAACCTGGGATCCCTGTGCTCCGATGGTGTCACCTGCTCATCCCTCTTGCTCTTTGCAGTCCATCGCTGGGGTATCAGAGTCCACCGGCTCAGCAGAAGGGCCAAGGCCACCTTTACAGCCACAGCGCACCACCACCACCACCACCACCACCATGTAGCTCCCATGAACCGCTGTCCACCCGCCCAGGGCTCCTGCACCACCCCCCGGCTCGTGGGACCCTCAAACACTGCCAGGTAAGGGCCCCTTGCGCCCGTGGCAGCGGTGGTCCAGCGAGCATCTCGGTGCTGACTGCTTTCCCCCTGCCCTGGTAGCAGCTAAAGTTGGAGTGGAGCCTGAGCAGCCCCCTGGCTGTCAAATACCCAGAGGAGAGATCTGAGGGTGACATCTCCAGTCCGGCTTCCACAGGCACCCAGGTACTGCCCAAGCCTTGAGACCCCCCCAACTTCCCCCTGGCGCGACTCTCAGTAACAGGAGCATGTACCTCGGGGTACTGTGCTCCCCCAGGACCCCTTGCTGGGGATGCTGGATGCTCGGGAAGATCTGGAGAAGGAGGATGGGAAACCTGAGTCTGAGGCCGTGTATGAAACCAATTGCTACTGGGATGGCTGTGCCAAGGAGTTCGATACACAGGAGCAGCTCGTGCATGTGAGTTAGGTCCTGCCTGGGTATACACAGGCCCAGAAGATGCCCTCAGGCTTCTGTGTGTCATCCCCCCTTTGTCCACCCACAGCTCCTACAGTCCTATATTGAGCTGCTCCCCTCCCTACCTGGAGAACTCACCACACTTGCACGATGTTGGAAATTGCCCCTGGGAATGGGGGGATTTGCATCCTCCACGTCTTGTGGGCAAATTCCCTGTGACCCTCCCATACCACGTCCCTAAGGGGTACATCCTCTCCAGCCTTCCTCATGCCTGTGGCAGCTCTCATGAACCACTGATGCATCCAGACCTCCTCCTTTGCTCTTTGTCTCCCTGTAGACATTACAGCTATCCTATATAGTTGTAATATAGGTTGGAACTGGATGATCTGAAGGTCCTTTCCAACCCGAACTGTTCTATGATTCTATATCCCCTTCACCACACCTCAGACCGCCTTGACCCCTGTGTCTTCTCTCAGTCCTCCCAGAACAGCCCCAAACCACCTCCTGTATCCACTGGCGGATATCATCTGACCACCCCGCTTTTGCCCATCCCCTGGTGCCTCCAGCCACCGTCCCAGTCCCTCTCTGTCCATTCTATCATAATATTCTATTAAGACACCTATATCTCCCTGAATCTTCGGTTGCCACCAGTGACGCCCCTCTCTCCTCAGCACATCAACAATGAACACATCCATGGGGAGAAGAAGGAGTTTGTGTGCCACTGGGCGGCGTGTTCCCGGGAGCAGAGGCCCTTCAAGGCTCAGTACATGTTGGTGGTGCACATGCGACGGCACACGGGCGAGAAGCCCCACAAGTGCACGGTGAGCTGGCCAGGGCCTTTGCAAAGCTGCAGCTAAGCCGGGTCTTGCACTCGGCGCAGCTCGGGGCAGGGTGGGAGTTATGGCATTGGGGGCGGAAATGGCTTGAGATGGGGAAAAGGAAGTGGGACGTGAGCATGGTAGTGCCTAAGGTTAGGTAGAAGGAAGAAGTTCTTTACTGTGAGGGTGGTGAGGCACTGGAAGGGGTTGCCCAAGGAAGCTGTGAACGCTCCATTCCTGGCCGTGTTCAAGGCCAGGCTGGACAGGGCCTTGGGTGACCTGATTTAGTGTGGAGCATCCCTGCCCATGGCAGGGGGTTGGAACTGGATGGTCTTAAGGTCCTTTCCAACCTAAACCATTCCATCATTCTATGATGGAGTGGAGTTCATGTGTGGCAGGCCAGAGCCTGCGTGCTCAGTGCCACAGCAGAAATGCACATAAGGTAAAGGGGTACAGAGCAGGCTGGCTACAGCCCAGCTGGGGCAGCGCATGGTGAGGGGGACGTGCGCGTGAAGGAGGGCAGATGTGTAGTGCTTTGGGTGGGAGGTGTGATGTGCTGCGTGGGGCGATGCGGTACAGGCTCCGTGCAAGGTGTATGGCACCTTTCACCCCCCTTGCCCGCACAGTTCGAGGGCTGTAACAAAGCCTACTCACGCCTGGAGAACCTCAAGACCCACCTGCGCTCACACACGGGTGAAAAGCCCTACGTGTGTGAACACGAGGGCTGCAACAAGGCCTTCTCCAATGCTTCTGACCGGGCCAAGCATCAGAACCGCACTCACTCCAATGAGGTACTGACCTGCCCGGGGCTCTCTGCACCCCTCTGGCCTCCCCATGTGCGTCCTTAGTAGCCCTGTACTCGGAAAGCTCCCTGCGTGCCCCAATTCCTTGCATGTTCCAATAGATGGCCCCTGTTCCTTCCTCCCATCGCCTGCATTCCCACCAGGGTCCCTTTAACCCCTCCTGAGGAGCACTCCTTGTGTTCTTCATCCGCTCCCTATGACCTCCTCCAAGTCCCTGCTGTAGCATCCAACATCCCCCATCCAAAGAGGACTCAGCCTCTCGGATCCCTCCCTCCCCTCAAGTCTTGGGCTTATTTGAGAGGGTTGGGAAGGGGATTTATTTCATGCCCGGGGTCTCTGGTCAGAGCTAACGCCTTTATTCCCCTGTGCCCTGACAGAAGCCCTATGTGTGCAAGATTCCAGGCTGCACCAAGCGCTACACAGACCCCAGTTCTCTGCGCAAGCACGTGAAGACAGTGCATGGCCCCGATGCCCACGTCACCAAGAAGCACCGAGGGGATGTGGTGCCGGGTCGTGCGCTGCCCCCCCCCGGTGGCCCCCCCGACATGAAGCAGGAGAAAGACACAAATGGCCCCGCTGAAGCCCAAAAGGATGAGGGCAAACTCTTGGTGCCTGACTTGGCCTTGGTAAGGAGCTGGGGTGTTTGCATGGGGAGCGGAGCCAGGTCCCCGCGTCTCGCAGGGTGTGCTGTGTGTGGTGGGTGCCTGACCCCCTTCTCCTTGGTTGATGTCTTTGGGTACCCCTAGAAGCCACAGCCCAGCCCTGGCGGGCAGTCATCGTGCAGCAGCGGCCATTCCCCGCTCGGCAGCACCACCAACAACGACAGTGGGGTGGAGATGACCGGCAACGCTGGTGGGAGCTACGAGGACCTGTCCACGCTGGAGGATGTGCCCGGGGAGCCCATGGGCACCTCAGGGCTCATGGCCCTCCACAAGCTGGAAAATCTTCGCATCGACAAACTGAAGCAGATGAGGAAGCCGTCAGCTCCCAAGGGCCTGAATTTGCCAGCTATCCCCGGAGCCGGTGAGACTGTGGCTCCCTCCCACCTGGATACAGGGCCGGTCCCATGGGCACCGTGTCGAGAGCCGTCTGGTTTGCAACCAGAGACGTTTCCACACCTTCCTTTCAGTAGTGGTGGACCCCCCCCCCCTTTGGACTCGGTCTTAAAGGTCTTTTCCAACCTCATTGATTCTAAATGATCTTCTACCCCCTCCTCGTTGCCCCCCCTTGAATCTGCTTCCTGTCCCAGCCAGGCACTAACCATGGAAGAGGCCGCATCCCGGTCCGGGGGGCGGCTGCGTGCGAACGTGTCCCGACTCCCTGCTTAACTCCTTCTCTTTCCAGGGGAGATGCCTGGGATGCCCCGGCCGCCTCCCGCCGCCTCGCACCGGCGCATCGCGGAGCTCTCAGCGGCAGGGATGGCCCCGGCCCTGAGCGAGCGCCGGAGCAGCGCCACCAGCACCGTGAGCTCAGCCTACACCGTGAGCCGGCGCTCGTCCCTGGTGTCCCCGTACCTGCCCGGGCCATATCCGGGCGGTGATGCCGGGGCGATGCCCGGCGGGACGGCCCTGGCGGATGGCTACGACCCCATCTCTCCGGATGGATCCCGACGCTCCAGTGATGCCAGCCACTGCGGAGGGCTGCCGGGTGTGGGCAGCCTTACCCCAGCCCAGCGCTATCGACTCAAGGCCAAATACGCTGCAGCCACAGGCGGTCCCCCCCCAACCCCGCTGCCCAACGTGGAGCGGGTGGCCATGGGCGGCCACAACAGCTTCGGCGGGGACCGCGTTGGTCCAGCGGAACCCCGCTTCCTCGCCAACGGTTTGCTGCGGAGGCACAGTTCCAATGACCCCCCTGGCTACGCAGGCGGTGCTCCCCATCACTCGGTGCCTCGGAATGGTGCGCGTCGGGCCAGCGACCCTTCCCGGAGCGTGGCCAACCCTCACGCTGTGCCCAGGGTGCATCGCTTTAAGAGCGTGGGTAACGTCAATGTGCCGGGAGCGGGCAGAGCCGCTCTGCAGCCCTTGGGGGGCTCTGATGACGACCTGCAGCGCCACGGCTTCTCCCCGCGCCCGCCCAGCATCAGTGAGAACGTCTTCCTGGAGAGCGTGAGCAGAGAGGGCCCCAGCACAGAGCCTGGCTTGGTGGGGATGGAGCAGTACTTGGAGTACCCCGAGGAAAGCTTCCCGTGCCATAGGACGGGTGCGGAGCTCCAGTGCGAAGGCCTCTACGGCAGCACCCAGCGGAGCACGGCGTGCATGCAGCTGAACCCAGGAGGCCACAGGGACGTGGAGGAGGGCTTACTTCAGCCTGAGTTCTCCCTCCCTCAGTGCCAGGTGAACCAGCACTTCACCGCGATGCATGCTGGCGCTGGGACCACGGCAGCGCCGTGGGATGAGCCTCCCCAAAGCAGCCTGGAGATGAGTTCTGGGCAGCCCAGTGTCAGCGCCATGTCTGGGTCCCACTTTCACCATCAAAGCACCGAGTACCCACTGCCCAGCGCTTGCGGGCAGCTTGTGAGCTCGTGCCAGGACAATGGCTATCCTGGGGGGCACCGGCTTAGTCGCCTGCAGATCAAATCAGAGCAGCGTTACCCAGCACCGACCCCAGCCCTTGCTCCCTGCCAGAACCCCAGGCTTGCTGGGCACATGCAGCCTCCAGCATCGTTTGGCCAAGCCATGAACGCGGGGCATGGATGTTACCAGCCTGAGGAGCAGGCACCCGTCGGTTACATGGGCATGTTGAGCCCAAGCTGTAGAAGAGCCCAGACCCCCACCGTGCACACCAAGGAGGTGATGGTCCGTAGCTACGTGCAGGCCCAGCAGGCTCTGATGTGGGGAGCGCAGCCAGCCCCCAAGGGAGGGGAGGCTGCCGTGCGCCTGGGCACTGAAGCGGGGCAGTGCCAAGCCATGCAGGCACCGCTGTACCTCACCCCCAAGTGCTCCTCTTACCAACCCAAACCAGAGACCCCGCAGGGTCTGCCAGAGCCCCAGCACCTCCTCAACGCCCCATGCTTCAACCCCGAGGTGGTGCCGCATCCGCCCGGGGGCCCTAAACCCCACGGGCACCCAAACAACCTGAACTATGCCGGCAACCTGCCTCAGCCAAGCCATTCCTATGAGGCAATGGAAGCCGGCTCCCGGCGTGCGCATCGCCTGCTCCCTGCCCGCCCCACGCTTGAGGGGCACTATTACCCAGCCCAGGGCACACACACGGGCAAAGGGGGGCATAAGCTGCTGGGCCAAACGGCAGCAAGCTGTGGGGGTGCTGGGCATTACGGGGAGAGCATGGAAGGGCTCAAAGGCAGCTCCTGCCACTACCTGGATGCGGGGGAGCAAGTGGCCAACAGCCTGGACTCCTTGGACCTGGAGAATACGCACCTTGACTTTGCTGCCATCGTGGAAGAACCGGAGATGCCCTCACTGCTGCCGGGGCCCCCGAGCCCTGCTGGGGGTCTGCTGCCTGCAGCCGGTGGTGCCAACATGGCTGTGGGGGACATGAGCTCCATGCTGAGCACTCTGGCAGGGGAAAGCCATTTCCTCAACTCCCTGTCTTAAGCGGGAGGTGTCGGCCATCAGGTGGGCACGTCTGCAACCCGAACGTGTTTTGGGCCCTTCGGACACGCAGATGTGTGGGGAGGGGAACATTGCTGAGTCCCGGATACAGCCACAACCCTGCTCAGGTGCTTCAGGTCACATCTGGCACTGGGGAGGGAATGGTTTCACCGAGCACTTCCATTTCCAGTGCCTGGCACCTTCCTGTGCCTCCCTCGGCCCTTTGGAAACGGTGGCCCCGTGCAGTCTTAATGTCGAAACCAAAGAGTTCACCCTTCCCCCCCGTGTGGGCAGGCCCCATCCCTGTGTTCCCACTGCCCGCTCCTTACATCCCAGGCTTTGTCAGCACTGGAGACGCTCCCTGCTTGGCAAGCCCAGCCCTCTCCCCTCTACCTGCTCAAGGAGGGAGAAGGGGAGGCAATTCCCCAGCACAGGGATGGTGGCAGGGAGCTGGGGGCGCCTGCGTTGCTCTGTACATAGTGTGCGTATGTGTGTGTCTCCTGCAGCATCCCCCCAGCCCCTTGAGAGGAGCAGCGGTTCCTCCCCTCCCCATTAAACCCTTTCTCAGGGGAGTGTGAGCTGTGTGCTTCTTTATCCCTGCAGATGGGCTCCGAGCTGGACCCCTGTGCCAGGAGCTCTGCAGCCCCCCTCTTCCCTTCGCCCTGGGACCAAGATCTCCTCCTGCCCTGCCTTTGGGCTGGGGATCCAACCACATAGGGATTCCCATTGAAGGGGTTGCAGGGAGGAACCCCCATGGTGCAGACCTGAGGGTCCCGTGACAGAGAGACCAATGGAGGCCCTTTCTCAGTGCCTATGGGGCTACGTTTGCATCTGAGCCTTTTCCTTCATCTTGGCTTTGGTTTTTGTCATGGGGCCACCCCCTTGGCACTGCAGCAAGTGCCGGGCACTCATTGCAGGGTCTCCAGGGGGGTTTGGGACTGCTCTGAGGCTTTTCTGGGGTCTCTGGGTGGGTTTCGATGGTTCTGGTCCCTCCTGCAGGACCACTGTGGAAACGTCCTCTTGGCGACAACAAGGCTACATAAGTCAAACCCGTAAGGGAATAAACCAGCTAAAGGAAGGCAGGCATACCAGACCAGAACCTGGAACTCCATCTGCATAGTGCCTCTCTGGAGTTATAGGTGCGAAGTGAAGCCGGATTGCCATGTTGGTGGCACTATTCCAGCAGTGGCAGGGGGTGCAGAGCTTCACTCCAGTCTGGAGCACAGCTGGAACCGCTAGCTATGGTCATCTGCTCAGCAGCATCCTGACCATGAACCATGCCTCTGTGCTTGGGGACCAGGGCCAGGACCGCCCCGCATTTGTCCTCTCACCGGGGGCAAAGGGCTGGAATGGGTTTTGGTGCGGAGGCAACGACTGTTGGAGCCGGGATACGGGAAAGGGGCAGGGAAGCGTCAGCTCCGTCCTCACAATAAGGAGCCGCTGCCCCCGGAGGGTGCGAATGGGGATGGGGAGCGGACGTCGCTCTCCCCGCTGCCTCCGCTGTACCGGGGGAGTGAGCGGGTGCTGCCATCCCGTGGCCAAATCTCGGTACTGCAGGTGGTGGAGGCGCGGTGTGGCGCCGGACTCCTCTCGCTGCTGCCGCCCTGTGGCCAAACCTCCGTACTGCAGGCGATGGGGGCGCGGCGCGGCGCTGAGCGCCTTTTGCTGCTGCCCTCCCGTGGTCAGAATCAGTACTGCAGCCGGGGCTCCACGCGGGTGCGATGTCGCTCTTACAAGCGCCCGCTGCTGTTCGCCGGTAATAGCGCTGCGATCCTGCGGCCTCGTGCTGCACCCCGGTAAAGGAACGCCGCTGGCTCCCGAGGTTGGGGCCCGGACGCTCCGAGCCTGCCCTGACCCTTCTCACCCCCCCTCCCATCGCCCCAGGCTTCCCCCGAGCCCTGGACCTCGAATGTGCTGTAAGGAGCCCCAGTGGGAGGAGAGTCTCTTGGCCAGAGGTGATCAATGGCGCTCATGGTCGCTGCTGCTTCTTTCCCTACCCCAGAGGCCACGCTGAGGATGTGGGGTCCGTTCCGCCCCTGGAGATGCTGTTGGCTGCGTCTGCCTCAGGCTTGTGTGGGCAAAGAGGGAGCGCTCGCTGGCTGTGGATGGGTTGGAGCTGAAGCTGCAGGGGCCAAAGAATGGTAAAGACGAAGAAAGAGAACGCATCCGTCTTGCAGCATCCTGGCAAGAGAGGACCTGCGCCTCCGGGTGTGCACGGTTCCCCTCCATAGCTCAAAGCAGGCCAGGGGGGCGTACGAGTTGCCTCCAGCACGGTACGGCCGTGCTGCCTGTGTTGGAAGCCTCATCCCGCACGAGTTTTGAGACCCCCGTGTGCTCTCTTAGGTGGAGAGCACCTCCATGAGCCATGGAAGAGGAAGGGAGGAGACAAGAGCCAAGAAGCATCCGAGCTGTCAGACTCATCAGTGGCAAGAGCTGTGGTGAGTCCTGAGCTGTTGGACCCTGTTGCTTCTTGTGTGTCCTGGTCCCTCCCTGTCCGTTCCTCTCTCTTTCCCGTGCTTTGGTCCCCTGCACTCGTCCTCTTCTTGTGTCCTGCTCCCTCTTTTCTTTTGTCCGTTGCTGCTTTTTCTCTTCCCAGCTCCTTGTCCTCATACGCATCCATCTCTTTTGCTGTGCTGTTTTGTCTCACTCTGCTCCCTGGCACTGTTTCTGTCAATCCGTGTCTGTCCTGCAGCCCAGGGCTCATCTATCCTTACTCCAACCTGTATTTTCCTCTCGTTGTTCATGGCTTTCTGCATTTCCATCCCCCTTCCTGTGCTTATTCTTGTTCTTCAGTCCTGCCTCTACTCCCTCATTCTGCTGCCTCTCTCTTTACCTGTCAGGTTCCCTGTCCCCATCTTTCTCTCGCCATCCCCTTACCTGTCTCATGCTGCACCCCCATGGCTGCCTCTCATCTCCTCTCTTTGTTCTGTGACCTCCTCCTCATTTTTAGCAGCCTTTGCCACTGCCCCTTGCTCCAGGAATCAACCGATTGCCCATTCCCTGCTGGAGCAACCGGAGTGTCCCAGGGACCAGTGCAGAGCTCCGGAACATGCTCAATCATGTGAGCTGTTATATATGTGACTAAATCCTGCTTCTTGTCCCCTTTGGCCTCAGGGCTGCATTTGCACTCCTTGTGCACCGGATGAGGGGCTGTGAGAGGACCCAGGGAGGAGGCCTCCATCCTGTTCCAGCGCTTCTGGCTCCTGCAGGATGAGGATGACACCGTTGGGATGGAGGAGGAGGTGCTCATGGTGTGCTCCTGCTGCATCCGGATGTCACCCCATCGCACCACCACCTCCTCCTCACTTAACAGGAGAGGGATCTGATGCAGATAGCGCAGAGGCTTGGGAGGGAATGGCAGGAGGTTGGGATCATGTGCCTGCAGCTGGAGAAGAGCCCTCTGGAGCAGATCCAGGAGGACCATCCCCAAAGCCTCGTGCTCCAGAGCTTCGAGATGCTGTGCTACATGGCCGAGGCCATGGCCCCCTGGCTCTGCATCTTCCTGCACCGCACCAGCATGGACCCCAACATGTTCGACCTGCTCCAGGACTGATGAATGAGCCCTCCCTTGCTTTCCTGGGGGGGGGGGTCACCCCCAAAATGGATCAGTAAATGGTTTTATTCCACCCATCCCGGTAGGTTTTGGAGTGTCTTTAGCCCAGATTGGAGATGGGATGGAGGAGAAGGGGGGATGTGGAGCTCTGCTCCTGTTCCTCAGGGATGGGGGGATCTGTGGAGGGGCTCACAGGTCCCATCCCAACCTCTCGATCTCATCCAGGAAGAAGTCCAGGTCTGCCCTGGTGACCGCGGGGCTGGTGACGATCTGGCGGAAGAAGTTGACGCGGGTGCCATGGGGCTGGTACCCCACCATCATGGAGCCCTTCCTCATCATCCTCTCCTTGATGGTGGGGGCCACCTGCGGGGGGGCGACACACACAGAGGGGTTGGGGGGGAGAGGGGGTTTGGGCTCACCCCCCCAAAGATCCCGGTGGATCCAGCTCCCACCTTGCCCAGGCTGGGCCAGTAGTCAGGGCAGCTCTCACGGCCCCGCAGGCTGGGGGGCACAAACCAGAAGCAGAGATTGATGAACTCCGGCTGCGGGGGGGAAAGATGAGGAGGAAAAGGGAAGAGATCACACAGACCCCCGGGGGGGACACATGACATTTCCCACCCCCAGCCCCATTTGGGGACCCCCATGCTTGGGACAGGTCCCTTCTGCTGCCCAGCATTTGGTGATGCTGTAGAGGGGGGGCATTCAAAACCACTCCTGGGGCTACAACACTGAGATTATATGGGTGGGGGCACATTAAAACCCATCCCAGGGCCGTGGATAGGCCATATTAAATGGGGAATGGTTTAAAACCACCCCCTCGGCTATGGCTGGAGGGTGTTAAATGGGGGGGGACCCATTAAGCCCACCCCAGGGCCATGGCATGGTGGTGTATGGGGGGGTCATATGACCCCCCCCCCAGGCCATGGCAGGGTGATGTTATGTGGGGCTACACACATTAAACTCCCCTTGCTGTGCCTCCATACCTCCATCACCAGCTCGAAGCCATCCCTCCTCTTCACCTCCTCCGCCAGGTACCTGGGATGAAGCAGAGCAAGAGGTCAAAGGAGCAGAGGGGTCCTGGGCTGTGTCCCCCCTTCCCACCCCCATTCCCAGCTCTGGGCACCCACCGGGAGCAGGCGAAGGCTCGCTCCACACGCTGGGCCAGCCCCTGGGTGCCAGTGGCTTTCCAGAGCAGCCAGAGCTTGAGGCAGTCCACGCGCCGGCCGCACTGCGGGCTCTTGTCACCGGTGTCATAGGACATGTCATAGAACTTATCCTGCTGGAACAGGTACGTGGCTCCGGAGCCATGGCAGCGCTGCAGGAGACCCTGGGGGGGGTATAGGGGTCACCCTGAAACTGGGGGCTGGGGGGAATCTGGGGGATAACACCCCTATTTTGGGGGATGGGGTATGGGATGGGACATGGGATAGGGCACAGGATGGGGCAGGGGATAGGGAAGGGGATGGGGTAGAAGATGGGACATCAGGATTTGGGGATGGGACATAGAATGGGGTAGGGGATGCAACATGGAGTGGGGCAGTGGGATGTGCGGATGGGGCAGCAGGAGGATGTGGGGATGCGACGTAGGAAGAGGCATCAGGATGGGGCAGGAGACATTGGGATGGGACATCCGGATGGGGCAGAGATCAGTGGTGGGAGAGGAAGAGAAAGGGCAGTGGCACTCACGGAGGTGTCGCGGAGCAGGAATGCCGAGCACTGCAGCCCCACTGTCAGCATCTTGTGCGGGTTCCAGGTCACTGAGTGGGCCCTGTGGGAAGAGGGGCTCCCCCTCAGTTTGGATCCTGGGATTGTGGGGTGCTGGGAGCCGGGAGCGGCGCTGACCTCTCGATGCCAGCCAGGAGGTGCCGGTGCTTGCTGGAAAGCAGAGCGCTGCCGCCCCACGCTGCCTGCGGGCAGGGACATGGATAGGGATCAGCGCTGGGAACAGGGGGATTCCAAAGGGATTCATGTGTGTGCTCCCCCCGGTGCTCACATCCACATGGAGCCAGAGGCCGTGGCGTTCGCACACGTCTGCGATGGCACCCAAAGGGTCGAAGGCACCCAACACCGTGGTGCCGCATGTGGCGCATACCAGGAATGGCTCCGCCCCCTGCGGGACAACGGGATGGGACACAGGATGGGATATGGGATGGGACACAGGATGGGATACGGGATGGGGCATGGGATGGGGCAGGGGACAGCAGGATGTGATACTGAGATTGGGCAGGTGACTTTAGGATGGAATAGGGACATAAGGATGGGATGGGGACAGGATAGGGGATGTTGACACAGGACAAGGAATGTCAAGACAGAACGGGACATCAGGATGAAACAAGGGCATGTCAGGATAGGGCAGGGTATGGCAGGATGGGACAGGGATGTTGGGTTGGGATGGGGGTGTCAGGACAGGGTAGTGGATTTTGAGGTGGAGCAGGGGAAGTTGGAACAGCACATGGGACATCAGGATGGGACAGGGGACGTTGGGATGGAGCAGGGGAACACCCCGGGCTACCACCCCTTCACCTCGGCTTTGGCCTTCTGGATCTCCTTCTCCAGCTCCTCAGGGATCATCTTCCCCCTGCGGAATGGGAACAGACCCATGGTGGGAGCAGAGCTGGGGCAGTGGAGCCGCAGATCCACCGGGATCAGCCCGGCTCCCACCTCTCGTCGGTGGCCACCAGGTGCACGTTGTCAGTGCCAATGCCCAGGAACGCGGCTCCCTTCTGGATGGAGTAATGGCTCTGAGCAGGGAGAGGGGGGTCAAATCCCTGCAGATGGTGGGGAGCCCCCCCGCCCCGATGGAGACGATGCGGCATCCTTTGATGGGGATGATATCTGCCTCCCCCCCCTCCCCCGTGGTAGTGATGTGGCCCCCAAATGGAGACAATGGTGCACCCCCGATGGGGATGCTCCATAGGCTCCCCCCCGGGGATGACGGGACCCCCCCATGGGGTCAATGGGGTGCCCCTCATGTGGATGATGGGAAACCCCCCAGATGGGGACAACTGGAATGATGGAGACCCCCCTCGATGGAGATGTGGGTGTGTCCCCCCCCCGATGGGGCCAACGGGAAGGATGTGCCGCGGGTGCCCGCACATCGCAGGAGGTGAAGAGCGCCAGGCGCGGCAGCGCTGCCATTCCAAGGCTCCGGCATTCCGGGAAGCGCTGGAACCGCGCCACGTTCATGGCGTACATGTTGCACATGGAGCCTCCTGCCGGGGGATGGGGACAGTGGTGTCACCTCGAGGGGGGGGCATCGGGACACCCCCCTGTGTTGTGCCGGTGCCGGTACCAGGAGCGAAGATGCCGTCGCCGCTGCTCCAGCCCACGAGCTCCCGGAGCTTAGCCAGGACCACCCCCTCCATCAACACGAACACCGGCGCCACCTCAAACGTGTACCTGGGGGGGGCACACACACACCCCCTCTTGGGGACACTCCCAGTGAGGGGAACCCCCCCATAGGGATGATAGAGGGTACCCTCCCGATGGGGAACCCAATGGGGAATTCCCGATGGAGAATCCTGATGGGGATGTGGGGACCCCCCCCCCCAATAGGGATGTGGGGAACCCCATGGGGAAAGTGGGACCCCCCCGATGGGGATGTGGGGAACCCCTCGATGGCCATGATGGGCCCCCCCAATGGGGAAGTGGGCATCCGCCCGATGTGGATAATGCGGTGTGTGTCCCCAGTGAGGACGAGGGCCCCCCTCCATGGGGATGATGGAGTCCCCCCCCAATGGGGACGTGGGGAACCCCCCATGGAAACGATGGGTATTCCCCCCCCCCGATGAGGATGATGGAGATAATGGGGACCCCTCCATGGGGATGAGAAGAACCCCCCCCCCAGTAAAGATGATGAGGATCCCCCCCAAAGGGATTTGGGGATCCCCCCATGAGGACAATGGGGACCTCCCAGTGGGATGTGGGGCCCGCTCCCCATGGTGATGATGCCCCCCTCGGTGTCAGTGGTGCCCCCCCCGCACTGGCTGGTGTTGAGTGCCTCGGTGAGCAGCCGCCCGGCCAGTGCATGCGGGTCCAGCCCTGAGAACAGCTGATTGAAGAACCGGGGGTGACCTGCGGGGGGGGCACCGTGAGAAAAGGGATTCCGGGACCCCCCCCCGGGACACCCCCTTACCCATGGAGCCGCCCACTGATCCATGGACACCCCGTGTGACCCATGGATCTGAACCTGGAGCCATGGAGCTTGAACTGGGGCCAGATGGGGCTGAGCTGGGAGCAGCTGAGGCTGAACTGGGGGGCAGTTAAGGCTGAACCTGAACCCATGCGGACCCATGGAGCTGAGCTGAGAGTGCCAAGGCTGCACTGGGAGCACTTGGTTTGCACTGAGATCACACTGGGAGCACTGGGGCCAGACTGGGACCAAACAAGGCCGAACAGGGCGTACTGGGAACACTGGGTTCACATTGGGACCAGTCAAGGCTGCACTGGGAGCAATGGGTTCACATTGGGAGCAGTCAAGGCTGCACTGATTTCACACTGGGAGCGCTGGGGCCAGACTGGGACCAAACAAGGCTGAACTGGGCGTCCTGGGAACACTGGGTTCACACTGGGACCAGTCAAGGCTGCACTGGGAGCACTGAGTTCGCACTGGGAGCAATGGGTTCACACTGGGAGCAGTCAAGGCTGCACCGATTTCACACTGGGAGCGCTGGGGCCAGACTGGGACCAAACAAGGCTGAACTGGGCATACTGGGAACACTGGGTTCACACTGGGACCAGTCAAGGCTGCACTGGGAGCACTGAGTTCGCACTGGGAGCAATGGGTTCACACTGGGAGCAGTCAAGGCTGCACTGATTTCACACTGGGAGCGCTGGGGCCGCCCTGGAAGCGCAGTTTTCCCGCTGTTTTCCCACCGTTTTCCCGCTGTTTTCCCCCCGGTTCCAGGGCACACACCGGTTTTGACGCTGTAGCGCACCACGTCCCTGCAGCGCTGCAGCAGCCGCTCCGGGGGCTCCCCGCGGCTCCGCAGCTCCAGGTCCAGCAGGTCCCGCAGCTCCGGCGGCTCCCGCCACTCGCACACCTGCGGGGACACCGCAATTCCCGAGCCCGGGAAGGCCGCGGGGCCCGTCCCGGCGCATCCCCCCCCTCTTTCTCCCACCCACCTTCTCGGTCACATCCGTCCCTTTCCGCACGGCGTCCTCCAGCAGCACCCGCAGCGCTTCCCGCAGGAATTCCTCGCCCGCCGCCGGGTCCCAGCCGGGATGCTCCAGCCCGGCCATGGCAGCGGCCTCTTGAGCCATCTGTGCTGGACCGTCACCACACACACACACCCCCCCCCCAGCCCCGGGATCACGGCAGCGGGATGGGACGGTGGCTCCGCGATCGTCCCTGGGGACAGGGACAAGGGACAAAGTCCAGGGACAGGGAGAAGCGGCTCTTAAAGGCGCATCCAAGGAATGGAGGGGTGAAGTGGTGCCCCCCCCCCCCCTCCGTCTCCCCCCCCCCCCTCCGTCTCCATGGCAGGGCCGCCGTAGCGCCTGTCCCCAGTGCCCCCGGGGGGGCAGCCCTGATGCCACGGCGAGGGGCAGGACGCGGGGTAACAACGGGGGGAGAGCAGAGGAAGGAGGGGACCGATCCGCAGAGGGGGTGCAATGGATCGGGGGTTGCCATAGGGCGCTCACAGCGGGGGGGACCCCCCCCCCAACAGGCAGTGAGGGCGGGCGGGGTCTACCCCGGTGGGGGGGGGTGAATAGCGGCGGAGCACCGCACCTCGGGGGCAATAACGCGCATGCAGCGGCCCCGCGGTGACGGTTTGGGGGCTCCGCTCCGTACTGCAGCCCCAGGCTCTGCCCGGGGACCGAACCAGACCAGGCCGCGCCGCCGCTCCGTCGCTATGGCAACCGCGCGGCGCATGCGCGCGTGGCGCCGGAAGCGCTGCGAATGGCGGGTGGAAGGAGGTGGAGGGGGGGGAGGGGAGGGCGGTGTTGTTTCCCGTTCCGGGTCGGCGGCGGCGGCCGAGGACGGGGGGGGGGGGCGGCGGGGTCGGTTCTGGACCCGGAGCGGAGCGGAACGGAGCGGGGCCGGAGCG
The DNA here is from genome assembly GCA_028858755.1 of Ara ararauna. NCBI lineage: Eukaryota > Metazoa > Chordata > Aves > Psittaciformes > Psittacidae > Ara > Ara ararauna. Next base: position 9,141,347 of record CM054390.1, read on the forward strand.
GAGCGGAAGGGCCGCGGAAGGTACGGACCGAGCCCCGAGCCCCACCCCCACGCCGAGGCCTCTGTGGGAGCTGCGGGGCCCTCCCGCGCGCGCCGCCGCCGCCGCGGCCCCGCCCCCAACCGGGACCGGGACGGGAGGGGGAGGGGGAATGTGAGGGGGAGGGGGGGGAGGGCGTCACCTTTGCCCCCGTTGTGACCCCCCCCTTCCCCATGTGCGATTCTTCCTTTCCCTCCCCCCCATATTGACCCTTTACTTCCCCCCCCCACCTTGGGACACCCCCCCCCCCCCCCCGGTCCCCTCACACCCCCTCAGAATCACCCCCATACAGGGACACCCCCCACCCATCTCCCCGCACCCAAACTCTCCCTGTGGGGCACCCACTCGGTGCTCAGCACCCCTCCGGACTGCACCATTTAAACTTCGGGGGTCCCCCTGTACCCCCCCAAAACGCCCCTATACCTCCCCGTAACCTCCCAAACTGCTCATAGTCCCTCACAATCCCCCTATAGCCCCCAAAACCCCTTCAAACCCCCCATGATGCCCCTATAACCTCCCCTAATGCCCCCAAACCCCCATAACCCCCACAAGCCTCTCCTTAATTCCCCCATCGCTCACCATAACCTCTCCATAGCCTCCCATAACCCCTCAAAGCCCTCCCTAACCCACCCATAACCCCCCTATAAGCTCCCATAGCTCCCCATAACTGATGTAGCCCCCCATGCCTCCCTCTAACCCCTACACAGGCCCCCATAACCTTCACAACCCTGTTATAGCCCCCCATAACCCCCCAAGCCCCCACTCTATGACCCCCCCAACCCCCCCTTTTAATAACTCATGACTTCCCCAGCCCCACATAACGTACCTAACCCCTTCTTTAACTCCCCATAACCCCCCAACCCCTCCTTTAACTCCCCAACCCCCTCCCTAAACCCTCAATAGCCCCCCAAACCTTTCCCAAGCCTCCCATAGTCCCCCAAATGCCCTCCTTAACCCTCCCCCTTAACCCCCCCAACTCCGCTATAACTTCCACTCTACCCCCCCCCCATAACCTCCCTATAACTCCCCACATCCCCCCCCAGTGCCCCCATAACCCCATTTCCTCCCTCCCCACAGGCGAAGACCCGCACTGGTGTCAGCAGCAGCAGCAGCAGCGCCGGGACCCAGCTCCCACCCCGGCCTTGTGTGTGTGTGGGGTGATGCCCTTGAGGGCTGTGGGGGTGCCAACACCCCCGATGTCCCCTCCTGTCTAGTAGGAAGCTGCTGCCCCCCCACCCCCCCGTGTGTGATTGCTGCTGGGGGGGGGCCGAGGAAGACGCTCGTCACCGCGCCGGCGGCACCGGGGCCGAGATGTCGGCGCAGTGGCGGGTACTGGATGAGCCCGGCACAAACATCCCTAAAACACCTTAACTGAGGCCACCCCTCGGAGGGTTAAAAAGGTCCTTCCCGGGGCCACCGTAAGGCTAAAGAATTGTCACAGTCCCTCTGTCGAGGACAGACAGACAGACAGACACACAGCCCCAAGATGGCTCAGGTAATGAGCCCCAAATCTACACCCCACCCCCCCCCCCAAAACCCACCCACCCCCTTCCCAATCCGTCCCCCCCACACTCCCAAGGAGGTATGGCCATTGGGGGGGCTCCCCCCCACAATCCCCACTGTCCCACAGCCCCGCGTCATCATCATCATCATCACCCATCACTCACCCGCGCCCCCCCACCCCGGGTTCTATTCCCGGAGCCGGCGGCGCTCTCCCGTTGTTCCAGGGATCGTCGGAGCTCTCCCGGTAGCCGTTAGCTCCCCGCCAAAGGGGGTGTGGGGTAGGGGGGGCAGGGGGGGGCCCCGAGCCTCCCTCTTCCCCCCCTTATTCCCCCCCCCTTCCCATTTCAGCGCCCGGTCGTGTGCTGCCCCCGGCAAAGGGTTTGGTTTGTGGTGCTGGGACCTTTGGGGTGGGGGATTTGGGGGTGCTGGGGGGGTTTTGGGATGGGTCTGCAGCAGAGCTGCTCTCTGCCCCCCCCCCCCCCCCCAGGCAAGCCTCCTGGCCTGCGAGGGCCTGTCTGGAGTGTGCCTCGTGCCCACCGTGGCCAGCAAGAAGATGATGCCGAAGCCCAGCTCCAAGCAAGGGGAGAGCAGGGAGCGGGGCGGGAGCCCCGATGTGCTGGTATGGACCCCCCCCTGCTGCCTTCAGCCTCTGACCCGCCTTCTTCCTCCCTTAACCTCCCTTCTTCCCCACTCAAGCCGCTTTTTTCCTCCCTCAATCTACCTTCTTTCTCACCGGAACTGCCTTTTCCCCCCTTTCATTCCCCTTTTCCCCCCCTTCATTCCGTTTTCCCCCCTTTCATTCACTTTTCTCCCCTTTCATTCACTTTTTCCCCCTTTCATTCACTTTTTCCCCCTTTCATTCACTTTTTCCCCCTTTCATTCACTTTTTCCCCCTTTCATTCACTTTTTCCCCCTTTCATTCACTTTTTCCCCCTTTCATTCACTTTTTTCCCCCTTTCATTCACTTTTTTCCCCCTTTCATTCACTTTTTTCCCTCTTTCATTCACTTTTTTCCCCCTTTCATTCACTTTTTTCCCCCTTTCATTCACTTTTTCCCACTTTTATTCACTTTTTCCCCGTTTCGTTCCCCTTTCCCCCCTTTCATTCATTTTCCCTCTTTTATTCCCCTTTTCCTCCCTTTCATTCCTTTTTCCCCCCTTTCATTCACCTTTTTCCCTCCCTTAGTTCAGTTTCCGCCCTTCCACTCCCTTTTTCCTCCTCTGGGTCAACTTTCCCCCCTGTTTAATGCAATGTCCCCCATATTCCCCCCCCATCCGGTGCCATTCCCATTCCAGGCGCTGCGGCAGGACCCGGACAAGCCACGCAGTCGGAAGGACGAGGATGCACCCGAGGCCACGCACATCAAGAAGTCCAGTAAAAAGGCAGGTCGGGGCTTGGGGGGGCACTTTGGGGTCTGGTCCCACTTTGGTCCCTGGGGTGTCACTTTGGGGTGTGGGGAGTCACCATGGGCTCTGGGTTGTGTCACTTTGGGGTCTGTGGGGCGTCACTTTGTGCCCTTGGGCTGTCGCTTTGCCCTCAGAGGTGTCACTTTGGCTCTGTGGGGTGTCCCTGTGCCCGGGGGTGTCACTTTGGGGGTATCCTTATACCCAGGGATGTCACTTTGGGGTTTGGCCTCTGTCGCATCAGGGGGTCACTTTGGGCTGTCCCTGTGTCCAGGGGTTCACTGTGCCCAGGGGGGTGATCACTTTGAGGTGCCCTTTTGCAGGGGGGTTGGGGGGGATCACTTTGAGGCCCGGGGGGGTGACTGTGGGTGTCCCATAGCGCCGCAAGCGTGTGTCCGGCGCCGAGGGACCCGGCAGCGCGCCGCGGAGAGGACCACGCCTCGGCAGCCAGGTTTGCGGCCGCGCAGCACGAGAGCAGCAGGAGCAGGAGGAGGAGGAAGGATTCCCGAGCTCCGGCAGGCGCAGGACGGCCTGGGGGGGGGGGTTCTGGGTTGGGGGGGCAGAGATTGCCCCCCCCTTGTGTGCTGACATGAGCTGGGGGGGCTCTGCCCGTAGGTGCTGGTCATGGAGCAGAACGGCCCCTTCCAGGCGCAGAGCCCGAAGAACTTCATCTGCGAGCACTGCCTGGGTGCCTTCCGCAGCAGCTACCACCTCAAGAGGCACATCCTCATCCACACCGGTACGGGAGGACCCCCCCCCCACCCCAATAGTGCACGGGGGGGGGGGGGTTGCACCCCTAATTTGGGTGTGTGTGCGTCCCCCCCCCTGCTTTTGTGGGGTGATTGCAGGTGAGAAGCCCTTTGAGTGCGACGTGTGCGACATGCGCTTCATCCAGAAGTACCACTTGGAGCGGCACAAGCGCGTGCACAGCGGGGAGAAGCCCTATCAGTGCGAGCGCTGCATGCAGGTATCCCGCTGCTCCGGCTGGGATGGGCTGTCCCCGGGCATGTGGAGCATTCCCTCATGGAATTCCAACCCCTTTCCAGAGCTTCTCCAGGACAGACCGGCTGTTGCGGCACAAGCGCATGTGCCAAGGCTGCCAAACCAAGAGCCCCGACGCGCAGCTCCTGCTTTAAGAGGCCACCGGGAATGCCAACCAGGAATGCCGAGACGGCAGCTCCAGGGGTGGTTGGTTTTTCTTCCTCCTCACCCCTCTTCATCATCCTCATCCTCTTCCTCCATCTCTCCTGCGTTTCATCCCTGGACGCTCACCCGGACTCTTGGAGCCAACAGCATTTGAAAAAGGAGCTGGAAAAGCCCATTCCCAATGGGAAGAGCATAGGATGCCACCTGCAGACCTACCCCCCTCTCCCTACACACCCATTTTATCAGCCCCCCCCCTCTCAGGAAAGACTCGGAAGCCCCAAAGCAGCAGAATGGGGGGGGGTATGCGTCCCCCCAAGGGCTTCCCTGGCTCAGGTTGGAGCAGGAGCTGATCCCCAGCGCCTCCACTTTGGATTGCTTTGGGAGCAGCAAGAGGAATACTTGGCATTGTAAAGGGGGGGGGTCCCCCTATGAGCTCTGCCCCCCCCCCCCCCCAGCGCCTTCATCTCATGTTTTGGGGCGCTTTTGGGGTGTTTTAGGGTTTTTCTCCTCACACACGGTTTGGGGCTGGTGCCTTCACTTGCCGCTCCCCCTGGCTCTGCTGGGGGGGGGGGGCCTCAAAGTGGGCCATTTGCAGACCCCCCATGCTGGGGGGGGACCCCAAGAGCCTTTGGGGGGGGGGCAAGAAGAGGCCATGGAGTGCCCCCCTTCACCTCCCAGCCCCATTTTGGGGGTCTCTCACCTCCTGTGCCCCCCACCCAAAGCACAGCGGCCCTGGATGTGGCCCTGTCAGCTGGGGGGGGCACCAGTGATGCCACATAGGAGCTTCTCCCCAGGACGCCCCCATTTTGGGACCCTCCTGCATCGGTTTGGGGGGGCAGGATGAGGGTTGGGGGGGTCAGATCTTGCCTCTGAGCAGGAAAAGGGGGGGATGCTAAGGAAAACCCCCCCCACGCGTGGGAGGGGGGGCACAGGTCCCCCTGCCACCCCCTGCCCCCCCCTGGGGTTTGATTTTGGGGTGGTTTTGTTGGGTTTTGGGGTTTCTTACGCTTGTTTTATTATTGGGGGGGGGCTGTAGTTTTTATTACACTGTCCCCAGCTCGTGTGTCCCCTCTTGTGTTCCACCCCTGTCCCCCCCCCTTGGTCCCTGTGTCCCCCCCCCATCCCCACCCCCCCCCTCAGCCTTTAGGGTTTATTTAAATAAGAACTTGTCGGTTTTTTTTCTCTTTTTTCTAATTCATGGCTCCATTGGTTCATTGGGGGGGGGGGGGGGCACCCCCATCCCCACCCATGGGTGCTTATGGACACGCCCCGTATGGAGCCCATGGACACCCCCCCCATCCTATAGGTGACCACGGGTGCAAAGATCTCCACCCAGCACCCATTTACCCCCCCTCCCCATGGCCGTAGCCCCCAGGAAGGGGGTGATGAGGACATGGGGGGATGTGGTTTATTGAGGGGCTTCAGCACAAGAAGGGGGGGGCCCTGTGGTTGGGGGGTCCCCTGGTGATTGGAGGGGGTGTCCCTGCGGTTGGGGGTGTCCAGGGATGGGGGGGGTCCCTGCTGTCCTCACTCTGGCTGGTCGCTGACGGTGGCACTTTGGGGGCTCCTGTAGGGAGAGCACCAGGGGCGGGTCACCGCCGGTATTCCCGATGGCATTCCCGACACTATTCCCGCCCCAGACAGGGGCTGTGGAACCCCCCCCCCATCACCCATAGGGGTCCATGGGGGCAAGGACCCCCCCCATAACTCCCATGGGTGCCAGCCCCTTCCCAACGAGCGGGTCCCGTCCAGGGGCACCTCGGGGGGGGCTCACACCACGGTCAGACCCATGGACCCCCCCTCCCCCCCCCGGTACCGGCACTCCGGGGTCCCGCCGTGGCGCGGGGGGGCTCGCGCCCGCTGGGGGGCGCCGCGGCACGGGCAGCGCGCGCCCACCTCGAGCTGCAGCGCCCCCTGGAGGCCCGGCACGCGCAGCGTCACGAGGCCGGGAGGGAGCGGGCACGAGGCGGCGCGCGCCCGGACCGTGAACGTCACCTGGGGGGGGGGGAAAGAAGTGGGGGGAGTGGAGCGGGACACGACGTGGGATATGGGATATGGGATATGGGATATCGGGATATGGGATATGGGAAATCGGGATATGGGAAATCGGGATATGGGATATGGGATATCGGGATATGGGATATGGGATGTCGGGATATGGGATATGGGATATGGGATGTCGGGATATGGGATATGGGATATGGGATGTCGGGATATGGGAAATCGGATATGGGATATCGGGATATGGGATATCAGATATGGGATGTCAGATATGGGATATGGGATATCGGATATGGGATATCGTATATGGGATATGGGATATCGGGATATGGGATATCGGGATATGGGATATCAGATATGGGATGTCAGATATGGGATATGGGATATCGGATATGGGATATCGTATATGGGATATGGGATATCGGGATATGGGATATCGGGATATGGGATATGGGATGTCGGATATGGGATATCAGATATGGAATGTCGGATATGGGATATGGGATATCAGATATGGGATATCGGGATATGGGATATCGGATATGGGATATCAGATATGGGATATGGGATATCGGATATGGGATGTCGGGATATGGGATATCGGATATGGGATATTGGGATATGGGATATCGGATATGGGATATCGGGATATGGGATGTCGGGATATGGGATATCAGGATATGGGATATCAGATATGGAATGTTGGGATATGGGATATCACGATATGCTGATATGGGAGCATATGGACACGATTCCCCCATACCTGTCCCAAAGTCCCCACATCCCCATGTCCCCCGATGTCCCCATGTCCCCCAGTCCTCCTTATCACCGTATCCCATATCCTCACATCCCCGTGTTCCCAGTCCCTATGTCCCCTATCCCCATGTCCCCCCATGTACCCGCATCCCCATATCCCTGTACATCCCCATGTCCCCCCATGTCCCACCTCCTGGTTGACGTGGACACCGGTGCAGAGGCCGCCGTGGGGTCGGGGGGGGCCGGGGGCGCCCCCGCAGTGGGACTCGATGCTGAGGCTGATGTTGGGGGGCAGCGGCGAGTGCTTGAGCTCCACGGTGGACGCGAGGGCCTGGGGGGGGGCACCAGGGGGGTGTCAGCACCCCCCCACCCTCCCGCACCCCGGGGTGCCCCCGGCCCCCCCCTCACCTCGTAGGCATCCGCCAGGAGCCGCGGGACGTTGCTGGAGTCGCCGCGGAGCTCCCGCACCACGGCCCGGGGCAGCTCCCGGCTGAGCTCCTGCGGGCACGGCTCGGACCCGCACACACACAACGGGACCAAACACACCCCCCCCGGTACCCCAAACACAGCCTCGAGCACCCCAAAACACCCAGAGACACCCAAAAACTGCCCCGGGGTACCCAAAACAGCCCCAAGGGCACCCAAAACACTCAGAGACACCCAAAAACTGCCCCGGGGTACCCAAAACAGCCCCAAGGGCACCCAAAACACCCAGAGACACCCAAAAACTTCCCCGGGGCACCCAAAGCAGTCCCAAGGGCACCCAAAACACCCAGAGACCCCCCAAAACTGCCCCGGGGTACCCAAAGCAGTCCCAAGGGCACCCAAATCAACCCCAAGGGCACCCAAAACACCCAGAGACACCCAAAAACTGCCCCGGGGTACCCAAAGCAGCCCCAAGGGCACCCCAAACACCCTGAATCACACTGGGACCCCTAAAGCAGCCCCATGGACACCCCAGAATAGCCCAATAACAGCCCTGGGCACCCCAAAACACCCAGAGGCCACCAACACCCAAACTAGCCCCACAGACACCCCAAAACAGTCCCATACACCCCAAATCCCCCCATATCTCCCCCAAAACCATCCCTTTCCCCCCCCCCCAACCTCATAAAGCGGCACCACGGGGCGGGTGACAGCGAAGATGAGCTGAATGTCGGCGGCCTCCAGCACCTGAGCCAAGAGCCCCACAGAGGGGTAGTCCTGGGGGGGGGGGGGTTGTGTCTGTGTTTGAATGGGGGCGCTGGTGCTGGGTACCCCATCCTCGGCCACCCCCCATCCTGCACCCACATGGCGGTGCTCAGCTGTGTAGTGGCCGCTGGCGTCGAGGTGGCAGCGGGTGTCGCTGGGGCGGGTGATGCCCCCGAGCTTCCCATCCCCTGCGGAGTGCCAAGCGTCGTCGGAGCAGAACAGCAGCACCCGCGTGGCCGAGCCCCAGCCCAGGTGGTCCTGAGGGACAGCGGGATGCGAAGGGATAATGGGGGACATAGGGACATGAGGTGGAAGCGGCGCTTGCACCCGCCCCGTCACACCCTCACCCCCGTTGCACCCCGTGGTCACTCACCCCGCACACGGCCGCCTGCAGCACCGCGTCGAAGCCGCTCTCGGGCGCGTCGAGGTTCGCGGCGCTGCGCAGCCCCCCCACGCGCTCGGCGAAGGCCCCGGCGCGGCCGCTCAGCGCCAGTTCGTGCCTGAACGCGGCTGCGGCCTCACACGGGTCCCCCCCTCGCGGGCAGGGCCGGGGTTGGGGCCCTGTACTGCTGAATGGCAGCACCGGCTTCTCCACGAAGGAGCCCAGGCCTGGAACAGGGACACGGCTCAGCCCCGGGACACCACAGGAGACACCACATCAGCATCCATCTCCCATCATCCATCATCCATCAGCTGTCATCCATCATCCATCAGCTGTCATCCATCATCGTTCCATCCATCCATCCATCCATCCATCCATCCATCCATCATCCATCCATCCATCCATCCATCATCCATCCATCCATCCATCATCCATCCATCCATCCATCCATCCATCCATCATCCATCCATCCATCCATCATCCATCCATCCATCCATCCATCCATCATCCATTCATCCATCCATCCATCCATCCATCCATCCATCCATCCATCCATCCATCATCCATCCATCATCCATCCATCCATCCATCATCCATCCATCCATCCATCCATCCATCCATCCATCCATCCATCATCCATCCATCCATCCATCATCCATCCATCCATCATCCATCCATCCATCCATCCATCCATCATCCATCCATCATCCATCCATCCATCCATCCATCCATCCATCCATCCATCCATCCATCCATCACCCATCCTCCATCCATCCTCCATCCATTTATCAATCCATCCATTTATCAATCCATCCATTTATCCATCCATCCATCCATCCATCCATCCATCCATCCATCCATCCATCCATCCATCCATCCATCCATCACTTATCACCCATCATCATCATCCATCATCCATCCATCATCGCCATTTATCATCCATCCATCCCCACCCTTCAGTCATCATCCATTCATCATCCATCCATCACCCATGGGTGTCCATTCCTCACACCCACCCCATGGATGTGTCCCCCCACCCCATGGGTGGTCCCGCACCGATGCGGACGGAGGAGCTGAAGTTGCGCAGGGTGTCCATCAGGTCGCTGCCCAGCCCACGGATGGTCTCCAGGTCATCCCGCATGGAGTAGGACAGGTCCATCAGGTAGTAGAGGTCCACAGGGTGTCCCTCAGGGCGGCGGAACCGGACCTGGAAGCTCTGTTCCTCTCCTGGAGGGAGGAAAAGGGGTTCAAGGGGGACAGGGGACACCCTGGCCAGACACCAGTGCCCCTTATGTCCCACCAGCATTGGCTGCTCTGGATCCATCCCTCAGCCACCCTCTTCTCCATCCATTCCTCCATCCACCTTCTCCATCTCTCACCATCTCTCCATCCATCCTCATCTCCATCTCCATGCCCCCAGACATCTCCACCCTCTATCCCTCTTCTTCATCCATCTTTCCATGCTCCATTTCTCTCACTATCCCTCCATCTTCATCATCTCTTCATCCACCCCTCATCTCATCATCAATCCATCCATCCATCCATCCATCCATCCATCCATCCATCCATCCATCCATCCATCCATCCATCATCCATCCATCCATCCATCCTCCATCCATCCATCCATCCATCCTCCATTCATCCATCCATCCATCCATCCATCCATCCATCCATCCATCCATCCATCCATCCATCCATCCATCATCCATCCATCCATCCATCGTCCATCCATCATCCATCCATCCATCCATCCATCCTCCATTCATCCATCCATCCATCACCCATCCATCCATCCATCCATCCTCCATTCATCCATCCATCCATCCATCCATCCATCCATCCATCCATCCATCCATCCATCATCCATCCATCCATCATCCATCCTCCATCCATCCATCCATCCATCCATCCATCCATCCATCCATCCATCCTCCATCCATCCATCCATCCATCCATCCATCCATCCATCCATCCATCCATCCATCCCAGCCCCACCCCAGCCCCATGCTGCGCTCACCAGGCAGGAGCCACATCCGGACACGCTGTGGGCGCAGCGGGACGGGCTCCCCCTCCGGGAGCAGCTCCAGGTCCTGCAGCACCCTGAGGCTTTCACGGGGCAGCACCACGGCCCCAGGGGGGCACCCGGCGCTTTCCAGCACCTCCGGGGGGGCGCAGCGGGGCAGGAACCCCTGCGGGGGTCACCCTCAGCACCAGCACCCCCGTTACCCCCCATCTCCCCCCCGCCCTGCACCCTCTGTGGGTGCCCCCACCCTCCGCTGCTGTTTGTCACTGAGGTTTGGCTGCTTCCTGGTGACAAACCACAGCCACCGGGGCGCGGGTGGGGGGGGGGGTACGTAAAGGTGGGGGCACCCCACAGCACACGGGGGTTGGGGGGAGTCAGAGACACGGGGACCCCATGGGGACCCCATAGGGACATGGGGATCCCTCGGGACGCCCCCATCTCACGGGGACATCCATGGGGCACACAGGGACCACCCCCCCCTTACATGGGGACCCCGCAGCACCCCAAAGCCACCCGCGACCAGCGCAGACCCGGGACCCCCCCCTCCAGGAGGGCACCGCGACCCCCAATAGGGCGGCGAACCCCCAAAGCCGGAGCCGGGGTGGAGCAGGGGCAGAGTGAGGATGGGGGGGGGGGGGGGGTCAGGTCGTGGGTCAGAGGGATCAGGCGGTGCAATAGGGGGGGTCAGAGGGGACGAGGGGGGTCCAATGGGTGCCAATGGGGTCCCAGGGGGTACCCCCCCCCGCTCACCTCCTGCTCGCACCAGGCGCAGCGCGGGTGCATCCGGACGCAGTCCTCGCAGGACGCGAGGAGCTCGCAGCGCTCTGGGGACACCGGGGGGGGGTCAGTGGGGGAGGCACACGGGACCCCCCCCCCCAAGGAACCCCCCCCCAGCCCCTCACCTGCCCCGGCCCCCCCCGGGGTCACCAACAGCAGCGGCAGCAGCAGGAGCCCCCCCGCGCGCCCCATGGCCACGGTGATGGGAGCCGGTGGGGGGGGAGAGGCGGAGCCGCATCCGGCGGGGGGGGGGGGGGGCGGAGTGGGAGGGGCACACATGGGTGGGGGACAGGATATCGGGGGATCGATCCCCATTGTCCCCGGGGGGGCGGTTGCCCATCACCCCGCGGTGCCCCCCCCCCTTATCCTTGAGGGATGCCCCAAGCGGAGGCCCCCAGATTGACCTCCTCCGTTATCTGTACTTGGGGCTTCCCCCCCCCTCCCCAGGTGCCCCCATCACCATAGGGATGCCCCCCTCTATCACTAACCGGGGGTCCCCCACTGTTTCCATGGGGGGGGGCACCCAAACCACACCAGGCCCCCTCCCAAAATGAATCAGGGCCCCCTCAGACCCATCGACATCACACCAGGACCCCCCCCAACCACATCAGAGAGCCCCAAACCAAACCAGGAACCCCCCCGAGCCCCCCCATCACACCGGGGCCCCCCCAAATTTCCATCTCTTTATTTTGCAAAAATAGAAAAGTCCGGGGGGCCCCCCCGGGGGGGGGGTGGGGGCTGTAAACATGGCGGGGGGAGGGGGGGGGGCAGCTCGCACAAGAGGGGGGGCACATGGCAGGGGAGGGGGTGGGCAGCAGCGGGGGGACCCCCCCCCGGGGCCGGGGGCACCCCCGGTGTAAACGCAAAGGAATAAATAACGGGTGAAAAGTGCTGCCCCGGGGAGGGAGGGCAAAGGGGGGGGGGGGGGGGGGGGGGCACAAAGTGACCTCCCCCCCGTAGTGTAACAGTCCCCCCACGAGGGCTGTGCACCCCCAAACTAGGGGGGGGCAGGGAGCACCCCCCATTGGTAACAGATATTGGAGGCGGCAGTTTGGTCCTGGGGGGGGAGTGGGGTGGGACCCCCCCAAAGCTGCCCTAAAGTGGGGGCACCCAGTAGGGCCCCACCCATGGCATTGGGGTAACTGTGACTATGGCTTGGGCCCCCCCCAGCAATACTGGGGGGGATTTGAGGGGGGGTCACTTTGTGCCCCCCCATCTTTGGTCTCTGTAGTGTTCTGTGCTGGGGGGGGGAGGAGTGTAGAGCATGGGGAGGGGTTTGGGGGAATCCCCCCCTAAAAGCAAAACCCACAAGCAACCCCCCCATATAAAACAATAACCAGCAAATTAATTCCCCCCCTGAATTGGGGGGGGGGGCCCACCTGCACCTGTGGGGGGGAATGGGGGTGCCCCCCCAAATCCACCCTGTCTCCAATAAATAAAGCCCCCTATGTCGGGGTCCCCCCTGGGGTGACAATGGGGGGGGGGGGTGCAGCGGGGTGGTGGGGCACCCCAGGGGTGTCAGGTATTAATGCAGGGAGGGGGGGTTCTGTCCATTGTTGCCCCCCCTTAAATTCCCTCCCAAATACAAGGGGGGGGGTGGCAGCGGGGCTGGGGGGGGGGGGGGGCTTTGGCGTGAAGCTGAGGTTGGGGTGGGGGGGCCCCCCCGGGCCCCCCAGCTTAAGGCAATAGCTGTGCCACGGGGTCCCCCCCGCGCAGCTCCATCAGTCTCTGGAGCCCCCCCACATTTGGGGGGGCACAGTTGGGGTTCCTCCCCCCGGAGCAAAGGGGGGTCCCTGGAAGGCTGTTGTTGATGTCCAACCCTTGGAGGGGGGGGACACACAATTGCCAGCCCCCCCCCGAGTGGGCTGGGGGGGGGGGGCTATGGGGAAGAAGGAGGGGGCCCGGGGGGGCTGTCCTGGGCCGGGGGGGGATCCGGAGTGGGCTGCCCCCCCCCTTCCGCCTCCTCCTGGAACATCTCAGGGTTCTCCAGCATCTCCCGGATCAGGGGGGGCATCGGCCCCGGGATCTCCATCTTCAGCGTGATGGCTCGCTCCGCGCCTGCGGGACCCCCCCGTCAGCTGCACACCCCCCAGCACCAGGGACCCCCCCCGCGAGCTCCAGACCCCCTGATCCCCTCTTAGCACCCCCCAATGTGAGTTCCACCCAATACTACCCTGTGCGCCCCAGCATCACCCCTCGAGCACCCCCACGCACAAGCCCCTCCAAGGACCCCACGTTCCCCCCCACCCCAATTACAACCCCCGCTGAGCACCCCCTTTCCCCTACATGCTCCCCTGTGAGCTTCCTCCCTATAGAGCTTCCCAGCCCATGCACAAGCCCTCCCGTGCCCCCCCCCCCCGCGCACCCTTGGTGCTGATGCCGCGCAGGTCCGTGATCTTCATGAGCATCCTCGGGAACATGTGGGGCTGCCGCGGCCGCCGCCGCCGCGCGTACACCTTGAGAGCCTCCAGCAGCGGCTCCTGCAGCCGCTCCACCTGCTCCGGCTCCTCCAGGTCCTGCCGGTCTGGGGGGGGACACACACACACCCCGAGGTCAGCGCCCCCAGAGACCCCCTGCGCGCTGGGGCGGCCCCCGTGTCCCTGCTACCGCCTACAGCGGTCCCCGAGTCACCGCATCCCAGCGACCGCCTGAGCCAGATGTGCCAGGTCCTCACGTCCCTCCATCTCCATCAGCCTGACGTCTGACCCAGAGGTCCCCATGTCCCTATTGCCTCATCATCCAGAGGTTCTCATGGCCTCATGTCCCTCTACCTCCTGACCCCGATGTCCCCTGTTCCTACATCTGTATGGCCCTCCCATCTCCCGATCCAAAGGTCCCCAGGTCCCTGCTACTGCCTGGCAGATGTGCCCGTCTCCACGTCCCTCCATCCCCATGTCCCTGCTACCTCCTGTCCTGAGGTCTCAATGTCCCTGTGGTCCCCAGAAGTTCCCACGTCCCCACATGTCCAGCTGGGTCTGGACATCCCACATCCCCATGTCCCTACATATCCACTACCTTCTGGCACAGAGGTCCTCATGCTCCTGGTATTCCCTTGTTCCCACTTCCTCCTGATCCAGAGGTCCCCATGTCCCTGCTGTGTCCTGGCCTGGAGGTCCCCGGGTCCCTTTGTCCCCCTTCCTCCTGATCCAGAGGTCCCTATGTCCTTGCTGCCACATCATCCAGAGGTCCGTTTCCCTACATCCCTGCTACCTCCTGATCCAGAGATCCCCATGTCCCTGTGTCCCCATATGCCTGCTACCCCCTGACCTGGAGGTCCCCATATCCCTGCTTCCTCCTGGCCCAGAGGTCCCCTGTCCCCTCATCTCTGTTGTGTACTGGTCCTATGGTCCCCATGTCCCCACAGCCCTGGGCTGGATGTCCCCATGTCCCCATCACCTCCGCAGATGAGGCAGATGGCACTGAGCAGCCCGGTCTCGGTGTCATCCATCTGCAGGGGCAGGAGCTGCCCGGCGAAGGCGAACACCAGGTCCGTGAGGGGCCCGAAGCCGGCGTTGTGCATCTGGGTACGGTTCAGCGTCAGCCCATCCGAGAACGTCATCGTGTCCTGCTCGGGGGTGTAGCGCGTGCAGATCCGCAGCATCTGCGGGGGGGGCCATGGAGTCACATCACCCAGTGCCACCAGGGACACCTTCCACCGGAGCAGCTTGCTCCAAGCCCTGTCCGACCTGGCCTTGAACGGGGCAGCCACAGCTTCTCTGGGCACCCTGTGCCAAGCGCCTCAGCACCCTCCCAGGGAAGAGCTTCTGCCCAAGAGCTCATCTCCCCTCTGGCAGGTTAAAGCCATTCCATTGTCCTGTCCCTATATCCCTTGTCCAAAGCCCCTCTCCAGGTTTCCTGCAGCCCCTTTAGGCACTGGAGCTGCCCTAAGGTCTCCCCTTAAGGAGCCTTCTCCAGGCTGTCCCAGCCCAGCTCTCAGCCGGGCTCCAGAGCAGAGCTGCTCCAGCCGGGGCAGCATCTCCATGGCCTCCTCTGGACTCGCTCCAACAGCTCCACGTCCCTCTTGTGTTGATGCCCCAGAGCTGGAGCAGGACTGGGGGGGGGGGGTGGGGGGGGTGTCTCCCCAGAGCAGAGGTTCAGGATCCCCTCCCTGAGCTGCTGCTCATGCTCTGGGGGTGCAGCCCAGCACACCGGGGGTTCTGGGCTCAATGCAGGGTCATGGGCAGCTTCTCACCCAACAGCCCCAAGTTCTCAGGCTGCTCTGAATCCCTTCTCCACCCAACCTGTGTCTACGCCTGGGGCTGCCCCAACCCAGGGGCAGAACCTTGCCCTTGGCCCTGTTGAGCTCCATGAGGTTTCACTGGCCACCTCTCAGCGCATCCAGATCCCTCTGGATCCCATCCCTTCCCTCTGGTCCATGAACATAGCTCAGTGCCATCACCAACTCGCTGAGGGCACACGCATTGCACTGCGTCGCTGACATAAACACCCATCATGATGGATGGGGGGCCCCCCCAAACCCCTCTATATGCCCCCCCCAGCCCCTCACCAGGATGTCCAGGCACGCTGCCTTGAGCAGGGTGATCTGGTCGGCCATGCTGAGCGCCGTGAAGCCGGGCAGGCGCTTGGCGAACTCCACGATCTTGATGATGCACTTGGTGGCCAACTCACTGAACTTGTCCCACAGCCCCAGGTCCAGCTGCACCCGGCGCTCAGCGCTCGCATCCTTGGGGGCAAACCATGCATGGGGATGTAGTTATGGGTCTGCTGGGGGGTGTCCCTCCCCCCCCCCCCCCCCGACCCTCCCCTGGTGCTCACCATGGTGTACTTGCCCAGCTGGCACAGCGAGGGGAAGGTCTCCTGATGGGCTTTGCTGACCTTCTGCACCAGCTCCTCCAGCTCAGGGCTCAGCTCGTAGCTCTCAACCGTGGCCTCCTCCTTCACCTCCTTCTTCTTCTTGTTCCTGTCATTGCGAACGGCTGTGGGGAGAAGTGGGGGGGTCAAGGGGGAGGTTTGGGGGTGCCCCCCACCCCTTCCCCACGCGGTGCTTCCTGCCCCCCCCCCTTTGCACCGGCACAGGATGCGCCAGCAGGATATCCACATATAGCACAATGCAGCTGGAAGGGATCCCAAAGGCCCCCCCCAAGGTGGGGGGCACCCTACACACACCCCCGTCCTAAAGGTGGGGTGCCCCAAAACCCCCCAAACTAGGGAACAACCCCATTACGAGGTGCCAGCTCCATAGGGACAGACATTGGATACTGATGGGTGGGGCAGGAGGGACATGGGACATATTGGGGTGTCCCCCCCACACCTAAGGACCCCCCCCAGGTCCTGGACCGCACCTTCCTTGGACATGCCGACCTCGAAGCACTTCTGGAGGCGGCAGAACTGGCACCGGTTGCGCGTCACCTTGTTGATCTGGCAGTTCTTGTCCCGGTGGCACGTGTACACCATGTTCTTCTGGATGCTGCGGCGGAAGAAGCCCTGGGGGGGGGGGCACAGGAGGGGGGAAAGAGGGGCTGGAGGCACCTCTTGGGGAGCCCCAAGTCACCCCCCAATTGGGATCCTCAGTTTCGGCTCCTCAAGAGCCCCAGTAATGGCTCCACAGTGTCCATGGGCTGCTCACCTGTATCACTGGGGGGGGGGGGGCCCCTGGGGCATCCCCAACATCCCCAGGGGTCTCCCCAGTACCCAGGGCTTCCCAGTGCCCCCAGAGAGTCCTCAGCACCCTGGGGCTCCCCACTCACCCCATGGGCTCTCCAGCACCCTGGGGGCTCCCCAATCCCACCGTGGGTCCCAGGGATTCCCCATAAGGTCTCCACTCCTCCCATGGGTCTGGGGGGGGGGGGGGGGTGTCTCTGGTGCTGAGGGCTCCCATTCCCCCCATGGGTTCCCAGCACCCAGGAGTGTTCCCCACTCCCCCCAAGGGGTCCCGGGGGGGGTCCCCACTCCCACCACGGGTCCTGGATGGGTTCCCCCATGTGTTCGGGGTGGGGGGGGTTCCTCTGTCTCCCATAGCATCCCCACTCCCCCTATAGGGTCCCAGAGGTCCCCATTCCCCCCCATGCCCCCCACAGCCCCTGTACCCCACCTTGCAGCCCTCGCACCCCACCTTGCAGCCCTCGCAGGAGCTGACCCCATAGTGGTACCCCGAGGACTTGTCACTGCAGACAAAGCAGGGCTTGTAGACGCGGGGCGGGGGGGGCGGCGAGGGCGAGCTGGGCACCATCTCCTCCCCACTGCGGCTTGGGGTCTCCACGGCTGGGGGGGGGTACATGGGGGGGGTCAGGAGCACCCCAAAACCCCCCCGGCTCCCCCAAACCGGTGCTAAACCCCCCTGAGAGTGGGAGATGCTGCCAGGGAGTGGGGAAAATGAGGCACGATGGCGGGGATGGAGGGGATCACCCATGGTGAGGGGGGGAAATAGGGGGGTACCCAAGAAGCTGCATCCATCCTGGGGGGGGGACACAGGAGGGTGAAGGATAGAGGGGGACAATGAGGGGGCAAAGTGAGGGGGCACAGTCCAGCCCCCCTCGCCCCCATTCCTTCCCAAGGGCCCCCCAACCCAGGTTATAGAGGATATGGGGGCCTCGGACAGCCCCAAAACCAGGTTTGGTGGGAACTGGGGACTGGAATTCCAACCTGGGGGAATCTGGGGGCTGAGTCCTCCCCCTAAAGCAGGTTTGGGGGGGCGGATTTGATGTGCTGGGACCCCCCCAGACTCAGGCTTGGAAGAATTCGGGGCTCTGGGACCCACTAAAACCAAGTTTCGGAGGATCTGGGATGCTGGGAGCCCTCAAACCCCAAAGTTTTGGGGGATCTGAGGGGCCAGGGCCCTTCAAAACCCTTTTTGGGGGGGGGGATTTGGGGTCTGCAACTCCCCAATCCCAGTTTTTGGGGGGGCCAGAAGCCCCCAACACCAGTTCTGGAGCATTTGAGGGCCAAGACCCCCCCCAAACCCCAATTTGGTGTCCCCCAAATCCATTCCCACGGTTTGAGGGGGGGAACATCAATGTTCCCATTGTGGCGGTGGGGGGTACACACACGGCGCAGCGCCCCCCCCGCGCCCCGCAGCCCACAGAAGGGGGGGCTGGGGGGGGGGGGGGGCGGGGTTTCTCGTCAGTGTTTTTCTATGAAACCCAACAAAAAAAGCCAAAATTGCTGAAATTGAGGAAATTCCGGCCCCCGCCCGCCCGCGCGCTCCAGAACACGCCTGCGGGGGGGGGGGGGCGAGGGGGGGCACACACGCAAACACATACATGACACACGCCAAACACACACCATGGTGGGCACCCCCGCCTTGCACACGCGTGTGCACACACAAATATAGAAAGAACCCCCCAAAATCAACACCCCCCCCTTATTCCTGCCTCCCCCCCCCCCCGGGCAATGGAACCACAACCACGCACCACACCCTGTGACACCCCCTCGCATGACTCTTGTGCAACTGGGGGGGGGCCCACAACGACACACTGCGGGTGCCCCCCCCCCCCCTTTTGGGACCCATATGGGGTAAACCCCAAGCTGGGGGTGGTTTGGTACCCCCCCAGACAGGGTGCTGTTGGTGTCCCATAGAAGGTGCCGGGGGGTGATTAAAGGGAGTTAAGGGGGGGCAGTAAGTTAACACCCCCCCCGTGCCTCAGTTTCCCCTCAAGGCCAAGGTTGGATTTGGGGGGGGTTTGACCCTAAATGAGGCACTCAGCCAAAAACAGCGCCCCAAAAACACCCGGGGGGGGGACATACCCATGGGGGGGGGGCAGACAACGCAATGGGGATCCCCCAAACCCTCCTTAGTTTTAGCCTCCAATCACTGCTCCCCCTCCAGCTCTACCGGTGCCTAATTTGGGGGGGGTTTAAGGGGAATCCCCCCCCAACCGACGGCTGTGCCCCCCCCCAATGCCCGGATGAAGGAAGGGGGGACCTCAGCACCCCCCTGGCCCCCCCCGGGGGGGGCCGGGCCGGTTTTGGGGCGGCCCCGCAGGGGTTAAATGCCACATTGGCAGCGCTGGGCGGGTGCGGCAGCCCCGCACTGGAACCAGTCGGGCCGGGGCGCTGGGAGGGGGGGGACGGGACGGGGTGGGGGGGGGCCGCTCCCTCGGAGTGGGGGGGGGACAGACGGATCACAACGGGGGCAATTTGGGGGGGTCCTGCCCCCCCCAAGCTGTTTGTACCAAGATTGGGGGGGGGAGTGGAAGCGGCTGCGAAAGGGGTTGTGTGCCCCCCCCCCCCCCCCGCGGGTGCTCAGCCCCACATCTGCCCCCCCCCAATGGGTGCAGGCCCCAAAACGGGGTCCAACCACCCCCCCCAAATTGGGGGCGCCTCTAAATGGGCTCCCCCCCCCCCCCCAAACCATCCCCCCTACAACTGCCCCACCCAACGGGATTCCGGATCCCACCCCCCCCAACACCGAGGACCCCCAAAACTCGGTGTCCGGGTGCGCGTAACCGAGTGCGGTCCCCCCAAAACGGGGGTGACCCCGGGTGTGGGACCCCCCCCCCCCCGCCAATCACCCCAAACCTCCCTCCCCATCGCTCCCCCCCCCCCCCCGGACCCCCCCGTACCGCGGCGGGCGGGCGGCGGCCAGGCAAAGGGCGGCAGGGCCCCGCAGCGCGGCCCGTACCCCGCCTTGCGCAGCGCGCAGGCCCCGCGGTTCGTCACGTCGTGCAGCCGCCGCGGCCCCGCCAGCGCCTCCAGGCAGTCGAACATGGCGGCGGGCACCGAGCCACCGGCACCGGGAACAGCGGCACCGGCGGCGGCGGCGGCGGCGGAGGGCGCGGAGCCGGCACCGGGCACCGAACCCCGGACCCCGCGGGCGCGGCCCCGGCCCAGCGACCGGCACGGGGCGGGGACAGGGGCGGGGCTTATCGCGAGGGGGCGGGGCTTAGGGAGGGGCGGGGCCAGGCGGGCGCGCGCGGCGTCGCGGGCGGTGTCGCGTCGTGTCATAAGCACACGATGTCACACACAGTGTCACACACGGACAGTGTCGCACACACATAGTGTCACACACACCATGTCACATGCAGGTAGTGTCACACCAGGACAGTGTCATACGTGGACAGTGTCACACATGCATAGTGCCAAACACACATAGTGTCACACATGGACACAGTGTCACACATAGACAGTGTCACGCATGCACAGTGTTATACATGGACAGTGTCATGCGTAGTGTCACACACACATAGTGCCACACGTGGATGGAGTTATAGTGTCACACATGGACAGGGTCACACACAGACAGTGTCACACATGCACAGTGTTACACATGGACAGTGCCACACACACTGTCACACATGCACAGTGTTACACATGGACAGTGCCACACACACTGTCACACATGCACAGTGTTACACATGGACAGTGCCACACACACTGTCACACATGCACAGTGTAACACATGGACAGTGCCACACACACTGTCACACATGCACAGTGTAACACATGGACAGCGCCACGCACAGTGTCACACATGCACAGTGTCATACACGGACAGCGCCACACACAGTGTCACACATGCACAGTGTTACACATGGACAGTGCCACACACACTGTCACACATGCACAGTGTCATACACGGACAGCGCCACACAGTGTCACACATGCACAGTGTTACACATGGACAGCGCCACAGACAGTGTCACACATGCACAGTGTTACACATGGACAGTGCCACACACACTGTCACACATGCACAGTGTCATACACGGACAGCGCCACACAGTGTCACACATGCACAGTGTTACACATGGACAGTGCCACACACACTGTCACACATGCACAGTGTAACACATGGACAGTGCCACACACACTGTCACACATGCACAGTGTAACACATGGACAGCGCCACGCACAGTGTCACACATGCACAGTGTCATACACGGACAGCGCCACACACAGTGTCACACATGCACAGTGTTACACATGGACAGTGCCACACACACTGTCACACATGCACAGTGTCATACACGGACAGCGCCACACAGTGTCACACATGCACAGTGTTACACATGGACAGCGCCACAGACAGTGTCACACATGCACAGTGTTACACATGGACAGTGCCACACACACTGTCACACATGCACAGTGTCATACACGGACAGCGCCACACAGTGTCACACATGCACAGTGTTACACATGGACAGTGCCACGCACAGTGTCACACATGCACAGTGTCATACACGGACAGCGCCACACACACTGTCACACATGCACAGTGTTACACATGGACAGTGCCACACACACTGTCACACATGCACAGTGTTACACATGGACAGTGCCACACACACTGTCACACATGCACAGTGTAACACATGGACAGTGCCACACACACTGTCACACATGCACAGTGTTACACATGGACAGCGCCACAGACAGTGTCACACATGCACAGTGTTACACATGGACAGAGCCACACACAGTGTCACACATGCACAGTGTTACACACACAGCTGTCTGTGCGCGATCCCACACGCATGTGCGCAGTCCTACCGCGCCCCATGGCATGTCCTCATGTGCGCAGGCGTGCGCAGGCATGTGCAGGCGTGTGCAGCGTGCGAGGCCCATGGCCGCAACACCCGCCCGGCTGCATTCCTGCCCCTCCCATCCCCGGGGGGGGCCCTGCACTGGGAGAGGCCTCCTTTGCACTGCGTTACATGGTATTGAACGGTCTTACATGGCCTTGCATGGTGTTGCATGTCACTGCATGACATTGCACCATGCGGTTGCACGCCCTTGTATGGCATTACACACAGTTGCACAGCCTTGCACACATGACATTACATGGTGCCACACACAGGATGATGCTGGCACTGACATGGAATAGGCATCGGATGGACACGGGACAGACAAGGAACAGACGCAGAATGGACGTGCAACAGACGTGGAATGGAACAGAACAGACCCGAGATGGGCATGGAATGGACACGGAACAGACAAAGAACAGTAATGGAATGGACATGCAATGGACATAGCTTGGACATGGCACTGACATGGCATGGATATGGCTTGGACATAGCACCAACACAACATGGACACAGCACATACATGACAGAGACACGGCATGGACACAGCAAGGACACCTCATGGACATGGCCCAGACACAACACCAACCAGGGGCTGGGATGGAGCCCATGCGTGGTCATGGCGTGTCCAGGGTGACACGCTTACACACACGCACCAGTGCCGCTGACACGCTGCGGGTGCCACACGTGTCACCCCTGAGCCCACACGCAGCCAGCCGAGACACATGTGCATGTTACACGCATCGTGACCTATACACACACACATGAACACACATGTACGCACATGTACATACAACCTGTGGGGTACCCCAACCCCCCCCAAAGCCCACTGACCCCCCGGTGTCACCCGCCTCTTATCCCTCCTCCCTTTGTCCCCAATGTCCTCTGTGTCCCCCCATGACCCTCCACCCATGGGTGATGCCACGTGAGCTGCCCCCCCCCCCCCAGCTCAGCGGCTTTGGGCCGTTAATCCCTCGCTGGGGGGGCGGGGAACACGCGGGAGGGGGGCGGTGCCACCATGGGGCTGGGCTGGCCGGGCCCCCGGCTCCACCACTGCGGGGGCCCCCCCCCTGCCTGCTGCTGCCCCCCCCCGTGTCCTCCCCCCTGCTGCCCGCTCTGTTCCCCCCCCCCGTGCCACCCCCCCTGCTGTTGCCCCCCTCCCTGTCACCACCCCCTGTCCCACCCCCCCCAAACCTGCCCCCAGTGTCACCCCCCGCCCTGCCACACCCCCCCCACCTGCCCCCAGTGTCACCCCCCGCCCTGTCACACCCCCCCCACCTGCCCCCAGTGTCACCCCCCGCCCTGCTGCCCCCCTCCCTGTCACCCTCCGCCCTGCTGCCCCCCACCTTGTCACCCCCTCCCCTGCTGCCCCCCTCCCAGTCACCCCCCTCCCTGCTGCCTCCCCCCCCGGTGCTGCCCCCCGTCCTGTCGCCCCCGGCTGAGCATCAAGTGACGGGGTGCCCCCCCTGCAGCTGCGGTGAGTATGGGGGTAACACCCCCTCGACATGGGGAAACTGAGGCACGGGCAGGGCTGGACCCCCCCCCAAACCCCGGGTATTTGCATTGGGGGGGGGGGGGGAAACAAGATCGTGGCATTTGCACTACAGGGGCAAGAAAGGGGGGTATTTAAATTGAGAGGGCACAAGGAGGGGGTATTTGCACCAGGGGGCACAAAAGGGTATTTGCACTGGGGCAGAAGTGGGGTATTTTCATGGGGGGGTCACAAGCGGGAATATTGGTATGGGGGGGAACGCAAGGGGGGATCCTGCCGAGCCCACCCGAGTGTTTCCGAGATCAGACGAACACTGTCGAACCCAGCCGAGTCATGCCGAGTTTCGCCGAGTTCTGCCGAACAGTCCCTGCCCAGTCCAGCCGAGTCCTGCCGAGCTTAGCCGAATCCTGCCGAGTTTAGCCGAATCCTGCCGAGCCCAGCCGAGTGCCGCCGAGCCTAGCCGAAAACTGCCGAACCAAGCCGAGCGCCCCCGAGTTCCGGCGAGCCCAGAGGAGCAGATCCGAGCCTCCCCGAGTTCACCCGAGCTCTGCCGAGCCCAGCCGAGTCTTGTCGAGCGCAGCCGAGCCCAGCAGAGCAGACCCGAGCTCCTCCGAACCTCGCCGAACCTTGCCGAGTGTTCTCGGGCGCTACCTAGCGGCGCCGAGAGAAAACGGACTCTGCCGGGCGGTGCCGAGCGGACCCGAGTTTTGCCGAGCGGTTCCGAAGGGTCCGGAGCACTGCGGCCGGTGGATGGTCTCGGGACCCGGCGCTCGGCACCCACAGGACCCCATGGAAGGTCCTATAGGTACCACTGACCCGTAGACACCCCACAGGCCCCCATTGGAGGGTCCTATAGGTACCACTGACCCATATACACCCCACAAGGGGCCCTATAGGCACCTCAGCCCTGGAAGAGCCAATGGGGACATCCTGATGTTGTTCCCTGTTTGTAAAGGCTTCTATAGATTTGTATGTAAAGATGTGGATGTGTATAAAGATAACATATAAATGTTGTTTAAGCTGCATCTAAACGCGTGATTGCCCAAGCCCCCATAGGCAGGAGGTTTTACAGCAGAAGAAAACGAAAAGCTCCTGGTTAAAGGAAGGAAAGGATTGGGATGGGGGAGGCTTTCGGGACGCGGAAGCTGGATCCCTGCTGTTCTGTACCCGCAGGATGAGGAGCAGAGGGCGCCAGGAGCTCGGGAATGCAGGTGAACGGCGCCTGCCTCAATGGGGCCCTTCTGCAGCTTGGTCTTGCCGTGGGAGAAGCAAGAAGAAATCCACAGGGATCCCCTGCACAGTGGTGAGAGTCCATCCTTTGAAATGCCTCAAGCAAGGAAAGGGGAGGGATGGCAGGAAGATGGGAAAAACCGAATAAAAGCATCCCCCTTCACCAGCATGGAATTCCTGGGGTTTGAGGTCTCTGACTCTCTCTGGCTGTACTTATGGCTCCCAAATTCCTGTCCTGCGAACGGGAAACAGCATGATCCCTTCCTCTATTCCAGCATCCTTCCTGTATCCCACATCCCAGGAGCTTGGGCTGCTCCCACCTGGATTAAGCCAAATGACTCTTTTCCCCTGTCCCACAGCAGAACTTTACCCTGGAAAATACAGGGAAAAGCATTCCTTGCTGTAGAAATCCCTCCTCCTGCAGCTGTGGGATGGGAAGCCTGGAATTCCATACTTCAGGAAACAAATCCCGTTCAGGCATTGGAAACAAACCTGCATTCAGGCACTGGACCAAGGTGCTGCCGCTGGGATTTCTCTGCATGGAGAGAACCAGCCCTCCCAAGCTGATGGAGTGAGGTTGGAGTTGTCACATCCCAGTGCTGGTTTTCCTTTAGGTCAGGTGAACTGCTGTTCGGAAGCATTTCTCTTCCCCATTGAATTCCCATTGAGAAAGGTACACCAGTAGTACATCACTCTATGTCAGTACATCTGTAGTACATCTGTAGTACATCACTGCATCAGTACATCAGAGTACATCACCCTACATCAGTAGTACATCAGTAGTGCATCACTCTACATCAGTAGTACATCAGTAGCACATCACTCTACATCAGTACGTCAGTAACACATCCCTATCCATCAATACATCAATAGTACCTCAGTAGTACATCGCTCTACACCAGCAGTACACCAGGTTGCTTTCCAGAGCTCCACAATGTGCCCTTTGAGCACAAGCCTTGCCCACAAAATTGGCTCATCCCCACCTATTGGTGTTTGCATCCTGTGCCACTTAAACCCAGTCTAAGAGAGAACCTCACCCAGGACGCTCTTTGGTGCTTAGGTCTCCAATACATGGGTTGTGTCAATGGGATGAGGTTCAACAAGGCAAAGTGCCACGTCCTGCACTTGGGATGCAACAACCCCATGCAACGCTCCAGGCTTGGGGAAGAGTGGCTGGAAACTGCTCATGGGAAAGGACCTGGATTGATGGAGCTGAGCATGAGCAGTGTGTGCCCAAGCAGTCAAGAAGCCCCCAGAATCATGGCCTGGCTCAGGACCAGTGCAGCAGCAGGGCCAGGGCAGTGATTGTGCCCCTGCACTGGGCACCGGTGAGGCTGCACCTCGAATCCTGTGTTCAGCTCTGGGCCCCTCACTACAAGAGAGACATTGAGGTGCTGGAGTGGGGCCAGAGAAGGGCAACGGTGCTGGTGCAGGGCCTGGAGCACAGTGTGATGGGGAAGAGCTGAGGGACCTGGGGGGTTCAGTCTGGAGAAGAGGTTGGTCTTTTCCAACCTGGTTGGGTCCATGATTCTACTTCTCATGCACGATGCCTGTGCTGGGGCCGGGGACATCTGATTGCTTCTTGTAGGATTGTTCCTTGGCCATAAGCAAGGAAGGGGCAGCCTGGTTTCCTTTAATGGTTTAATGGGTTCTCCTTTAATGGTCTCCATTAGAACTTTGGGCCATAATAGCAGGATCTTGGTTATATGTTCCGTGTTAAGGGGATGAAGCATCACCTGAGCCCTTCCTTCCAAGGAAACCTCACACCAGCAGTTTTGCACCAGTTTATTAGCAATGTCCCAAGAAAATACAAAACCCTATTTACAAGGAGCTCACCGGACACAAGGAGCAGGGGCCACGGAGCCCAGAGGGTGCAGAGCGCAGGTAAAGGACACCCACAGGAGGAAGAGAAGCAGCCCTGCACCTCCCCTGTGTGGATGGGCAATGAACCCAGAGGAACATGCCCATAAGCTACATCCCACCCCTAATCCTGTGTTACTCATCCTCATGAGGACTTCCACCTCCCTGAGCATGTTACTCACTGCTCAGCCCAAGGGCTTTTGGAGGAAGTGGCTTGGATGGAGGCAAGAGAAGAGGGCACAGGACACATGCATGGAGGGGCAGGAGCCATCCCCATTGGAGTGGCCTGAGATGGAGCAGGTTCCATGCAAGCTTTTCCCACACCAGAGCACAAAGCCAGGATAAAGCAGCAGCAAAGTCCCTCCACAGCAGAAGTAAAGAGCCAGAGATCCAGAGATCAGCTCCGTGTTCTCCTCCCCAGGGCCAGGCTGAGGGGTCCCAGTACAGAGATGGGGGCTGCAGGGCTCTGGGCTGGGTTGTCACCCAGAGGAGGAGATTTGGGACTATGTCAGAGGCAGAACTCATCCCATCGCTCCATTCTCCTTCCTTAAAAGCTGGAAAGCAGAAACACTTTTGCTGTGAGCACAAGGCGGCCGCAATCTGCTGTTCCAGAGGTACCTGCGTGGGTCTGAGCCAGAAAATTCCCACTTTAAACTCCTATTCCAACAACTTTTAGGTGCTTCCCATGCTGTCCCCTCTCTCAATTCTGCCTGCTCAGCAATTCAGTCTGTGTCTTCCTCTGCAGAAATCAGTGCATCATGAAATCAATGCAATGCCAAATCAGTGCAATGCCATCCAAAATCAGTGCAATGCCAAATCAGTGCAATGCCATCCAAAATCAGTGCAATGCAATGCAAAATCAGTGCAATGCAATGCCAAATCAGTGCAATGCCAAATCAGTGCAATGCCATCCAAAATCAGTGCAATGCAATGCAAAATCAGTGCAATGCCAAATCAGTGCAATGCCAACCAAAATCAGTGCAATGCCATCCAAAATCAGTGCAATGCAATGCAAAATCAGTGCAATGCAATGCCAAATCAGTGCAATGCCAAATCAGTGCAATGCCATTCAAAATCAGTGCAATGCCATTCAAAATCAGTGCAACGCAATGCAAAATCAGTGCAATGCCAAATCAGTGAAAAGGAAAATCAATGCAATGCAATGCAAAATCAGTGCAAAATCCATACAGTGCAATGCAAAGGAGCCTCCTTTCTCCCTAAAACCACTTGGGATTTGGGTTCCTTGTTGCTTTGGGGAGGAAGCTAAAGGCGAAGGCGTCCCTTGCGCCCTGTATGAACATGGCCATGGGGGTGAAGTGGTTCCCTCTGTGCAGTAACTTTCCTGTGCCCAGAGCACGTGTGGCCGCAGGATATAACATGTGAAGGGGAAAAGCCGGGGCAGAGGAACGTGCGGGATGGAGCGTTGGGGCTCAGCTGTCCCCAGGGCGCTGGAGGCAGCTCCGTGACGCATTTGCCATTCCCGGGGCGATGGGAGATACGGCTCCTATCAGCAGGAGGGATCGCGTCTCGAATGAGAGCAAAAGGCTTCTTATCTCCAGGGTTAGACATTAGCCAGCTGAGCCCCCAAAGAGGGGAATGTGAGCAAGGGCAAGGTGGAAAGTTACCACCAGTGCCCTCACTGACATCCCTGTCTGGGATAGGAGAACTGGGAAAGGGCCAGAGCAGGAGGAAGAGGCAACAGAGGGGTTTGGTTTGGAGCAGCAGGAATTCGCCTCGGTCTGGGGGTTGTAACCATTCAAACTCATTGATCTCGCACAGCCAAGGTGGTTCGGGAAGGATCAGATCTGTATGGTGGGTGTCAGGATGTGGCCTCTCATTCCCCACGTTAGGATCTGCAGGCTCTGAACATCAGCTTCTTCCATCTCTGACCATTAATCCTCCCATGGGATCACACCTCTCCCAGGTTCCTCAGGGAGAGCTGACATCTGTGTTCCCTTGGGTGGGCAGCAAATCCACATCAGTTAACATCCTGTTATCCCACCGGAAGCAAGGAAAGAACATTCCCAGCCCCACAGCAGAGGATACACAAGAATTCCTTCTCTGGGGACATGAGGGATGTCCTCAAAGAGACTGCACATCCTGAACAGCAGGTTCCCATGTGCCTGGAGGACTGCTTGCTGGGGCATCCATAGGTGATCCCATGCTCTGCATTCCTAAAAGCAGGCACTATCAGGAATCTATCTCTCCCAATGGATGCAGGAGAGAGAGGATTCCCCTAGCCTTTCCCCTTCGCTCAGCTGCTTTTCCTAGCAAAATTCCCTATTCCTTAATGTTCTATTCCCTTTGCAGAGCTGCTCTGCAGCCCAAGAGGTGCAGGACTCAGACAAGTGACTCCGACAGCCTCTATGGAGAAGAAGATCATGGTCTCATGCCTCTGGTCTGGTTTGAGCTCAGGAGGATGGAGGGAGCAGAAGACACAGAACACTCAAGCCCTGCTTTGCTTTCTGGCTCACAAAGACCTAACAGCATATATACAAGCTGCAGGGGGGTCCCAGGGGCTTTGCTCAGCTGGATGGATGGAGCTGGGGCCAGAAAGGGTGGATTTGGTTTCGTTTGGTTGGGTTTAACCCTCTGCTTGGAATCTCTTTCAAGCACTCGCATGTTGGCAGCAGAGCTGCTGCTTCGCTGTGCTCACTCCTGGCTGGAGCCAAAGAACTGGAGGAAGAAGGAGAAGATGTAGATGATGTCCAGGTAGATGTTGAGGGCTCCAAAGATGTATTCCTCGGGGCTGAGCGAGTACCGGCGGTTCCCCATCAGCATCTGGGTATCGAATGCCAGGAACTGGGAGGAGAGGGGGGAAAGGCAGCGCAGTTACATGGAGGTTTGGCACAGGGAGGAGAGAGCACAGAGGACTTCCCCCAGTTGCTTCACTGAACCCAGGGGAAAACACAGTCACCTTTTGGAGGCTGGAGCTGCAACTTAAAGGCTCTGAACAAGGCACTAAACAAGCTGCAACTTTCCCCTTCCTTCGTTTCTTAACACTCAAAGCCAGAGCCCAATTATCACTCAGGGCCTTTTCCTTCGCACGTCATCCATCCCAAATGGGTCCCAGGATCAGCTCTGGAATTGTTCTCCCTCTTCCTACGACTCGTTATTCCCAACTTCCTCACTTCAGAAGCTGCCACACAATAAGGTGGCCTGGACCCAACACAGCACCACCAGGACAATAAGAGCAGGAAACCCCAGATCCCAAGGTCTGCAGCGCTGCAGGAGCCAGACCCAGAGGGGCTTTAACACCAACCACAACCAAGTGCTTGGCACATTGAAAGCAGCACAGTGGGAACATGGGATCAGACCTGGGATCAAAGCCTGCACCTCATGGCATCGCTTCAAGCCCAACATCTTCTCCCATCTCACCTTCACTCAGCAGCAAACACCTTGACAGAGCTCTCCAGGGTTGGCATCTTCGCCATGGCCTGGGGTCAAGCGCACCTCTGCCCTCCCCAGCCATAAATCACAACAGATCTCTTCAGACACCATCAGGCTGGGCTGAAGGTTCATTGTCAGGTTCTGACTGAAGTTTACGGGGTAATTAGATGATGTTGAGCCCACTTGTGCTTTATGGAGCAGTCCCGAGCCGTGAATCACAGCAGAAACAGCCGAGCTCCCTTGAAATGACTTTTATAGCTAATAAATCCAATTGCTCAACTGCTCTTATTCACCACGTGCCCAGTGGGCACCGCCTTGAAGCCCAAGGCAGCCTCCTCCTGACCCCCCCACCTCGAGGTAACACCGAGCATCTTCCCAGACAACTCCCATCACTGGGTGCAAGCACAGCACTGCCGGGGCTTGCTCCAGGAAGACGCTCGCAGGAGGGACCAACAGGGAGCAATGGGGAGCAATGGAGCCTCTTCAACGTTCCTTGAAGGAGCTGCCTGGCTTCAGGGCTTTCCCTGCCTGCAATGAGCCTTAAATCCAAACCATGGCCTCCCGCTGGCTTCCTGCTGGTCCAACTCATCCCCGGTCCTTGGCTTGTTCCTGCTCCACCGGCTCCAATGTGACTTGGCTTCCTCCGAACCCCGCATCCTGGATCCCACTGCTCTGCTGCAGCTTGGTCCTGGCTTTTCCCTCTCCTTTTCACCCTGGATCTGTGATGTTTTCTGCTGTTCACACCTTGCATTGCGCATAGAGCATGGGCTTGCCAATGACACCACACTCTGCACCAGCGCTGTCACGTATACAAACACCTCGGGACGGGGCTGAGGTCACTGCAATTAATCCTGAGCTCTGCAATCCCAACACTTCACTCTTTCCCTTCCAAAGCACTTGATCCTGCTGCTTTCCCTGCCAGCACATTCCCAGGAGCAGCACCCACTTACCATAGTGAAGATAATGGCACCGAGCAGAGCGTAGATCGCATGGAGCCAAGGGACCTAAAGGCAAGGAATCCATCAGTCAGTGCCTGGGGGGAAACTGTTCCATGAGGACGTGCGCAGGGGAGGACTGAGTCCTAACTGGGAGGATACAAGGGAGGGAAAGGTTCTGATAGCCTGGGATGGACTCGCACCACTTGCACGGTTCCTATGGTGGATCTTCCCATGGCAAAGAACATGTCCCCGTGCCTCAGTTTCCCCTCTCGCGATGGCCTTGGTGTCCATCTGGGTTTCTGAACAGCCTCTTTCACCACATGTCCCTACGGAAAACTCTTGGCACTGTCCTGATGGGAACACCTTTTGCAGCAGCTCTACAAGGTGTTTGTTACCCAGACAAGGCTGATCCCATTGGAAGCAACACCGAACACTTGCAAGAGCCAGACCCAGCTTCAGCTACAACTTCAAGGTGTCCAAGTGCTGGAATCCCAGCAGGGAAGTCACTGCGATGAGGAGCAATGCTCCCGCTGTGGCACAGCAGCGCTGATGGAGGAGGTGCCCACACGGAGCTGATTCAACCCCAGCTCGCACCCTGCTCCTCAGAGACAAGCTCATTACAAGCCCGCCCCGAGCTACTCTTATCTTGACGCTGCAAGATAAAGAGCAGTTGCCTCAACAGCTTAATGGCAGTGCCTTGGCGCTGGGAGCTGCTTCACCTGCACGTTTGCACAAGGGGAGAGGCGCATCTCCAGCCAAGACAACCAGAACCCAAGCTGCCCAGCTTGGAAACCCAAGTCCATCAGCAGAGCGGCTGCAGGGCAAGCACCAGGGAGCGTCTGTGCAGGTCTGGCCCTCAAAGCATGACTCAGGTGCCCAGAAAACCCAAGTGAGATGGCAGGGATTTGGAGGTGATTTAAAGGCTGGTTGTGATTGAAGCTGGGTGCCTCCAGCTGGGGGTGATTGATGGTGGCTGTACAGCCCCATACACCTTCCCTCTTTCATCACCATCTCCGCCTGACAGCTCACACAATGGGACGCTCTTGGATGGAGACCAGACACCCCGTCCTCTCATGGCAAAGCCTCTATCAGGTGTGGTCATAACCATCTCCCAATGCAACGCAATGGGGTCACAAGCACAGCCAATGCCAGCAGTGACCAGTAAGGCCATAGGAAGGGGATGGACCCATGTAAGAGCAGTGGGAAGAGCGTTAAGGTGGTCACTCTTCACCAGGACCTGTCATCACCCTCAGAGGCGCTTATCCATGAGCCTCAGGAGCTGGTGTGCTGTGAACACAGCCAGGTCTGGACAGACAGACAGACACCCCATGGCACTTGTCCTGCCCTGAATGTGGAGCAAGAGCCCTCCATGGGGCAGGACAATGCTTTAATGTGCTCATTACACTGGTGTTACTGGAGGGGAAACTGAGGCACTGGGATGGGACGTGCCTCAGGTCACTACACAGCTCCAGGCCAGAAGCCCCAGGCCAGTGCTGACCTACAACCTGACATCCGACTGTACAACAACCGCCTGTCCCTGCTGGACTGGGACCCCCCCCCCCTCCATCCAGGCTCTGCTTTAGGCAGCTCAACTCCAGCCTCACACCAGGATGGTGGCACCGGGTAAGGATGGAGGGCACAGCTCGTTACTCACATATTGGTAGGGCAGTATCACAGCCAGGATAATGCCACCGAAGAAGAGGACCATGAGCATCACAAAAAGCACCCCCTGGTAGGAGGTGAAGTCAAACTGTGGGGGTGAAGAACAGCAAGTTAGAGGCGCAGAGCGATGAAATGGGGCAGTTGAGGGGACCTAAACCCCCCCAGAGCCATAGGGAGGGACCTCCAGCAGCAAACCCATCCTGCTTCACCTGCACCTACAGCCCAGCACCAGACTGGATGAGAGAAGCTGCGCAGAGAGCTCAGAGCAGCTTCCAGTGTCTGAAGGGGGCTACAAGGATGCTGGAGAAGGACCTTCATCAGGGACTGGAGAGATAGGACAAGGGGGGATGGGTTGGAACTGGATGAACTTGAGGTCCTTTCAACCCAAACCATGCTGTGATTCTATGGCACACAGAGCCAAACGCTTTCCATACCCCTTTTACTGCCACGGGCAAGGACTCAGTACTCATCGCTTATCTGAACCCCAGAAGCCCATCATACGCATTTGTACCTTCTGTACCCCACAGCTTAAACCACCCCATTCCAGCCCCATCTATACCCTGACACATCCCTCACCCCTCGTACTCCCTAGGCCCCCCCTTTCCCCCCAGCATCCCTCAGGTTGCTCCTGCATCCACCTCACCCCCAGCACTGCCTGACTCTGTGTGAGCTGCTGCTCCCAGAGGGGCTCAGCAGCAGAGTCTCACCTTGGTCTGGAAGCTGAAGATCACAACAGACAGACACACCAGGGCAGTGATCCCCAGGCACAGGAGGACTGACTTGGTATTGTAGTAACTGCCAAATCAACAGGGACACGTGCAAAGAGGGGTTACAACAGCAGCTTAGCAGAGATGTGCAAGGAAAGTGAATCCCAGGGGCACAAATAGCACTGAAATGATCAATGTCCCCCTTTAATGTATAAAGGGAAGAGCAGGGAACACCACAAAGAGAGTAGCTGGGTTTTCCTCCTGCTTTAAGCAAGGAGGGTGGGCAGGAGGCACGTCTGGAGCCCAGGAGCAGCAGAGATGGGGACGTGCTGGAAACATCTCCCTGTGCATGGACAGATGGAGAAGGGGAGGATCCAAATGGGGAGGGAGTGAAAATAGAACGGCAAATATCACTACAGCACAATGGGAAAGCTGCAACCACCGTTACGCGATGGATGTGCTCGGAATGAGGGCTTAGAAAGGAGGGATTTGAACAGGAAGAGACCGTTGCGGTTGGTTTGAGTGCCTGAGCACTGGTTTGGGTGCTCAGCCCTAGGAAAAGCCAGTCTCCATCACCCTTTTGGTGCGATTCAAGAGCAGCATCACTGGCACTTTCCCCCCTCGCTGCTGAAGCCGCCGCTCTCTTTGTCCCAGCACGGATCCATCACCACTGACTGACTCATGTGCTGCATCACCAGGGCCCCACGTGAGCCAGGGCTGAGCCTGGCTGTGTTGTAACAGGGACAAC
This sequence comes from Ara ararauna, assembly GCA_028858755.1. Classification (NCBI taxonomy): domain Eukaryota; kingdom Metazoa; phylum Chordata; class Aves; order Psittaciformes; family Psittacidae; genus Ara; species Ara ararauna. The sequence goes on from CM054390.1 coordinate 9,175,076, forward strand.
ATAGGCACAAGGGCACAAGGGTACAGAAACCCTGAATGTGCTGGAAAAGGTCCCCATGTCCCACTGCAGCCCCATGTGCCCGAGTGGGAAAGGGGAGACCACAGGGAACGTGGCGGCCTAGAGCCCATCCATGCAGGGACTGCCTTGGCTCTCCAGTGCCCTCCTGCAGGGTTTAGCACAGCCAGAGCTATGTGTGCCTCAGCTGTGACAGGGAAGGGGATGTCACCGCAGATCTTGGCTTTAAGCTCATTTCCAATAGGGAAGCTCAGGCTTTGGAACAGCTCCAGGCATCAGTGACCCATCTATTTCAGGCATAGCGAAGGCTTTTCTGCAGGGATCAGCACCAGAAGCATCCAGAGAGCTGTGCTCAACCTACCTGGAGAGCATCCCAGTGAGATAGGCCATGGAGAGTGTCTGGGAGGGGAAAAGAACCACGTTACTTCTGCATTCTTGGCCCAGGGAGAGACACACAACAGAGGAGACGTTCCAGGTACAGAGATAAGGGCAGCGAAACCTCACACATGCTCAAGAGAAGCAGTTTTCACATAGCTCCTAATCCTCCAGTGATTGATGTCCATGGGCAGGTTAAAATAAGGGCAGGCCACCTTCTCCGTCCCTCTTTCCTGGGGTAATGGTTGGACTTGATCGTCTTAAAGGTCTTTTCCAACCCAGCTGATTCTATGATTCTATCCCTCTTGTACAGGACACCAGCACCTACCCCCCTTCCCACCACTGACCAACTGGACAGCCCAGTTCAATCACAGCTCCTCAGCCCAAGTGCAGGGCAAGGAGAGGATGAGAGTCCCACTTGGAGGCAGGCTGGGGGCAGGGGCAGAGCAGATGTGGTCCACACGTGCTACTTACAAAGATGCTCAACAGGATGAGATTCCATGGGAAATACCTCCTGCAAGGGAAGGAACTGGTTAGAAGAGCAGTGGTAGCACAACATAAGGGGCTGTGGCAGGGGTGGTCTGAGGGGACAGTCATCGTGGTGGGGATCAGAGTGGCTTTGGGGTGCTCCTAGACCAAGAGACCATCATGTCCCTGTGATAAGGGATGTCCTTGTGATAAGTGCCCTTATGGACAGCAAAGACCATCCTCTGCAGTAGGATTCAGAGGATTCAATGAGCATTCAGAGCTCCACAGTGATGCATTCTGCTGCAACCTCCCCTTCCAGCTGCAATCTAAGTGCAGCTTTTCATGCCGTGCTGCAGCATCCCACAGCTGCATCAGGCTTTAAATACAGCTCCCACCACCACCACTACAGTGGGACCAGGTCAGCCTGACTGCATCTGCGATATTGATGGGGATGCTTGAAACAAGAGGGAAACTCCTCCTTTGTTTTGCAGGGCTGTATGAAAGCCAAAAGGAAAAGGTTTTACCTGGGCCCGGAGCAGCAAGCGAGGATCAAGTAGGTCACAAAGAAAACAGCACTGCAAAGAGGAAGAAAAGAGGAGCTTAGGGAGTAAAAGGCAAGCGTGGAGCATTGATGCAGCAGAGGAGTCTCCGGATAAGTGTCAGGGCTTTGCTGCACTCTTTGGGTTGCAAACACCGTGGCAGATATTGGGTGGGAATCAAGTCAGTTACTACCTGTCATTGAAACTGCTTCTGCATCATTGCATAAAGCAGTCCCAAGGTGGGACCAACACAAACACCTCTGAATGGGTTTAGAGCATTCAGGCCCAGGGTAGATGGAGCACCCAAGGTGCTTTTGTTGACACCTCATCAGTGCAGGAATGGAGATGGACAGATTTTGCTCCATTTCCAGGCACTTCCTGGCTTGGTGGCATCAAGGCTGGATTTCAGCAGCGCTTGAGCCAAGATTCACAGGGCTGAGGAAAGCAACTTGCTAAGGGCTGTGTCAGGGGAACTGGTCCCATGTCACTGCACCAGTGCTCAAGGAGGGGCTCAAAAGCAGAAGGATTCACTAAGGTCAGTGTGTGCCTGAGCCCAGGACCCCTCTGTGTGCTGGGCTGCATCCCCAGAGCATGAGCAGCAGCTCAGGGAGGGGATCCTGCCCCTCTGCTCTGCTCCCATGAGACCCCACTTGCAGCACTGGGTGCAGTGCTGGGGTCCTCAGCATAAGAAGGACATGGAGCTGCTGGAGAAAGTCCAGAGGAGGCCATGAGGATGAGCAGGGGCTGCAGCAGCTCCTGTATGGAGCCAGGCTGAGAACATTGGGGCTGCAGAAGAGAAGCTGAGTGGAGAGCTCAGAGCAGCTGCCAGTGTCTGAAGGGGGCTACAAGGATGCTGGAGAGGGACCTGCATCAGGGGCTGGAGGGATAGGATGAGGGGTGATGGATTCAGACTGGAAGAGGGGAAGTTCAGGTTGGAGATGAGGAAGCTCTTCCCTGTGAGGATGCTGGGACACTGGAATGGTTTGAATGGAGAAGGTTTGGATGCTCCATCCCTGGCAGTGTTCAAGGCCAGGTTGGATGGGGCTTGGAGCAAGCTGCTCTAGTGGAAGGTGTCCCTGCCCATGGCAGGGGTTGGAGCTGGATGAGCTTTAGAGGTCCCTTCATCCCAAATCATTCCCTGACCCTCCCAGCTCGCAGACCCCAGCCTGACACCCGCCGGGCACAGGGGGTTATTTCTCTCATGCAGCCCAGCACAGCTGAGCACCGCAGCACATCAGGGATGCTCTCCCTGCTCTGGGTGTTTTTCCACAGGCTGCTGGCTTATGGCACGGTGGGAACCTGCTTTCACCCAGCGCCTGGAGGGGGAAGCAGGTTCCGGGTGCGCCGATGGCTTCTCGATAGCCACTGGCTCAGCTCTAGCACAAGAATGTGATGGCAAACCCCAAGAGCCATGGTAAACGCAGGAGAGATAAAGCTGAGCACTGCTCTCTCACTGGGAAACCAGGAAAGCTGGAGTGGACACGGCTGAGGACATGGAAAGAAAGCACATAGGGATCAAAGAGAGTCCCTGTGGTTGTGCATCTCCATTGCAACCCCTGTGGCATCTGCTCTTGCTTGATTCCATCACCCCGTTAGGAGAACACTGCACAACACCCACTTTTGTATTAGGGGTGTCCATAGGGTTGGGATCTTTGTGTATGAGGGAGATGCAGACCCATCATGGAGACGCGGATGGAGGGAAGGGTTGTCTTGCTGTGAGGTGAAGGGACAAAGGTCCCTCAATACAGATCCTGGCCCAAGACAAGTTTGCTCCTTACTTGCAGCACTGGGTGCAGCTCCAGGGTCCTCAGCATAAGGGCATGGAGCTGTTGGAACAAGTCCAGAGGAGGCCATGAGGATGCACAGGGGATGGAGCAGCTCCCATATGGAGCCAGGCTGAGAACATTGGGGCTGGAGAAGAGAAGCTGAGTGGAGAGCTCAGAGCAGCTGCCAGCGTCTGAAGGGGGCTCCAAAGATGCTGGAGAGGGACCTGCATCAGGGGCTGGAGCAATGGGACGAGGGGTGATGGGTTCAGACTGGAAGACGGGAGGTTCAGGTTGGAGATGAGGAAGTTCTTCCATGTGAGGGTGCTGAGACACTGGAATGGTTTGAAGGGAGAAGGTTTGGATGCTCCATCCGTTCAAGGCCAGGTTGGATGGGGCTTGGAGCAAGCTGCTCTAGTGGAAGGTGTCCCTGCCCATAGCAGGTCATTGGAACTCTATGAGCTTTAAAATCCCTTCAACCCAGCCCATTCCATGGTCATGATTCTGTGATTCTATTGAAATACAGGAAGAGGCAAATGCTACTGACCAGGAAGCTGCAAGAGATGAACTCCAAGGCTGAAGCACAGACCTGAGCGGAGTTCAGTCGTGTCTCCCTACAAGGTAACTCTGCTTCTCCCATCTCCCAGGTGGCCAAGGAGGAGCACACTGATTCCCTTGAGGGCAAAGAGGCGTGTTGGTGCCTGTTGCCTTCCATTGCTGCTATTTTGGGTCTCTTCTCAGTTATGTAAGTGGTGTCTCATCTCCGGCTCTGGACACGCTTCACGCTTTGGGTGTGAACACATTAAACCAAGTTCAGACAATCCCATCACTGATGCTGCATGAGCAGCAGCAACACAAGTGGCATCCAGGAAACCAGCACAACTGCACAGAGACCAGCACCACCTCTGAGCTGAGCTCTGGGACCACGCTTGACTAAGGAATAGCATCCTAAAAAGAGTGGCTCCATGATGAGACCCAATCCCACTCAAACACAGCCAGAAACACCCTGATGCCTCCAAACACACACAAACCCCTTCACTGCCTGCACCCTCCTTCACTTCTGATGTATACCAAGGCATGTGATGGAAAACCAGGCAATCTCCTTGCTTTCAAAGGGATAATCCCAAAAGGAAGCCTCCAGGGTACCGCTCGGGTCTCAGAGCTGGGTTTCTGCACTGTTTCCCTACAGGCTCCCCAGTTTGCTCTGCAGGAACCACTCCTGTATTTAGTTGGAGTCTGCTTTGTAGGGTTTCCTTTCCGGAAGCGTTTGGAGCAGCATCTCCCATGGCTCACACTCATTGCAGTGAGATTTTCCTCTTCTCACCTCCATTATCTATGAACTCCCCCAGCTCCCCCCTGCACACACACTGGAGCAATTCTTCACATGCAAAATACATCCCCATCACCGCAGCCCTATCCCGAGCTGTTTGGAGCACACATGGCCATAGAAGAAGGCAGAGATACTCACTAGGAAGCCCAGTACCAGGCAGAGTGGGTCTGGATGTACCCCTTGACGGGCTCGCTGCAAGACAAGAGGAAAGGGGTGCTGAGCAGGAAGCATTAGAAAAGCCGAGCATTGCACTGGGTGCTGCTGAATTCCAGCTGGGAACACACATGGGGGGATGCAGCACAGGTAATGTGGAAGGAAAACACACACAAACCCCCCCACCCCAGACACATGGATCTTCCCAACTGAAAGGAAACTCAAGCTGTCAGGTCACAAAGTGGCCCCACTGCCATCAATTGCACACTTGAGCCTGGGAACAGCCACTGCCTTCTCCAAGAGCGAGATCAAGGAGCTGGCAGTGATTCATTATTTATCGCGCAGGCAACATGAGCCAAAGTGCTCATCACCCCATTGGGGGGATCTGCTCCAGCAATGGGAGGTAACCCCATCCCAAAGCCCATCTGGGAGAACTCCCCTAAGGAAGAACCCTGCAGTTCACACTCGAGGCCTCTTGGCTGGGGAGAGCACCCAGGATACACAGGACATAGGGAAAAGGCCTCTCAGAGTTCCCCCCGGTTTGGTTTCCCATTGGAACACACATGGCAAAGCTGCAGGTATCTACAGAACCCCCCCAGGTAATGAGGAGCAGGTCACCCACAGGACAAAGCATCACAAGAGACCTACCAGAAGGTGAAGAAAGCCACAATAACAACAGTGACCAAGAGCTGGACCATCAGGATGGCATAAACCTGCAATGAAAGGAAGCCCATGCGTGACCCATGGACTCTCTGCTTCCCAGCCAGCCCAACCACTGCAGCTGGGTCCCTCCAAGGGCTCCTGGTGTCCTGCTTCCACAGGGAGAGCTGGGATTCCAGCCCCTTACCTTCCTGATGAAGACCCTGCGCACGCTCCTGTCATCCCAGCTGAAGGTGGTGAGCATCTCCGTGTCCCCCGGGTACCCACTGCTGCCATAGCTCGGGCTCGTGCCTGGAGCAGAAGCCAGAGAGATCAGGTCCCATCTCCCAGCTCCCTCCCCGGCTGCAATAACCTGGCCCCAGGGAGTGCTTGGGAGCCCCACATTCCAAGCGTTGCTCGTTGCCTTGCTGGGATGCCCCCTGCTCCTGCCTCATCCCTGCATCCTGTTAGGACCACCTCTGAGAGCAGAGAGGTACTCCAGCACGTTGAGGATGAGAGGGTTAACTCCTGCCTATGGTGACACCGGATCTCCAATGGGAATTAGAGGGCTCCTGTCAGATCCTTGCTCAGCTTTCACTGAATATTTAAGCATCTCCCAGTGGAGCTGTGACTCAGCACCTTAGGCGCTCCCATGCTGAGGATTCCCTCCCTGCTGGCGCTCAGACTCCATCTGCATCTTCTGCCATCACCTCAAAGAGAAGCTCCTTACAACCGGCTTCTCCATAAGATCCACCCCTGATCCCATTTCCATGCAGGGAGCCAGTTAACAGTGAGCCCAAACAAGGGGGAAACAACACCAGTGACTACCTGAGCCCAAATCATCACCCCACACATCCCTGTCCTGCCGATGGCTCTGCAATACAAGCTCTTGGTGCTGGAGGTGCCCTGCAGGCAAGGGAAAAGGCTGCACCACGGAGCATCACTTTGCCTGAAGGGAGATGGAAGGAAACAGTGGGAAACCTCTGCTGCTGGATGAAGGCAGCAGTGAGGATGCTGCCAAAGAGACCCAAAGCAGCAGCTTCTCCCTGCTGAGACCAGAGGCTCAAATGATATGAATTGGCCTTTTCCATCTCCTGAACCTGAGGCTCAAGAAACCCTGAAGCAAATACAGAACCATTGTTGACTCGGTGCATCGTCCCCCTGTGCTATTTGCTTCTCCTGCAAACATCCCCTTCAGTGTTATCAATGTTCTCCCCGCCTGGGTTCCTATAGAATGCAGGCTTAGGCGATTGCACCAGCTCTATGTTCATGTTTGACAGATGCCTCCCCTCCTTCCCAAAGCTCTGTAGCTCAGTGATGCTCACATCCTCCAGGCAGGAGGAGGAAGGAGCCTCTCAGCCTCAGGATACAGGCTGCAGGCACCAGGAAAGCCAAACCCAAGGCCTTTGCTCCTGGATTTGCTCTGTTTCAGCAGTCCAAGTTGATTGCTCTCATTGCAAAAGCCTCATTGTACAGCAGGAAACAAAGCCCTTGCACTCTTCTTGTGCTTAATCAGTCTTATGCGCCTCCTTCTATGCCCCAGTGGAGATGAATCTTGGGCAGTGCATCCTCCCATCATTACTGTGAGAGCTGTCATCACCACGCAGGGCTGAGAGCACCCCAGGGCCATATCCCCAGGACACCTCAATGCCTCCTTTGTCAGAGCCATCAAGGCATCTAAACACCATATTAGACACCTAAGTGCCTCAGAGGAATGGAGGGTGCCCTTCTTCCTAGCACCCATCACCTTCCATCCGTGGCCACAGCCAAGGCAGCAATGCAGCATGTCCTGAGCTCCCAAAATACACACCAGTTCTTTCCAGCTGTTCCCAGTTCCATATAAGCTGTCAGACACAGCAACACTGCAGACCCTGGGACAAGAGATTGCAGCATGGCTGAGGAAAGGGGGGAAGAACATGGAATCAGAGGAAAACACCAGCAGGGATCTGGGAATCCTGCCAGGCTTGTCAGGGAGGGGACAAGAGGTGACGCATCACCTAAACAAGTCCCTGGGATAGCCCAAATCCCAGCATCCTTAACCTATTTGGGCTTTACCCATCCTAATCCACTGGTAAGGAAGACCCAGAGGGTTGTTGGAGCAAGCTGGAAGGTTCTTTATCCCCCTGTTTCTGGCTCCTGAAAGCAAACAGGGATGAGAAGCCTTGAAACCATCAGTGCACAAGTGCATGTCTCTCAGTGGGGTCTCACTTGGTCTGCCCCCTTCCATAAGCATCTCCATCCACACTGGATGGAAGAGGCAGGCAAAGCACAGCAGAGGAAGAGGACGGAGCAGAGATATTGGACTCAAGCGACATTAAACCCAGTCCCTCCAGCTCAAGCTGTGCTGACCAAGCCCTTGGCCACCCCAGCAGACTTGCTGGCCATGGCTCCTGCATCATCCCATTGGAGCTACGCAACCCTTCCCCTGCACAGGGCACAGTGGAGCCTTTGTCCCCATGTCGTGACCAAGCAGGAGCTGCAGAGAGCACCCAGGGAAGAAAAGCTGTTTGTTTGCTGAGGAATCGGCCTCACACTGGAACAATTGAGCCCTGGAGTGGAGCTGCTTCAGCCTCAGAACAGCCGGACATCCCCGATGGACCGCACTGATCCTGCCAGCTCAGCAGCTTCTCTCAAAGCCAGGTTGGAGCAAGAGATGGAGCGGGGGAGCTGCTGCCTGTAGAGCCAGCAGTGTGGCTCCAAGCCCTGGGAACAGGCTGGGAGAAGGGATTATTCCCATCCCAGCCCTGGGAAGGAGAGCAGAGCACTGGAGCTTAGTCCCACCTCAGTGTGGTCTAGTGGTTGGATGAAACTACATATAGATAAAGACATAACATGGCTTAGAGCCACAGCTCTAGGGTGAACTCTACCATGGACCAACCCAGGCACCACATCCCTGCATCCCCTCTTCTCTACATCCCATAGAGGAAATCTCTGCACCCCTGAGTACAGACACACAAGGACTTACTGGGGTCAACGTAAGCCCAGCTGGGGTGCAATGGGACTGATGGAGGAGGAGGGTAAGCACCCGACTTCATCCCTTCTCCAGCTGTCGCCTCTTCATAGCTCGGAGGTGCTGGTGGAGCTGAGGCATTTTCCTTCTTCTCCCCCTGCCCCTCGGAGCTGGGGGGTTTGTTATTCACCGAGAGCTGCACAGGAGGAAAGGGGGCGTTAGAGCATAAAACCAGCACAGGAACCACCCTGCACTGGGGACTCAATGGGGCATGGATGGAGGTCTGGGGGCCCTCCACCGGAAGGACCCTTAGCAATTCAATGGACCCATCCTGCACCCCCAGGATGGAGCAGCCTCGAATGCGATTGAGGGAAGAGATGGGGAAAAGATGGGGCATGCTAAAGGGGATGGAAAATACAAGCATCCAGGTCTGAGGCAGACACAGCCTTGCCCTGGGCTCTCTTGGTGCCTCCGGCTCATGTGTGATGCTGGAAAACATCCAGAGAATTCTCTGCTATTCAGCATCCTTCTGTCTAAATTTCCCCTTTAGTTGCTGGGTAGAACCCCCTGAACTCCTCCATCTCCACTCACAGCCCCCAGCAACTCCTCTGGTTTGGTGCTCCCAACATCTCCTTCTAGCTCATTCCTCTCTGTCCATCCAGAGGCTCAGCCTTGCTGCTCGCCACAATGTGAAGATGCAGCTGAGGGACCTTGGCATCCCTCAGACCATGTAACCCAAGCAAAGAGCATCCTCAGGCTACCTGAGAACCTGCTTCTCCTTGGCAGCATTACCGCTTTAACCTTCAAGATCTTTGTTACATCTGAGCCTGTTTCCCACCCTTGCTGCCAAATGGGATGCCAGCTCAGTGTCAGCATCCCCATGGATCACAGGGATGTGGGGCTGGAACCAGGAGAAGCCCAAAATGAAGGCAGCAGACTGACCAGCACTGCAACGGGGGCACAGTCCCTGTAAGAAGGGCTTAAACCAAAGGTGTGCCAGGCATAGGGGTATGCACCAGGAGCAGATCCTGCTGCAGCAGGATAACGGTGCCACCTCGTCTGCCAGCCCATAGGGACCATCCTCACCCCATCCTTCATTACATACACTTGTGTACAGGGTGGTCAGTATCATGCACGACCCCCCCCCCAGAGGTACCCGAGGAGATGCAGGAGGGATGGTGCTGCTGCATCCAGGCAGCCTTCAGCATCGTTGTCATGGCAATGGTGCACTGTGCTGGATGCATGAACCGTGCTGTCCTCCCTTGGGTTCAGAGCATCGGAGAACCCCAAAATCAGAGCTCCCTGGACCAGGGAGGAGGTGCTGAGGGCAAGTGCCAAGTGCTGGCTGCAAGGGCCATGGGTGTGAAACACAAGCGCCCTATGAGCTCCCTGACATCGGGATGGGTGAATGGCCACAGGTCCAACAGCAGGAGCTGAGCTGCACATGCAGCACCAGGATAAGCAGCTCCCAGCCCCATAACAATATAGCCCCCCTCCCGCTGGAAACTGCCCCCCCCATGGCACTGAGCTGGGCACTGGTAACCAGCTCCCCTGTCCACCGTGGTTCTATCCCTTTACCCCCTCCCTTCAACCCACTTTTCCCCTCCCAACACACGAGCAGGACCCAGCACCCAGCACCTGCCTCCCTCCTACCTTCCCCTGGGTCATGGCTCCTCAGTGGTGATGCTGCCGGAGCAGCAGGAGCTGGGAAAGGGCCGGGGCTGAGCTTGAGCCTCCTCGTCGGGTCCCTTCCCCTCCTCTCCAGGGATGTCTCGGGGCTGCTGCAGCCGCCGCAGCCTCCGCAGCCTGCGCTGATGCCTTCACCTTCTAGCAACATCCACGGAGGGAGGGACTGTACCATTCCCAGCCGGCAGCACAGGGGAAGCCGGGATAGAAACAGCTAAAACGGGAGCGAGCGGCCAGAAGGAGCGATGTAGAGGATGCAGGGGCACAGCGTGGGAAGCAGCAGTACAGGGGATGCTGGACTCGGGGCTGGGATGGCAAAAGGAAAGGAGATGGGAAGGATGCTTTGCTGCAGCATCCCTGTGCTGCTGCATGAGCTGGGCACAGGACGTGGGCTGCCCTGGGAGGCTGGAGGCACCTGTGGGGCATGAGAAAGGCCTGAGCTCAACTCCATAACATGAGAGCAGGAGGGAGAAACCACACAAAGCACTGGATCCCTTCCCAGGCTGTGCATGGGGGGGATAGAGAGGATAAGGCTTATTTGCCCCTATGCCTCGTCCTCTCTGGAGTGATGCAGCCACAACTGGGAGGCATAAGGAGGTCTGGAGGGGTCCCAGGTCATGGAGCCCTGCACTGAAGCAGTGTTATCAATTCAAGCCCATGAAGGAAGCTAAAGGGGGAGCTCAACATCCAGCCCAGAGCATCTCCAAAGGAAGAAGCACAACGTGGATGAGGTTTTGCCTCCCATGGCAGGGTCTAGGGCAGGGATTGGAGCCTCAAGGGCACTGGGAGATGGAGACACCTCCTGTTGCACCACAGGCAGCAGGCAGGAGGGGGAAAACCATCTCTTTACACAGTGAACTTCTTCAAATCGGCAGAAAACCTGCCCAGGACAGAGGAAGAGACAGTACAAACACAGCACACCCTCTACCTAAACACATAGAGAGACAGGCTCGTGATGGATGAGAGCTGTCAGCAGAGCCTTGCGCTGGGTTCCCACCAATGAAAGCACCGTTCTGGGACCATACTCAGGCTGGGAGCTGTGCCCCTGCATCCTAGCTCTCCATATCCTCCCCTCTGCTCCTGCCCTAGCCCCTCCAAGTCCTTTAGTGCTTGTCATGCCATAAACATCACACCTCAAATGAGCTTCCCAGGTCTGTAATACAGGTACAGGGATTAAATCAGCTTATCTGCTCACTCTTATCAATTCAAGCCCATGAAGGAGGGGCTAAAGGGACCACGAGCATCATGAAGCCCCAGCACTGGGCAGTGTTATCAATTCAAGCCCATGCAGAAGGGGCTAACGGGACCATGAGCACCATTAACCCCCAGCACTGGGCAGTGTTATCGATTCAAGCCCATGCAGAAGGGGCTAAAGGGACCACGAGCATCATGAAGCCCCTGCACGGAAGCATGAAAAAGCGCCTGGCTGCACTTTAGGCTCCCTAAGAAGAGCCCTAGAGAAGAGCTTGCAAGGGAAGGAGGTTGAAAAGCCCATGCCCATGCTCAGCTCCCGCAGAGCAGAGGCAATGGATGGGTTAAGAGGGAAGCATGAGCTGGAAATGAAAGAATGCAGCCAGGCAATGCAGAGCTGGCAGCGGCACAGCCCAGCCCCAGCTATTCAAGTGCACAGGGGCTGCAAAAACTTGTCAGGGTTATTCAGAACCAGTGAAGGGAGCCACAAGCTCCTCGAGGGCTTTCGTTCCGCTCGGGGCTGAGCAGAGGCGGAAAACAGGGCAGGTCCCCAGCCAGGGACAGAAACTGAAGCCAAGGAAGCTGGGCTGGGCTCGTGATGCCCCTTTGAGCACCGCATGAGCCGAGGGGTCAAGGGTTTGGGAACTGAAACTGCAGATGACACATGGCATTCGGGTGAGAGGAGACACCCATGGCCTTAACTCACTGCCTGCAGCCCGTGAATAGGGGCTAAAGGGGCTACGAGCATCAGGAAGCCCCAGCACTGAACAGCGTTATCAGTTCAAGGCCATGAAGGAGGCTAAAGGGGGAGCCCAGCATCCAGCCCTGGGCATCTCCAAGGGAAGATGCACAAAGGGAAGCCAGGTTCTTTGGCGGGATAATGCAGGACCCCACGTGCTCCATTCCAAGGTGAAGATGCATCAAAGACCTCAAATACTGGGTCTGGAAGAGGAAAAACCCCACAGTACAGAGGAGCAGATAGCATTGCCTACCACAACACAACCCCCTCCACCACGCTGAGATCTACAAGGCCCATTCCCACCCCATGGGCTCTCAGAGGGTATCTCAGTCTTCCCTCACCCCAAAAAAATCCAACACCGACAGGGAATGTTTTCAGGGTCTCTGAGAAACCATCATGGAAAATGAGCTGGGAGAGCCTGTGGGCTGCAAGGCTTGAGGTGAGTCTCATCCCTGCCATGGAGATGACAAGGATGATGCTGCCCAGCTGATAGCACTGAAAAGCAGAACCCTTCAGCCCATGCGGGGACCATCCTTCTCCACCAAAGAAGCTATTCCAAGCCTGGTTCCTTGCTTCCCTGATTGAGCTGGAAGCTCTTAAATGTGCCAAGAACGTAATTAAATCAGAGTCACAGGATGGTTTGGGTTGGAAGGGACCTTAAAGCTCACCCATTTCCTCCCCTCTGGCAGGTTCAAGCCATTCCCCTTGTCCTGTCCCTATATCCCTTGTCGAAAGCCCCTCTCCAGGTTTCCTGCAGCCCCTTTAGGCACTGGAGCTGCTCTGAGGTCTCCCCTTAATGATGATGGCACCATCTGACAGATGCAATGGGAGGATAAGTGCACACAAGAGGAGAGTCCAGGCTGCAATGTTCACACACAACAACCATTCAGCATCCCCCTTCCCGCTCCCTGACCATCCGCGTGGTCCAGCTCAGCATCGGGATGGAGCAGCCACATTCTGCTGCACACAAACGCCTTCAATCCTCTGCAAAGTCAGTAGTGAAAACCTCTTTGAAGGCCGCACCCTGCCAAATCCAGCAGGGATTTCACAGGGATTAAAGCAACTTTGCTGAGCACTCATTCACATCAAAAACAAGGTAAAGGAAACCTGATGGGATAATTAAGGGATCTGCTGCATCAACAGACATGGTGGCACACCCAGGAGTCCTCTGTAAAGCTGCTTTCCTGCAGCCCCAGGGGGATGTCCTGTGTCTCAACCCCCTGCCCCCCACTGGCACCCAATGCTCTGCCATGGGCTTGAAATCCAAACTCGATGTGAAAAGTGAGGAATTTACCCCAGGCTCTCAGGCTGCTGAATTATCCATGGATTATTCATGGTAGATCCTGCCACCAGGCTCGGTCCCTGGGCTGGAGATTAACATGAAAGCTGCGAACATCAGGGTGCACATGAGGAGGTGTTAAGGCTGAAAGGAATAAAAGTGCCCTTATTCCATGGGCACTCCTAGAGGAGCAAAGCCCAACCCTCATCTCCATCCTGCCAGCAGCCCCAGTTTGGGTTGGAAAGGACCCTAAGCTCATCCAGTTCCAACCCCTGCCATGGGCAGGGACACCTTCACTAGAGCAGCTTGCTCCAAGCCGTTACCATGCAATATGAGGAGCTGGAGAAGCCAGAACCATTTGGGGTGGGATGCTCTTAGTGGCCTCTGCAGTGTTAGTCTCTAGCTCAGGCGTTGAGAGCCAACACTGTTGCCTGAGCTAAAACCACCCCAAACCCAACCCCAACTTTCCATCACCCCCTTTAGACCCTCAGTGTTCCACTGCCTGAAGAAACTCCTGCAACCTGTACCCAGCTGAGTTCTCTTTCAGCCACAGAAAGGCATTTTAATTAGCGAGGGCTCAAACCCCAGTGATGGGCAGATATTGGGGGCCATTCAGTGAGTCTCTTGAGCTGTTTGCCCATGTGTGGGGCTGAGACAGTGCCAAGATTTGGGTTCTTGGAGGAATTCATCCTGGTTTGGTTCAGGGACTCCGGAGCTGTGATTTTGGTGGATCTCAAGGAACAGGGTCCCAGCGCTGAGGTTTAAACCTAACCAGAAGTGAAACGCATGATGCCCACGGAGCCCATCAGGGAACAGCCACCCCACGCGTGTCTACTCCAACCAGGAGAGCAGATAAACACGGCGAGGAGGCACTCCCCAGGATTACGCTGCTCAGGAGCGCGTTTCACTCATCGCTGCCAGAAGAACGTGTTCTCAGCACCGGCATGTGCACGGGATGCTGTGAAATGAGAGGAATTGCATAAGTATGCAAACCTGCCCCACAGGGGTGGTGGTGAGGGAACGGAACAGGTTTGGGTGACACTTGGAGTGACACCTTCATGCCACTGTGCAGTTGCTTCTTTAAGCTCTTAGGAAGGAACTTTATATAACGCAAGCCAGGGATGCGCACAGGAATGTGAAGAATCCTCATGAGCCTCCCCCCAAGCAGTGACGCTGGTGGTGCTGCTGCAGCCGACACCAGCACCCAGGCAGTCATCATAGGATGCTAGGGATGGAAAGGACCCTGAGATCATCTAAGGTCCAGATTAGATGGAGAGAAAGAGCTTTCTTGTGTGTGTGTGCTGGGCTGCATCCCCAGAGCATGAGCAGCAGCTCAGGGGGGGGGATCCTGCCCCTCTGCTCTGCTCCCATGAGACCCCACTTGCAGCACTGGGTGCAGTGCTGGGGTCCTCAGCATAAGAAGGACATGGAGCTGCTGGAGAAAGTCCAGAGGAGGCCATGAGGGTGAGCAGGGACTGGAGAACCTCTGATAAGATCCAGGCTGAGAACATTGGGCCTGCAGAAGAGAAGCTGAGTGGAGGGCTCAGAGCAGCTTCCACTGTCTGAAGGGGGCTCCAAGGATGCTGGAGAGGGACCTGCATCAGGGGCTGGAGGGATAGGACAAGGGGTGATGGGTTCAGACTGGAACAGGGGGAGCTCAGGTTGGAGATGAGGAAGTTCTTCCCTGTGAGGGTGGTGGGACACTGGAACGGATTGAATGGAGAAGGTTTGGATGCTCCATCCCTGGCAGTGTTCAAGGCCAGGTTGGATGGGGCTTGGAGCAAGCTGCTCTAGTGGAAGGTGTCGCTGCCCATTGCAGGGGGTGGGAGCTGGATGAGTTTTAAGGTCCCTTCCAACCCAGCCCATTCCATGATTTCCAACCCAACCCATTCCATGATTCTCTGATTTATCTCTCTGCAGATTTATCTCTCACGGTTACAATCATGAGTGACCCGATACTCACTGTCTATGTTCAGTCTTGCACTAGGTTGTCCTTGTCAGAGATCAGGGCTCCTGCATCCCACAGTAACCTAGGGTGGAGGATTTGGAGTCTCATCTCAGTGTGTGCTCTTTGAGTGGGGTATTCACTGTTCTGGTCTATGACAATGCCCAACCCTTGAGACCTCGTCCCTTTTGGATTCACACTGCAGCAAATCAAGCTCCATCCCCCGGCAGGAGGGAGCAATGTTTTCCACATTGGGAAGGTCCCAGAGGAGCCGATGCTCCTCTCCATATATTCAAGGAAGCAAATCAAACTGCACTGACATTCCAGAGGCTAGATCCCATCAACACAGGTATAAATCCAGAAGGAAATCCGTAAGATAGCCCAGGCTTTATAACCCAGAATTCTTCCTCCCAGCTTTGTGGTTCCCTTACTGCTGCAGCCTTGACATGGAAATTGGTGTCTGGGTAGCACCTTAAAGCAGGGAGAGAAAGAGCCACAGAGGGGAAAAGAGGGTGAGAAGTGATGGACAGACAGTTCAAAGTGATAGGAGGAGGAAGGAAAGTGGCCCATCCCAAAATATAAAAGCAAAAGGGGAGGATTTAGGAGCAGCTCTGGAGCCTGTCCTGGCCCTTTCCCAGCATTTGCTGATCCCATGGACCAAAGGAAACCTCTGCAGAATCCAGCACAGTGAAAAGCTCTAATAGCCAACTGATGTCTAATGGCAAAGACTAACGGCTGTTGAGGTCTTTTCATGGATAATATCCCATCCACTGAACTGCTTTGCCCCTTTCCTTTCTTTTCCCATCTTCCCAGATTCACCTTCAATCTCTGACTGGAGTGGGAAGAACTTCCTTAAGCAATGAAAAGCATAAAGGCTTTGTTTGATGTGAAAATGACCATCGCCAAACCAGCTCTCAGCTCATTGGAGGGACCTTCTGGGAACCACCACCAAGGTCCTAACCCTGTTCCTGATGCTGTCCCACAACTAAGTCATGGTTTCCAAGCCAGCACCCAAGCTCCTGTATGGGAAATTCCATACACAAGGTAGCTGGTGGGTGCCCACATCACAAACTCATCCTTGCCCTCACATCTCTGGGCCAACCCTCCTGTTCAGTGCTGCAGAGCTTCCTCCTTGGAGCCCATCTAGGGTGGGAACCCAACCTGGGGTTTATTGTTCAACTGGTTCTGCACAAGCCCCGTGGGCCTTTGGGCACTGCACCCATGGGTGGGAGTGCCCACTGACACCAAGAGCTATGGGACAGGCGGCACCTCCTCACGGCCACATAATGGCTCTGGGCTGATGGTGACACTGCACGTGCCAAGTTCATGTCTATAGGGCTGGGATGAAGTTGAGTCTTGAGTTGAAGACACCTCTGGGCCTCCGTGTTCAGATCCCAGCTCCATGCTCAGTCCTCAGCTCCATACTCGAATCCCAGCTCCAAGATCCACCAAACCAGAGACAGGAGCAGCTTCTTGACTTTAAACTGCCTGTTTGGTTTAATGGCTGGGAGGGATCTGACGTCTCTCTTGGCTTTCTGTGCGCCTGCTGCACTGCAGCCTTAACCGAGCCTTTTTTCCCCCTCTATGGACCACAAAGTTTCTTGCACTGCTCCCCTTATCAGTCTGTACAAGGACCATGGCACTGCCCATGCATCCTCACCCACCTCCTCACCACACGCATCAGCAGCTCCCCAGGAACAATCATAGGATCAACTGGGTTGGAAAAGACCTTCAAGATCATCCAGTCCAACCATTCCCCAGCACTGCCAAGATCACCCATGGCACTTAGAGCCCCGTCTACACTGAGATAACACTCTCTTCTCAAAGGTAAGGTTACCAGGCACACTCCTGCCTCCCTGCCAGCCAAGATCAGGAGATAGCAGCCAAAGAAGTCCTGCAGCCCAGGTGAGTAGTCAATAAACTGGTACCCACAGCACTGATGAGGAGATAACACAGGTATTGCAACAGCTCTGCAATCCCTTGTGTGATGAACATCTCAGATCCATGGGGCTGCAGAAGACAGGGCAGGAGGGAACAGAGGATGTTTCTAGAGCCACTGGCAAGCCCAATCCCTGGTAGTATCTAACCTGGCCTTTAAATTCCTAAATCCAGTAGAATTACTTCAAGAAAGACACTCGAATCTGTTTTTCTTTCTGGCCTTCAGCTCCATTACTTCTGATTTACATAAGAATGAGGAACCCGGTAAGAAGGCCGCTGGATGCTCTCCATCAATGCCACCGCACTGATGTCAAAGCCATGTACCTACTTTACACCCGCTGGGAACTTTGGCTCATTAGACGTGATCTGTTTGGCAAACATAGCACTGGGCATCCAGCAAGGGTGAAGCTGAGGTCTCCTGCTCAGCTCCGTCGCCTGAGGATGATGGTGCAATCGGGTTGGTTTTAACTAAGGTAATATTCATGCCTGGGTAAGTAGCAAAGAGTTCCAAGACCTAGTAAGGCCATGAGGTCTATCTCGCTTATCTGGATATCCTGGTGTCCGGCTTTGTTTGGTTAAAATCATGGAATGGTTTGGGTTGGAAAGGACCTTAAGATCATCCAGTTCCAACTTCTTTTTATGGATCCAAGAGAAAAAACATGACTTGCTTTCCCATAAAGGTTGATGCAAAATATTCCCTGCCCTGGCCTTGAACTTCAGCACTCAAACAAGGGGAGAATGCTCTCCTTTCCTCACCCTTTAAGGCACGATTAAAGGGAGGTCATCACCTAACTCAGCCCTGTGTCTGACCTCGTAGTATGATGGGATTGTCCATATCTTACCAAGTCTCTCTGCAGAGGCAGAAACCATGGCTCCTGGTTGTGGACAGTCTGGGTCTCACCGACGTGTTGCTAGCCAAAGAAAAGTGATACTTTCCTATATATCTGTATCTACTTTCATAACAAATCACAGGGAGAAAGAATTAAACCCCTGTCTTGGTGCTGCACAGAGATCATGATGGGCTGGAAGGCTTCATGGTCTTCTTGCATGTCAGGTTTCCACACGGCCACCAGAAACATGTCCTGTTCCTGATGGTTCCCATCACCCATCTGCATCAGAGTCAACCTTGACTAAGACCCTGGGCAAACATTCAGGACTGAACTTGCAGGTCCTTCTCCTAACACCAGGCCTAGTTCCTGGCCCGCGCTCAAGCTCAATTCTTTGAAGTCAGTGAAGGGAATCAGGGCTGCTTTAATCCTTTTGCTTCAAGTAAAACAAGAACAATGAACACTGCAGGAGCCAGAAGTTCTGCTTGAAGAAGGATTTAGGATTTGGCCTGAAATGCCGGAAAAGGTGTTGAATTTTCACACTTGGTGCTCTGGGTGACTGTCCTCTTGGTGCAATGTGACAACGGGAGAACAGAACTTCTCCTGCTGGTCACCTTGCTTTTGGGAATACTTAATCCTCTGCTCTGCCTGTTCCGCAACCAGGAGTGGGACAGAGGTAAGACTTTCCTAGGACATTTAGTGACATGCAATTAAAACTGTGCCTCGGTTTACACCACAGCAAGAGCTTTGCTGTTGCCTCCCACCACAAAACAGCCTGGAGCTAGAGGGGAACTTAATCCTCTCCCTCAATGTTCCGCAGCTCCCTGTAGCAGGAATCTCTAACATCATCCTGCAGTGGCTTACAAACTCAGTTATAGGAGGACAAGGGATCTGTCTGGTCCCACAGTCCATGAGGGTCAGGACATTCAGGGTGGGAAGGTCCTAGAGCCAAACTAATGCTGTGGGTGCTCTGATTCCCAGCTGAGGTGTGCCTGTCCCTGCAGATCCCATCCTGAAAGCATCTGTATCCTCATCCCCATCTGCTCTGCTTCTCCAAGTGTCCTGGCAGCCTGTGGCTCCCATGGATGGGGACAAAAGCACCAACACATCTGTTTAACCAGGCAGTGAGCAGAAATCATCAACTGAGCAACAGGATTAGTCCTGATACTGGAAGTAAGATTTATTCCTTCTTATTCTTTGACTTCCTTTAAAGGCTTCCCTGAGAGAAGTAGCATTTTCAGCTTTACACCTCCTTTCTTGGACAGAAAATGTGTATTTTGATGGAGAACAGAGCCAAGAACAGCCAAGTTTGGATAAAGGTTTATCGCAAGATCTCGCCCCACTGTGGATTCTCCAGTGTCTAATACAAAGGGTGCTTGCAGCTATGTGAAGCACGGGTACAGGTTGTCCATTCACCTATTGGAGATGACAAGGGAGTTGTCTGAGCTCTCTAACACACAGAAAAGAGCAAGAACCGGAGCTTTCAGTGAGGTCTGGGCAGCACAAGCACCTCCTGCAGCGGGTCGGATCCAAGCAGGAAAACTCACTGTTGTTGATGCAATAAATCTTTTCTTCTCTGTGGCTTGGAGGTATTTTCGATGGAATGGAGATACCTGTGAGATGTTTATGCTTTCCTGAAATCCAGGGAAGCAGAGATATCTGAGCCATCTAAGGCACTCGAGAAGCGAGGTGTTGTGCAAGCTCAGCTCCTTTGCTTACAAAATGTTCTTCAGGAATGGGTTACCAGGCCGTTTTCTGCCATGGGGAGGAAGCCGGGTGCTTCAACCAACACTCTTAATGTGCGTTTGCATTTGGTCTCAGGGGAGAGCCAATAATACTGTTACACTCCAAAGGCTGTGGATTCAGAGGTGAAATAATGCACTTCCCCAGCCCACTTGGCTTTGCTGTGAAGGATGCTCTTTGTTGCTCCCAACACTGCAGCGCAGTTGGTGTAAGGTGTAAAGCCATGTGTGTCAGTACCAGCAGGTCCAGGCACCCCTCCTAGACACAAGCAGAGCTTCAGCAAGCCAGTACCAAGCTCTAGTCTCCTGTTTCTCCAAGCACATGGCAGGGTGCGTGGCCATGGCACTGTGCAGCCAGGCAGGAAACCTTGGCTCTGCTGATGCCTGGCATTAAGATCAGCAGCATCTGGCTCCATGCTGTGGATCTGTGTTGAACCAGCAGGATTACAGTCACTGCAGTGTTAGAAGTGCCTGGATGAAAGCTGGGATGTGTTATTCCTGCTGGGAAGCAGCATCTCACAGCAGTTTTCTCTGCCCCACAATGAAGATCTTGCTAAGAGAGATCCTGTTTAGCAAGACCCAGTGCAGCACCAATCCTTTAATTGTGGTACTTAGCAGAAACCCACATCCACACCACAAACATCTCAAAGCCCATCTCAAAGAGCTGCAATGAATTTTTGCTGGATACAAGTGAGGCCCATGAGGCTGCATTAGACTTTTAAGTCTGGTTTAAGATGAAGATTAGCTCAGCGCTAATCCTGCTTACTTCTCTTTGCTTTTAATTAGCATCCATTAAACACTGCTACATCACAATTCCCTCGCCATGAATAGCTATTAATCAAATAGGGTATCAGCTCCACTTAATTGCCCATATTTGCTCTCTGTCATTCCCTGCACTAATAACAGCCTGCATTGGTAACCTGGCATAACTACATCTTGAGTAACACTGAGCTCTCCAGTCTGTCCCAGGCACTCAGGAGAGTGCAGACTGGAGGTGGCCATGGGTTTGTCACCCCTCAGCACCCCAAATTTAGCCTCACAACCTGATCCATGGCTTCACTACTGGAAAGCCAGAGGCCAGAGCGATGCCGTAATGAGCCAAAGGCCCTGAGGAAGCCCAAGAGGATTCTCAGAGGAACAGGTTTCCTAGGACCGTATCCCATGTCCTTCAGACTCATCCATGGACCTGACTTGTTCTCCCCGTGATCTCTCCTGTTTTAAGAGCAATATTCCTATAAGCATCTTTTAAAAGAGAAGACAAGAATGGGATGGGATAGGATAGAAGAGAAGTTTAAAGGCTGGACCAGATGATCACTGAGGTCCCTTCCAATTCCCTGTGAGAATAGTTCAGTTAGAAGGGACCTACAACCATCATTTTGTGTAATTGTCACCCATCTGCAATGGAGGGAAGAACAGGCCTTCACACATCCTTATGGATCCCTTCCAACTTGCAATATTCCATGATTCTGTGATAAAATTTGGGCAATATGGAAAACTTTACGTCAACCTTTCACGTCAGTTTGGCGGCACTTGCAGGGGAAGTTGGTTGTTGGACAGTGGCAGCCTTTGTCAGAGCCAAAGAAAGGACTCTCAGTTCTGGTGCTCTGCACCCCTCTGGAATGAAATGGCCTTTCCAGCTTCAGCTCTACCCTAGGGCAGTGCTGCTTCCAGCTTTAAATAGCTACAGAGACTGCTAATGAAAGGGAAGAAGAAACAAGTGCTGCCTTTCCAGCAAACCCACCAACCCCAATGGCACAGGAAGGAAAAGGCTTTACAGACAGAATCATGGAATGGTTTGGGTTGGAAGAGACCTTAAAGCTCATCCAGTTCCAACCTCCTTCCATGGGCAGGGACACCTTCAACTGGAGCAGCTTGCTCCAAGCCCCATCTAACCTGGCCTTGCACACTGCCAGGGATGGGGCAGCCACAGCTTCCCTGGGCACCCTGTGCCAGGGCCTCAGCACCCTCACAGGGAAGAACTTCCTTATCTCCAACCTGAACTTCCCCTCTTCCAGTCTGAACCCGTCACCCCTTGTCCTATTGCTCCAGTCCCTGATGAAGAGTCCTTCTCCAGCATCCTTGGAGCCCCCTTCAGACACTGGAAGCTGCTCTGAGGTCTTCACGCAGCTTCTCTTCTCCAGGTTGAACAGCTCCAATGTTCTCTACCTGGCTTCATACAGGAGC
Source organism: Ara ararauna (assembly GCA_028858755.1). Classification (NCBI taxonomy): domain Eukaryota; kingdom Metazoa; phylum Chordata; class Aves; order Psittaciformes; family Psittacidae; genus Ara; species Ara ararauna. Next base: position 9,196,839 of record CM054390.1, read on the forward strand.
TGCTCCAGTCCCTGCGCATCCTCATGGCCTCCTCCGGACTTGCTCCACCAGCTCCATGTCCTTCTTATGCTGAGAATCACCCAGGAATGGGCAAAATGTATAATGAGTAAATGTGTTGTAAGCAATGAAAGAATGGGGAAAACAGACTTGTTGGGCAATTACTGGATGATTTGAGGTGAATAATGATGCTCCAGGGAAGAAAACATCATTCCTGTTCCGAGGATTAACACCAAGAAGTCAAAAGACATTTCTGAGGAGCTGTGTGGGCCCTCAGTAGACAGCCGGTTCTGCAGCTCATGACACTGCTTCACACCAGCATTTCCTTCCTGACAGTCATTTCTTGGGGCTAGATCCCATTTCTCTGGGTAGGAAACCTGTGCCCAGGCTGTTAAAACCTGGTACTCTGAGGAACCGAGCTGTAGTAAGTCACTTGGAGTTCTGTGCATCTCTTCTGTACCCCATTTACCTGGGTAAATCACAGCCCACGTCCTGTGTTTCAGCATCCAGCTCTAGGTCTACAGAAACCCCTTTGCTTTCTCTCCTCTCCATGCTGCAGGTGGTAGAGCTTGGAAAAGAGAGAAGCACCAAGTACCTGCAGGGATAGGTCCCCTAGTAGGAAAGTGAAGGAGAAAGGGAAGTGTTTCATGGCATTGCTCAAGGCTGATTTATGATCTCCCAAGGGTGGCCAACTCTGCATTCCCCAGCTTTAATAGAAGGGGCAGGGTCTGATGTTCCCTCAGGTGGAACACACATGAGAAAAAGCCTCAGGTTTCCTAGAACCACATTCCCATCTCCTTCCACTCGGGATCCTTCACCCACTGCATCCATATATATACATTGTCCCTCAGCATCCCCTGCAGACACAGCCACTCTGGTAGCAGTTGCCTGAAGATCCCACAGGCAGGGTCAGTCCTTGCAGCCCCCAGCTCCATGATGTGGGAATTGCGATCCATAGCCTTCACTCGGGCTGTCTTTGCAGAATTCCTGGCAACGTTGGTCTTCATCCTCTTCGGCCTGGGCTCTGCTCTGAACTGGCCCTCAGCTTCCTCCCCGAGCATCCTGCAGATCGCGCTGGCTTTCGGCTTGGCCATCGGCACACTGGTCCAAGCCTTGGGGCACATCAGTGGAGCCCACATCAACCCAGCGGTGACCGTGGCTTGTCTCATCGGCTCCCAGGTCTCCTTCCTCCGTGCAGTCTTCTATGTGGTGGCCCAGCTCCTGGGGGCCGTGGTGGGGGCTGCAATCCTGCATGAGATCACCCCAGCAGACTCCCGGGAAGGCTTGGCCATCAACAAGGTAAGAGCTCAGCCCGTAGATGGGCTTGGAAGGGAGCAGGAAACATCGGGAAGGGCTTTGGGGAAGGCTGAGGGGTGTGAAGAAGGGGTTTGTGGCCAGCAAACCCCTCTTCATTCAGCATTGGGTTGAAAGCCTCTGTCAGCCATAGCCCAGCACCATGCACCAAGGGTCCACCCAGGAGCAGGGATGAAGGGCAGGACTGCAGGATGCTCCCTCTACTTTTTTGGCTAAAACTAGAGGTATGATCCAGCTGCCCACATAGACACCTTCCTGAAGAAGAAGCCACCCTTATCTCAGTTTTATCTAGGGCTATATTGTGGAAGCGCTGCATTGGAATGAAACCATATGATTAAGGAAGGACGTGACCTAAAGTATTACCTCTCCATTCTTCTTGCCCTGAGCTCATCCCACTTTCCAGTCTTCATGTGGGTGTAGGCAGCCTTTTCTCCTCTATTAGCAATACCACTGTTTACAGGCTGCGCTTCCAGATTCCCAGCAATGGGAATGTCATGTGTTAGGTCTAAATCCCAGATTTTCATTAGCTAGCACTGCTCATTAAGTTGCTTCCAGTTGTGAAGGAATAGCCACACCAGATCCTGGTTCATCCCAATGCCTGCACGCAGGTGCCCAACGCCAGCAGCATCACAAGGATCCCAGTCTGGATCCATGCAGGTAAGAAAAGAAACTAGGGAACTTTAGGAAGCCTTAAGGGGACTCGCCGGTGGTACCCCAACCTCCAGCATCCCCCTTCCTCACTGATGCACTTAAAAAGAGGTTGGGGGGAAGGAATTAAGAAGTCACAGGGTTCATATCTCCTCTCCATGCAGCTCTGTCTCCTATAGAGATGCCCATGGACCAGCATCACCCAAACCCAAGCTGAGGCATGCGGGAGGAGGTAGGCAGCTTTGGATGTGCTTTAGGAAGCAGCACACTGACATCCCCTTTCTTGCAGTAGGGAGGCAGTGCCAGGGCCCAGCTTCGCTGCCAAAGAGATTAAGAGGGTTGAAAAAGGGATTGGGGATTAATCTGAGCAAGGTGATTTAGACTGATAATAGCTGAAGCTTAATAAACCCAATAAAGCAAGAAGAGGTTTTAAGAGAGGCTTTTAAAGTGCCCAGCTTAGTTGGCTTACAGCTTAAATCACCTGGCAGAGGGAATAGGGATTTTCGGTCTTTCTCCTGTGGGCCGCACATCGTGTAGCTGCCTGCACAGATTATCCTTAATACAAAGGGGGAATATTGGAGAGTAAAGCAAGAAAGACCTGGATTTTGGCCAGGAGGGCAATTACCACCTCATGCCACCACTGAGCAAAGAAAGGGGTGGCATGTGCCAGAGGCTGGGGAAGCAAAGGGAGACTGAGGGAAGCAGTGCTGCCAGCCCCAGATGTGCACATCCAGACGTCAGATCCACCCAGATGTGGCTGCAGAACCACCAAGGAGCAATGAAGTGCCAGAAAGCAGAGCTGGAAGAGAGGGGTGCAGCCAGGCACAGCTTCAGCTCAAACCTGACAAATCCTGACAGTGCAAGAAGTGCGGGAAGGGGACAGGAATGGGGTTTTGATGTCCAAACCCTTCTTTTTGACATTTTCCAACTTCTAAACTTTCCCAAGAGGCATTTTGCGTCTTAAATATGAGGAAAAGGAATAAATAATTCCTAGAGGGAAAAAAAGAACAGGGAAAAATATCCCCAAAGGAATGCCAACAAATAAACTATTTCCTGTCAATCAAATACTACCCATTGACCTGCTGTTCCTTTTAGTTGGGATTTTTTTCCTCCTTTTCATATTGATGCCAAAATCCCACCTATTCCCTGAATCTATTTGGTTTCTCTTGGGTTTTTCCCACTCACGTTCCCAACCCAGTCACCAAATGCTTGTCCTTGAGATACCTTTTTCCTCCCCTTCAGCTGCACAATGAGACGACGACGGGGCAGGCAGTGACCGTCGAGCTCTTCCTCACCTTCCAGCTCGTCCTGTGCATCTTTGCTTCTACAGATGAACGCCGGGAGGACAACCTGGGCTCTCCTGCTCTCTCCATTGGCCTCTCTGTTGCTGTGGGACATCTCCTTGGGGTGGGTAGAAGGGGCTAAAATGGGCTTAAACTCAATGGGTTTGGGTTATCTTTGTGTTTATGCCCAAAGCCTGCTAGGCTGCTTGTTCCGGGTTGGATGGGGAGGTGTAACTCATGTGGTGCCCATAGCTTTCCAGTGGATAGAAGAGGAAAACCACACCAAAGCTGTAGCAGAGCCATAGCCTGAGCTCTGCTTTTATGGGACAGAAAACCACTGACCCTGCTGAGTTTGCTGCTCCTTGAGTCCTACAGGGAGCAACAAAGGATCAGTGGGGTCTTCTGCCCCAGAGTGAACGTGTTAGAAGCTCAGGCATTCATGATAAGACTGGGAAGTATTTGGGATGGACACAGAGGGAAATCCCTCCTGGATGAGGCCAAAACAACTCCAAACACTCCCAGCCTCTCAGTGCATGTACAAAAGAGAATCGTGGAACCATAGACTGGTTTGGGTCAGAAAGGACCTTGAGATCATCCAGTTCCATCATCCGTGGGCAAGGACACCTTCCACTACAGCAGCTTGCTCCAAGCCCCATCCAACCTTGCCTTGAATGATGCCAGGAATGGAGCATTAACCACTTCTTTGAGCAGTGCTTATGCTGCATCTTCCATCCTTAACACTCTGCAATCCATGTGTCTATGGGACTATTCTCCTACCCTCAGTGGCAAGGAGCAGCAGCTTGCTCCAGGACTAGGCACAGCAGGAGTGTGTCCCCACGCTTCTTGTGACACTGCAGGGCACGTCACCCAGTCTACAGCCAGGTTGCACCATGCTCGTGCTTGCACAGAACATGCAACCGTGTTGACTCAGGTGGTGGAAGCTGCAGGAGCATCCCTTTTCCTGGAATGGGCACTCTGGGGGGATGAAGCAGCAGCTCAGGGAATGAATCAAAACCACACCAGGACCTCTTAAATCATGTTAAAATGGTTAATGTTAACAACAAACTGGTGTTCCTCTGCAGATCCGCTACACTGGCTGCTCCATGAATCCAGCCAGATCTTTTGCCCCTGCTGTGATAGTCGGAGACTTCAGTGACCACTGGGTAAGAGTCGGGTCTATGCATTGTTCCGGTGCGATGAGCCCCTCCAGCTCAGCTCTATTCCTCGAAACCCACAGAGCCAGGCACATTCCTGGCATTTCCACACCAGCTGCGGCTCTGGAAGAGATGTAGAGATTAGCAAAACGAGGTGGGGCTGCTGGGTGCTTAACTGGCTTATCTGAGTGCGTTGCAACAGCAGAAGGGTGTGTGGTTTGTTGACCGTGACTTAGCCAAGGAAGCAGAACAAATGGAGAGTGGAGCTCTTCTTGCCGGTCCTGGAGACCTTTCCTGGTTCCACTTCGATCTAGGCATACATTTTCCACCAGTTCCTTTAGGAACACTCCCAGGCATTTCCATTTCAGAGCTAGAGCTGTGGTGATTCAGGTTGATGCACTCAGAGGTGTCCAGCTCAAGCTGGTAGCCTCCTCTTTGTAGCAGTGTATAAAGGAGTAGGAAGATGCTTCTGCAGAGGAACCCATGCTCATGATGGCCAATCATTAATGAAGATGATGGAGTTCTCAACAGAAGAGGCTGGTTGGGTATATGCAGGCACAACAGCAATGGATGGGAGTTCAGGTCAACAGTGATGGCCAAAGCAGAGCTGGCTTCTGCATGTCACTCCCAGTGCACACAGGGTAGGAAGGAACATAACCCCCCCACGATGCCCTTCAGAGATGCTGGTTTCTCCCTGTCCTCTACACTCAGGCTGGGTTTTACTCTCCAACTCTTTCCCCTTCCACCAGGTCTTCTGGGTGGGCCCCCTGGTTGGGGCAGCAGCAGCCTCCATCATCTACAACTACATCCTGTTCCCGCAAGCCAAGACCTTCTCGGAGAGACTCGCCATCTTCAAGGGCTTTGAGCCCGAGGAGGACTGGGCAGAGCGCGAGGTCCGGCGGCGGCAATCGGTGGAGCTGCACTCCCCACAGAGCCTCCCCAGGGGGATGTCCGAGAAGGTTTAGCCCAAACATCCCCCCAGGATGAGAGAGGAGCTGGGGAACACTCTGCATCTGTCCTGGAGCCGGTGCTTGGTCAGTGCCTCGCCTCTCCCCTCTCCCCCTTCACTTCTGCTTCTTCATTTGAGGAACTCAAGTTCCTGGGGAGACGCACTGGGATGGTCCAACCCATCTTGTGTTGTCCAGCTCTCCCCATGGCCAGCAGTTCGCTGATGCTGGGGGGAAATGCCATTAAATCAAAGACACCAGGAACAAGGACACCACGATCCAACCCTCCTCCAGCTCCTTCCATGTCTCCTTGGTAGGAAGGAGAGCTCGGTGGAGTTTGTTGCCCTTCACGAAGGGCTCCGAGGTGCTGTGCGGAGTTGTTATTACAGCCATTTGCTGGGTGTGGAGGTTGCCACCCGATGCCTCATTGCTGTTGAACTCAACTCACCTCTCTCCTGTGTCTTCTCCCTGCCTGGCTGTCTGCACACACACACACTGGAGGGCTCATTCTGGGCCATTAGTATCTCAGAAGCTATAAGTTTGGCTGCTGTGAGGAACCACATTGTCATTTATCACCCCAGAGATGCCCTCTGTTCACAGGGAGGCTTTCCTGAGAAGATGGGGCTGGAAGCATATCCTCGAGTCCTTGTTGACCCCACTGGGGAGCTCTTGAAACTGATCTCTCCTGGGACCCCCTGACTTTCAGCCCAAATCCATCCATGGCTCATTTGTTCATGGACCAGTGCTCTCCTTAAGCTTTGATGCTTCATCTCTCACTGGTTTGTGCTTTCTTTCCTCTGTTCCTGTTCCATCCTGATTCTCAGATGGGTAACACAAAGCATTTCAAGCATGATCTTTGCCATCACTTGCTTCTTACAGCCCAGACCCTTTCCATGGCTTCACCACACCAAAGCCTCGTAACCATCCCAACCCCTTTCTTCTGCTATTATGGCCACCAGCAGAGTCAAAGAATTTGGGTTAGTCTTTGGGATGCAGCTTTGCTCTTTCAACCATTCATTTAATCCAGTTTCTATGACTTAGCCTGAAAGCCTGGTTTCCAGCAGGACATCTTACTGCTTTCTTCTATTGGTGATGTCTGCCCAGCATTGCACCACCACAAAACATCATCACCGCATTCAGGCTACTTCTGCTGAGGCTGTTAATGGAAAACATTCAGTAAGATTGGCCCCAATTTCAAATCATAGGAAACACTAGTGATCATTTTCTGGTTGGACATGAACCACCACCAAACGATGCTCTTCTCTTCCTGTCTGTCCACTGTGCTCTGCTTGTACCAGTCTCCTTCTATTAGATCCATAATTTCCTCTATTCCTCACTGTGGTTTTGCTCATCCATCTACTAAAGGCTGTAGCTGGAAGGATACAGAGTAAACGAAGCTCTGCTCTGACTCAGACATGGCATCCTCATGGTCTTCATTTCACCACACCAAGTGAAGCTGAGAGCATGGGACCTCCTGCATCACCTCGTCTGGCTGTCATCTGCTGTCCCTGATGCCACACTGCAAAGCAAAGGAAGAAATTCCATCACAAGTTTTATTTGCTGTAGCCAAGGATCCATTTTACACCTCCAGTCATGTAGTAGTAATGTAACTACCCCCAGAAGGCTGCTATCGAGGTGCAGCAGGTTCAGTGCTGCTTCCACGCATTCTCTGCCACAGCAAAGATGTTCATTCTGGTCCTTCAGTTTATTCCTTCAATGGCAAAGGAACATTTGAATGGCATTTTGGAAAAGGCTCTTCGATCTATCTGTTCTCAACAATAGGAATTAAAATCATGTCTCAAATCAGAGTGTAAAATTGTATTTAAATCACTGAATATTCGGTTTTAAATGTAGTTTTTTACTATTCAAAGGGAAAACAGCCCCTGTATATGTCAGGATAACCCAGAGTAACTTACCCAGGAGTTACCCTGTCAAGGACCTCCTCTATAAGATGCCACTCAGCTGAATCTTTTGGGGTTTTTTCGGCAATGTTCGAGCTATTTACACCTCTCTTTGCCTTCTGATCTAAGCATCTCATTTCTTATTTACCCTGACAATGTTTCAGACTCTCATAAGCAGCACAGGGTCCAAAAATGGGTTTAAATGGTTAATATTTACTGCACTCTCTAAATAAAGAGCTTTAAATTCACTTTTACTCACATGTGAATCGAATAGTGACACATTTATGGTCACATAACATATGACTGTCACACAAAGTGACCTCCCACAGCTGAAGTCCCGCAGCCACTAGTGCAGCCCAGTCCAGCTTTGAGTGTTGCCTTGTGCCAACAGCCTGCTGATGGGCAGAAGTGACATTAAAAGAACATTTTATGTTCTTTTATCTTAAAAATAGGACTCAGAAAACAAAGACCACCCCCACTTCAACACCACTGGGATGCTGATTCCTGCCCTGGCTGGATTCTGCTCTTGGCACACCAACCCATCTCACTAAACCAGCTTTTCAGATGGCTAAAGCAGCCTAAGTCTTCTTGAGACAATGAGAAACACGACTTTACCTTCTCTGTGGAGCTGTGTCATTGACTTCAATGACACTTCCAAAATTTGCATGGTCAGGAAACCAAGCCGGTCATTCCAGATTTACACAGTGCAACTCAAATGAGAGGGTAGGATCAGCAACCCAGAAATCAGAGCTGCCACAGACCAACCTAAGACCTGGCTGAGCTGATAACGCTGTGTATTAGACCTCAACAGGAATGCTTGGAGACAGGATTTGAAGCCATCCAGCCACGCCTGGGTGGTTTCCGTGGGCTCTGCTTTGATTTTCAGCCTGGTTTTCCAGGAATACAAAGAACCCAAAACAAAATCACACATTTATCCAGAGACAACTCACTGCAAGAACTTTCAGCTCCAGATCTGCTGCAACAAGGGATGCCGTCGTCACGGGTTTCTTTAAATCCCAATCGTTCCATACTACCTAAATATGTAGGTTCAGAAATTTCTTGATGCATTTCCTTTGGGTCTCAGAGGCAGAATGGGGTGAAAAATCACAGAATGGTTTGTGTTGGAAGGGACCTTAAAGATCCCTGCCACTGCCACCAGTGCGCTGACACAGCTCTGAGACTCCTGAGGACACCCATAACCAGCTGCTGGGCCATAAGAACTCAAAGTATTTCTCTAGATGGGCAGAAATACAGCCTCTTAATGTCCCCGATGCAGGCGGCTTCACTGGAAAGGGCTAGACCTGAAAATCAGGACCAGGGCTCCCAGCCAAGCTTTCTACAATGTGATCTCATACAGGGCTTCTTCCTACCCAGACCTTTGCTTTCCCGTACACACATTATTATCTGCATGTGACGATTTAATGATGACTTCAGTGCAAGTTAATTATTAAGGATGCTGGTGCTTCCATTGAAGACCAGCCCCAAAGCACTTCCATCCACTGCTACACCTCAGAGACCATCCAGCCATTTCTAAGCACAGAGCAGAGCAATGCTGTTATTAAGCATTAACACTATTCAGCACTTCAACAGCATTATCCCTGTTGACAGCCTCACAGGTTACGAGGTCACTGCGATCACTGTGTTCAGCACAGAAGCCACCAAAGTCTGGGGACAGCTCCAGGACCAGCTTCAAGCCAAAGCGATGGCACAGCAACAAGGGACATAGGCACATCCCTAAACCCAAACAGCCTTCCGAGGTTTGAGCTCCAAGCTCATTCAGGTTACTAGGGGAAGCAAAAACCCTGTTGTTCCAGGGCCAGAGAAGGTCACCTTCATCATCACCCTCAGGCCATCAGAGTAATCCCTCTTATAGGGAGAGCAAGCAGATGGAGGGTTAGATAAGAGAAATCCTTGAGAGCCCAGCCTGCAACACCCTTCCAGAGATATCACATTAATCTCACTTCTTTCCTTCCACCATGGCAAGAAGCAGCCCAGGAACTGAGGATGAGGAGGGCAAAACGTGCTGCTCCTTGTTCTACTTTATATTCCCAGGGCATCTCATTTTTATCCCCACCGGTGGCTTGCTGCAACCCCCCAAAGCTCAGCCAGCAAGAGACTAACCCAAACTTTCTCCTCTGGCCATCTAATCCCGAATAATCCCAGATTCCAGCACAAATAGTTGTCTCCTGTTGTTATTATTACTCCTGCTTGTATTGTTGTGCCAGTTTTCAGGTCCTTGGTTGAGATATAAAGCCAGTGAGGGGGAAAAAGCAAAACCCAAGCTGGGCTGGGTCTCAGCAGCATTTGTAACCCAAATTTGCCAGGCTTTGAGGTTGAACTGAGGAATTTGGGCTGAAATGACACGGAAATGACAAATTAATAGAGCAAATTAATAGAGCAAATGGAATCAGCAAAGTGGGGACGACAGGGACCGACACACGCAGCCACTTAATAACACACACGCCTCCGTGGGTGAGGCAGAGCCCTGGGAGGGCCCCGGGCGAGGATGAGGCACCAGTTGCCTTCCTCCCACCGCAGTGAGCCCATCCAACACGTTGCCCCCAAGCCATGGATGGTCAATGTGGGCAATTGTGGTGTGTGCTGATATGAGAGAGGAGGAGGAAGAGGAGGAGGAGAAGGAGGAGGGACACAGCTAAACCTGTCCTTGCAAAAAGCCTCCTCATCTTCTTTCCTCCAAAAGCCCAGGGGTGAAACAAGGCGTGCATGACCCCGCCACGTAGGTGTCCGTCTGTCAGCAGGTCCCTGCGTAATGCCTCAACATCTTACCCAATTCCATTCCGTTTGACACATCAAAGGCACTTTTCAATTCATACAGGCTCCTTGGAGGGCATGCAGCCAGGGAAGAGGAAAAGGAGCCTTCCCAACGCCTGCTCAACATGGTTAGACATCAGAGAAGACACACAGGAATGCCCCAGTGAGGAAAGTCGAGCAAACAGCCTCAGGAAAAGAGGGTTTTGCATGGCATGTGGTTACAGAAACATCTTGTTTCCCTTTGGGAGCCTCCCCTATCATTTCCAGCCTTATTCGACTGTATCTCCCAGTCAGGAGGATTCTGCTGGGTCACCCATTGGGAACCTGGGAGAGTGTCTTTAACGCTGCCTTTGAGCTGAAGCCATAAAGTCCTGTGGGCAAAGCAGCTGCCAGCAAAACGTATCCGCCTCCAAGGGGGATCAGTGATGGGAGAGCAGGGAAAGGGTTTGGAGGATGGGAACAAGGCGCATTTGATCCAGCTGGAGCCACAGACAGGGCCAAAGGGAAGTGGCAAGTCATTACTCGGGCTGGAATGGGGCCAGGGTGTCTTGAAATACCAGCTTGCAAAACTTTCACCAAAACACGCCGACGGAGCGGGTGTTTCTAGGATAACAGATCCGACCTTTCCCTCTGCAACTGCCCCGGGAGCAGCAGCACCAGGGAAAACCATTAGCAGGAATTAAGGCTGTAACAGATCCCGGGTCCCTCGGGATGCTCTGCGTCGGTTTGCTGAACTCAGGCCCCTGGGTAGGGCTGGAGGTGAAAGGCTCATTTCTTTTCAGTCCCTTTGTCTCGCTGCGGAGAGGAATCCCTCCTCAGGGCTGATCCCATGGGATGTGTGCAGGTCTGGCTGCAGCCAGCAGAAGGCAGCAGTGAAGGCAACGTTTTAGTGCTTTTGGGATGTAAAGAGGGTTTTAAATGGTTTTACTCATCTCCTGCATGCAGAGCTTTGCTCGCACTGTGCTGGAGCGATAGGACAAGGGTGATGGGTTTAAACTAGAACAGGGGAAGTTCAGGTTGGATGTAAGGAAGTTCTTCCCTGTGAGGGTGGTGAGGTGCTGGAATGGTTTGAATAGAGAATGGATGAACCATCCCTGGCAGTGTTCAAGGCCAGGTTGGATGGGGCTTGGAGAAAGCTGTTGTTATTTGTCACGGTGAGGGAAGAATGAAACACTCAATGTGAGCATCAGCAGACTTCGCTTTATTTCAGATACAAGCACGTTTATATATTCGTTATAATCAGCTCATACATATTGCAAAAGCTAAGCTCACTATAGGCTATCACTACAAAGGTCAATCCCACCCAGAGTTCCTTCTTGTTATCAACTTGCAGTTACATTTTGCAATAATTCTTCTATTTCGGTTCCTTGGTACTACCCCCTTCTCCCCAAAGTCAGGCTGCCCCTCCTGACCACACTATCCTGTTGTTGTATAACACCTGTGTGCAAGCCCACTGCGTTCTTGCTTCATAAGCATTGCTACACGCCAAGTCAGCAGCCTTGAATGTCTGAACAATGGCCTACACGGCCTGGGTTCTAACTCTTGCTAAGTCGTCCGACTTTACCAGCTCCATCATGCCCACATGCCTCTTCTCTTCAAGCCAATCCTCCACAGAAAGCTACTCTAGTGGAAGGTGTCCCTGCCCATGGCAGGGGGTTGAAACTGGGTGAGCTTTAAGGTCCTTTCCAAACCCAACCCATTCCATGATTCTATGACTGCTCCTGCAGAGGCAGCCATGGATAACCCCAGCTGGGATTCGCTGCGTAAGGCACAGGGATGGCATCATTTGGGGAAGGCAAGATGCAAAGAGAGATCTGTCCCATTGCAGGGGGTTGGAACTGCATGAACTTAAGGCTCTTTCCAACCCAAACCAGTCTGTGATTGTACGATTCACCCAAACCCATTTAAAAACATAAAATCAAATCCTAGCACAAGGCTACAGTGACCATGAAGGAACCAAGAATTCCCTGTTAGGTGTCACTAGACCCTTCTTCCATCCCCAAACCCTCAATCTCTATGATTCACCCAAACCCATTAAAAAACATAAAATCAAACCCTGGCACAAGGCTGTAATGACCATGAAGGAACCAAGAATTCCCTGTTAAGCATCTTAACTTCCACCCTTTTTCCACCCCCATGCCCTCAACCTCAGTCCCCAGCAGCTCCCCATTGCACAGCACCGAGAACCTCCCCTCTGCAATCCCTGCCAGCCAAAGGATGGAGGGCAACCCCACAGGAACATGGAAGGTGACATGTAACCATGGCCTGTGTCCATGCAAAGCCTGTGGCTTTCTGCTGGCATTCCCAAGAGCAAAATCACTGCCCTCGTTGAGCAACAGCTTGAAAGGCAAAGAGAAAAGGGCCCGAGATGACAGGGGTAGGATCCACCCTCCCTGGTCACGGGCAGCGAGCACCCCCTGACTGCCAGCCCAGGCGCGGGCAAAGCCGTCGCTCAATGCCCTGGAAGGAGCAGCAAGGCAGCAAAGGGGTCCTCAATCAGGTTCTGCAGTGACCAGCTGCCTTTACCTGAGCTCCACCACCCCATTCAGGCACCTCCAGCTTGTCTGTGGCTCCCCAGGTAGGCAAAGCATCCCCCAAACGCTGCCAAGCTCCAATAGCAAACCACTTCTTTCCTGGGGTTGAGCTGCATTGGCAGCCTGGGAACAGCTCCAGGAGCTTCGCTTTGCTTTATGTCCCAACATCCCATGTCAACCGAACACACTGGGAATGAGAATTCCTGATTCCAGGAATGCTCCTCCAGTCTGACACCAGGAACAAGACTTTCCAGACAGAACTACAGCCCTCTCCAGCCAGCAAGCACATAGAGGAGGAGAACATGAACTACACCTCTGCTAATGAACCACCCAAAGCCTGGTGAGAGGTGGTAAGAGGGAAAAGCAGAGGAGTGAGCAGGGCTTCGTTATGCAACCACGTTATCTAACGACCACAGAGACACCCTATAGGGGCTCTTTGTTTGCAGAGGGCAGGATAAAGAAATGCCACCAATATCTGAGTCACTGGTTCACCAAGAGGCTCCGGAGTTATTTTCAGATGGAAACTTTTCCAGTTTCACATGATAATTTGGGAGGACTGGCTAATTCCCTGGCTCCACCCACCGCCTTGTAACACAGCTCCCTGCTGCTCTTGCATATATAGATAGGTATGGCCCTACAACTGGGTGCAGACAGAAGAGCCTGGAGACAGAGGAAACCCAGACTTTCTTCTTTCCCAGCTGCCCTCTACCCACTCCCACCATGAAGAAGGAAATACTGACCCTGGCCTTTGCTCGAGCCGTCTTTGTCGAGTTCCTCTCCACGCTCATCTTCGTCTTCATCGGCCTCGGCTCAGCCCTCAAGTGGCCATCAGCCCTGCCCAGCATCCTCCAGATCTCACTGGCATTCGGCCTCGCCATTGGCACATTGGTGCAGGCGTTTGGCCACATCAGCGGCGCCCACATCAACCCGGCCGTGACCATCGCCTTCTTCGTGGGGAACCAGATCTCCTTTTTCCGGACGCTCTTCTACGTGATTGCCCAACTGGTTGGGGCCATCGCTGGGGCTGGCATCCTCTATGGGGTGACGCCGGCCAATACCCGTGGTAACTTGGCCATCAATGCAGTAAGTATCCCTACCTGGAGATGGTTCACCTTGCCGTGAGGGTTCCCCTTCCCTTCTGAGTGGGTAGCTTGTGCCTGCGCCAGCTCTGAGAGCCGAATCCATGCGGAGGGTCCATCTCAGTGCATTGCATAGAGGGATGGGAACGGGCTAGGAGCAAACCCCGGCATAGCCAGCAGAGGATTGACATGACAGATTTATTGTGTGGGGTAATAAATGGCATGTTTTTTTTTCCTTTAATAAGTGCTTCCTTTATCCTAAGGGCCTGAGTGAGTCACCAGCACCATTGAGATGTTCTTGACTGCAGCCTCTCCATCTGGAGATTAGTGTTGGGATAGGAGCTGCGCCAGGACAGAGGCTGGAGGGCAGGGAGCAGAGCCAGCACGGGCAGGGGGAGCAGAGCCCGCTGGCACTGCTGCACTGTGGGAGCTGGGGATGGGAGGAGGATGGAGAAGAGCTGAGGGATCAATCACGGGGAGGCAGCGAGTGGCTGCTCTTGGAGGAGAAGGGGGAACATTGGCACCCTGTGAGATAAGTGGGGATGAGGAGCTCATCTCAAACCCTTAGAAAGAGCTGGGAAACCACCTGGAATGGGAGCAGTGGAACTACTGCTCCAATCTCACCAGGTCTGGACCCCTGGGATCAGCAGAGACTTGTGACAGAGGGTTCAGTCATCAGGGTGAGATGCTGAATGCATCTCATTCCCATATACTCCCGGTCCCAAACCGGTCACCTTTAGCTAAAAAACATGGGTCTTGGGGCACCTTGTCCTTCGCAAGCTCAGTGGGGTCCAATCTGTCTGACAAACCCCAGTGGCTAACACAAAGGCACCAGGACAGCACCCTAAACCTCTCCCTTCATCCCATGCCCCTCAGCCTCTTGGGGAGGTGCTCCACAAAGCAGAGGGGAGAAGAATCAGGATACAACAGCTTGCAAGGATCAAGGGGGAAAGAAACAGAGGGGAAAAGGGACAAATCCATGTGGGATTTAGTGGGAAAACACCAAGTGTAGTGGAGACAAGCAAGTGGAAAGAGATTGGAGAGTGCTGGGAAGGGAGAGCTAGGGAGAGAGGCAGATTTTGGAGCAAGAAAGGTAATTCCTTCCTTTTCAGGGAAAGAAGCCATGGCAGCACAGCACCTTGTGCCCAAAGGCTGGGCAGGGGACCTGGGGGAGCTTCTCGTGCATGGCTTTGCAAGCCCAAACCCACCAGCAAAGCACTTAAGTGGCATTGCTGAGCCCTAGGGATGGGTAATGACTGCTGCTTCTGCTGGTTGACAGCTCAACAACAACACGACCCCCGGGCAGGCCCTTGTGGTGGAGATCATCCTCACCTTCCAGCTGGCCGCCTGCATCTTCGCATCCACGGACAACCGGAGGAGCGGCAACGTGGGTGCCCCAGCACTGTCCATTGGCCTCTCTGTTGCCGTAGGCCACTTGGTGGGGGTGAGTGTCCAGGCAGAGTGTCCTGCTTAGGACAGAGCTCCCCAGAATACCTCCATGCAGTTGGTCCCAGAGGCAGCTGCATTGGGAGGGCCAATGGGACATAGCGGGGCTCCTTGTCCATGGTGACGTGGGGAAGGATGATGTCCATCCCAACCTCTCTGCAAAAGAGGCAGCACCAGGGACCGTTTCAGTCCCTGCTTCTGGGAAGTTGTTCCCATCTTCTAAGCCAGAGGTTAAGATGAAGAGATAAGGTTAAGATGCAGCATCTTAACCTTGTCTCCTTTCCACACCAACAGATCTACTTCACTGGCTGCTCCATGAACCCAGCCAGGTCCTTTGGGCCCGCGGTCGTCGTGAGGAGGTTCAGTCCAGCACACTGGGTGAGCATCAGTGCTGGGACCAGGCTGGATGAGATGCAGGGCAAGGGAGAGGGCAGTGATTGCCACAGGACAGGATGTTTTAAAGCCTGAGAGGATAAAAGGGACTGGAGAATATGGGAGGTTGTCCCCCTCGATGAATGGATGGGGAACAGGTTATCCCCATAGCATAGAGCCAGTATAGCCCCTCATACAATGGTGCACAATGAACTAGGGCATCATCTGATGTCTGTAAAGCCCACAGAGAAGCCCAGCTTTGACTTTCCACTCACCTAGTGAACCCGCAAGCTCAGACCCAAGCCTTGCAGAGCAGGCTTGGTGCTTCCTTTCCAGCACACCACATCTCTGCACTCATAATGATGCCTTCAGGAAGCAAACTTGAAGGGATTTCAGCCCAAGAAGTCTACTGGGATGGGTATTTGCATGAGATAGGAGATGCGGAGCAGCGAGAGATGCTGCCGTGATGGCTGGACATGGTGCACCATCCTCCAAGACTTGCTCTCACCCTCCTCCTTGTTGCTTTTTAGGTGTTCTGGGTTGGACCCATCCTTGGGGCTTGCTTGGCCTCTCTGCTCTACTTCTACATCCTGGTCCCCTACTGCATGAACATGTCAGACAGGGTTGCCATCGTCAAGGGCACCTACGAGTCAGAGGAGGAGTGGGAAGAGCAGAGAGAGGAGAGGAAGAAATCCATGGAGTTGACCCCAGCATAGGAAGAGTTGGGAAAGAACAAGCAGAAGGAGGGGAGGAAGCTCCATGTGTGCACCAATGAACACATCCAGCTACAGCAGACTCTTAAGCAAAAGTCTTATAACTCCAAGACCACCTGTGGTTAAGAAAGGAGTATTGCAGTGTCTGTATATAACCCCTCTACATGAGTGTGAGCGCTAGAACCTCTCCTAAGCTTAACTGCAGCCAGCGAAGGTATCTCAGCCCAGGGCAGCCTCAGCTGCAGCTTTGCACCCACTGGGCTGCATCCCTGCCCTCCTCAGTGCCAGTTCTGCACCACTGGCAGAGGCCTGAGCCTGCATGTGCTGGTGCACACAGGATTTCACCCCTGCATCTGATGGCTCAGGGGATGGAAACACCATGTAGACCCCCAGCAGAGAAGAATGACCTCTTTGGGCAAGGTGGGTGCAGTCCAATCCCCCGCTTCCTCCCTGCCACAGGGCCAACGCTACACATAGATGCTCTTTGTCATGCATTAGCTGGTGCTGGTGAGTCCTATTTATTCATGGCTGCGGAAAGAACCATGATTTGTGCATTTTGTGTCGAGATCTTTGTAATATAGGATTTTATTTATTGTGAATAAAGGGAATTTTAAACAAGCCACGGGCATCAGATTGTAGGAGTAAAGAATGGATGAAGCTGGGTGCAGAGGCATCCCAAAGGGCAGCTCTTGGACCTCGAACCCTGTGGGAACTGGCACTATGGGGTGGCTTAGGAGGTGATAGTGGTGAGGATGAACCAGTGCAGGAGGTGCCCTCACAAGCAGGTCCCAGGTCCAGGGCAGTGTGATGCCCATCGGCAGGGCTGGCACGAGCAGGGAGGAGCCAGCAGCAATCCTTCACGCTCCAGTTTGACTCAGGCTTTCTGCCATACCAGTTCTCCCACTGGTGCCCTCAAAAGCTGACCCACAACGCTCCCAGCCCCTCGCCAGGTGCCAAGCCCACACCTTCGCCCTGACCTCCTGCTGGAGCCCTGCTCTTCCAGTTCTGCCACCACCCTCTGCCAAAGCGCTTCGCTCCAGCCTGGCCATGGGGACTCCGGCTCCATCTCTCCCCCTGGCTTCCCAAATCCAGCCCCATGCAAAGCTCCAGAGCCCCTCTTTGTGCTGCAGAGATGAGGCTTCTGCTGAGCACAGACCCTAAAGGAGGTGGGAGATGCTTGTCCAGGAGCTACCTGATGCAGCTCGATGTCCAGCAGATGGGTCATGCCCCCTTTGCATGGGAGATGGGCAGCATCACCCCTATTTTAAGCAGCTTTGCAACCCAGGCTGAGCCTGGGTAGCAGCAGACCCTTGCCCCTCATTTTCCTTTACCCTCCGTGCTCTGGCGCTCAACAGAAGAGATGGGTGAGAAGCAGGAGGAGAAAAGGAAGTGGAAAAACCCTTAGTTTGGATCACACAGAGCTAGGGACTAAAACCACAATCCTGTACCCTGGCTTAACCCTCCCAATCCACCCCTCCTGAGGGACGGGCTGAGGCAACAACCCCTCTGTGCCTCAGTTTCCCCTTTCTTAAGGGTGGAGAATAATAAACCCCTTTCCCACTGGGAAAGGGCAGCGCAATTGCACATGGAATAATGATGCTTTCCAGACACAAGCCCCAGGGGAACATTAAAGCACCTCCAGAATCCAGAGACACCCCTCTCAAAGCACCCCACAGCAAAGCATGGTGCTGGTCAGCATCCCAAAAGCTGCATCCCACAGTCTCCTTTCACTGCACCCCTGGACCCTGAGGATGCACCCCGAGGTACATTGCGAGCAGGGAGCCCTGAGCATCCCACTCACTTTGCTGATCTAAACCCCATCCATTCGAGCATCCACAAGTCCTGGCATACCCAACACCCCATAAAGGGACTCGGGGACCACCACAGCACCCCAAGGAGGGGCCCAGCCCACAGCAGCACTTCCAGTGTGCCCAATGAGCAGAAGAAAGGCAGGCTGGGTGTGAGCCCTCCATGGGATGAATCAGAGCATCTGCCACAGCAGTTCTGCGTCAGCACAAAAAGCAGCCAGGGCCTGGCTCGAAAACACAGGATGGACCCAGGCAGGGCCGGGGGCAGTGGGGAGGGGGCACAAGCAATAAACCCCCTTCCCCATTGCACAGGCAGGAGTAGACCCTGAACCAGAGTGAACGCAGGCTGGACGCCAGCAGCATCCTGCCCGGTGCAGAGCTCTGGTGCTCATGTCACACCTTCCCCACCCAGCTTCGTGCTGGTCCATGTTTGATGTAATCCATGGCAGAGAGCTTGCATTTAATCCAGCCCAAACCCTGGCATCCTGCAAGGGATGTGACCTCACCTCTGCCAGGGCAGGCACAAGGCAGAGCCCAGGTCATGGCTGGGGAGCCCCAAGGTCCTTCTGCCTGTTCTTGCCTGCCCAGGGATGGGAGCAGCAGTGCTTAAACCTGGAGAAATCTGGGCCTTTTTGAGCATTCAAGCCCTGATTTGAATGGGGTTGTTACTGCTGAGCACCGCCTTCACAGAAATGGCCATTTCACGGGGAAAACACCACCAGGATTTCAGCAGACAAAACAAGGTCTGATATAACCCCTGGGCATTCGAACCAGCTTTACCTGCAGTGCACAACACAGTCACAGCCCTTTCCCCTGCTTCTCCCTGAAACAGGAGCTGCCATTCCAGCAGCAGCATCTCAGCACACCCCAATCCACACCATCACCCACCCTTCCTATGGCCACAGGGATCCAGCACCAGTTGGGTTATAAGGAAGTGAATTAAATCAGTGTTTTGTATCACCGGTTCCTCACACATCTCCTGGTTTAGAGGTACATCGGGTGAAACTATTACATTACAGAACATCCTTCTGGTACATATGTGCCGTAATGAAGTGCAGTTACTCCCTAAAACCACCTACCAGCAGTTGCTTTGCATCAAGAGCATTTCACAGACTATTTTTCATTCTGGAGCATCTTTTCCATTAGCACAGCTTTAAAAGTGTCCAGTTTTGTCCTGACAGGGAGGAAATCCCCAACTCTTCCCATGTCGTAGCAACCTTGAAACCTTATATCTCCTTACGCATCAAAGAGCTTTCAATCTGTTTAAGGAAAGGCTCTTTGTGCAGCATCTGAAGTCCCTGAAACACAAGCTTGCTGGGCCATTGAAGGCACGGGGGAAGGAACCAAGTGATGAGGAGAAACAAGATCTTGTGGCAATATCCCCACTAAACAAGGGTATTTCCAATGGGTTGGAGGTGCCTCTTTGCTTCAGCCCTTGGCAAAGGGTCAGCCCAGCTCCCTCCATCACTCTGCCCCTGAGCAGGAAGGGGTAATGCTGCACATCCCTGCTACCAGCACTGGGCTTTGCAACCCCAAATGCTTTGCTTCAAGCTGCAGTTTGACTTCCCATGCAAAGCACCTGGAGAACAAAGCAAAGCAAAGTCCTGCTTGTTGAGAACAGGGTGATGAGAGATGGAGACACCCAAGCCAACACCAGGGCAAATGGAAAAGCATCGCAGAGGGGGACTGCAGCCCACCAAGTGCTGCTGCAAAGACCAAGTGTCCCAGGAAAGCAAAGAGCCCTCCAGGAGGAGCTTTGCTGGAGAGTCCCAAGCAGCCAAGGACCGACTCAGGAGCCATAAGGAAGCCAACCTGTAGATGTTCTCCCTCTGCCTGCAGCACCGCAGTGCGCTGGGAGATGCGAGAGACTCTTGAGATGCTTCCGGTGCATCATCCAGGGCAGAGGGGAAACCTATGCACAGAGGCACAGCAGCGCCTGGCAGGGTGTTGGCGTTAGTCACGCTCCAGCCTGTGCCAGCACCCACCTCCTCTTGAAGACACACACCAAGCTTCGCCCTCCTACTCAGCCTCTGCCCAGCCTATAGCTGCTGCGGTCCCAGTCCTGTGAGCCAGGAGCAGCAAGGGCCGACAGTCACCCTTCCTGTTGGCAACTGGAGCAGCCTCCACCTCAGCATCAGCCGCCTTCATCTGTGTTTGCTCATGGGCTTCTATCACAGATGGTTGGAAGGGAGCTTAAAGCTCTTCCAGTTCTAACCCCTTGCCATGGGCAGGAACACCTTCCATTAGAGCAGCTTGCTCCAAGCCCCATCCAACCTGGCCTTGAACACTGCGCCAGGGATGGAGCATCCAAACCTTCTCCATTCAATCCATTCCAGTGTCCCATCACCCTCACAGGGAAGAACTTCCTCATCTCCAACCTGAGCTCCCCCTGTTCCAGTCTGAAACCATCACCCCTTGTCCCATCGCTCCAGTCCCTGATGCAGGTCCCTCTCCAGCATCCTTGGAGCCCCCTTCAGACACTGGAAGCTGTTCTGAGCTCCCCATGCAGCTTCTCTTCTCCAGCCCCAATGTTCTCAGCCTGGCTCCATACCGGAGCTGCTGCAGCCCCTGCTCATCCTCATGGCCCCCTCTGGCCTTGCTCCAACCGCTCCATGTCCTTCTTATGCTGAGGACCCCAGCACTGCACACAGGTATGACTTGGGTTGAATGCAGCAGCACATCGGGTCAGGCTTCAGCACCCAGCAACAATGGGCATCACTGCTCAGGGGACTGTGAAGCCATCAGTGCCCTGCTTTGGTCCGTGCTTCAGCATCAGTGCAGTGCACCCAGACCCTGCTGCATACATGGGAAGATGCAGTACCATAATACATGGGAATGCAGGAAGAGTGTTGCCTCCAAATAAACCTGCAATTCAAACGATGAAGAGCAGAAGATGTCCAGAGACCAGGGAGGGCAAGAGTATCTGTTCCTACTCAACACCCCCCTACAGCCCTAAAAGTGCCTCTTTAAAGCATATAAAGACTTGGAGTTATTTGAGTTATAATATAGATAAAAATGGAGTTATTAACAGATGCCGCAAGGTTGGGGACCAGAAGGGGACAGTGATGGGGCTGATGCTGCAGTAAGCATGGAACAGCAATGGGTGCCATCTGCTGGGATACTCAATGGAGAAGAAGCAGGAGACCAGGAAAACGCTCACCAGAGGGAGGTCCCTCAGAGAAAAGGGTCCTTTTGAGGGGGAAAAAGCCCACTCCTGCTTCCAACCACTCTTCTCCAAAGAGGAGCCTCAGCATCCCACATGAAAACAAGGTCCTGTCCCTGCCTGGGCCACAGGCTCCGCGCTGCTGGCTCAGGGCTGCGTTTCTGCTGCCAAGTTTCCTCTCGCTCCAAGGTTTTGCCTCCCCTTTCCAGGATACAGCCCGTTTGTTCTTCACCTCCCTCCTGCAAACAGGCAAAGTCCAAGAGCAGCTCCAATAATGTCTCCTTGTGCTGCGGGGTGGCGACATCAATAAAAGAGAGTCATAAAGTAAAGAAGGGAAAACAAAGAAGCAACCTTAAGGTCTGCCTGACAAAGGTGCTTTGTTGGGAAAGGGCAGCTCCAGAGCCAGGAGGGTTTTCCACACACAGCCGCTGAGAGCAAGGAGAATACAAGGACTTAGCAAGCAAGGAAGGTATTAAGCAGCTTTAAGCCCCAGCCCCGTGAGAGGTCTCTGAACTGGCTGAGCTCCCACCCCAGGGTTGATGCACACTCAGCGTTTGGGCTGGTTTCCTCCAAAACAAGAGATTCCCAAGCTCATGGCTTCCATCCAGCACTGGGATGCGCAGGAGGATGAGTCCTCGTGCCCAGCCTCGCTGCGTGGGAAGGGTCCTGGAGATCCAGGACCCAGTTCAGCTCAGATAACCCCTAAAACCATAACCACCAACAAACAAAGCAACAGAGCATCTGGCAAGCATCCTCCAGGATACGGCCCTTGGCTGCTGGCTTGACATTAATCCTGCTTGGCAAGACAGCAAGAGCTTTCCTGCGCACAAGCCAGGTACAGCTGCAGGTGGATATAATGCCCTCTTGTGCAGCTGGGGAGGGGAAGAAAAGGATCAAAACAAGCTCAAGATGTCCTCTACAGTTTTGCCTTTTCTTATCAAAGAGAACTCAATTCCCCTGTCCCAAGAATTCTCCCAACTGATGGCATCTCCCCCCTCATTCCCAAAAGGTGCATTTATCTTGGGATGGAGCACCTCTTTCCCTGCCCAAGCAGTTGCAGCAGGAGAAAATGAACCCTTTCTCCTCTAAGGAAATTCCTTCCTTTTCAAGCTACTCACCCAAACAGCCAATTGCTTTCCAACAGGGAGCCATTCCCCCCTCCTCCTATTAAAGACCAGAGTCCGCAGGAATTATGATAGCTGCTATCAGCATCAATCCACATCAAAAGGGAAAGGGATATAAACCACTATCAGTTTATTTTGTTCCAACCGGATAACGAAACTTCCATGGCTCTTTCACAAAGAAATCCTGCAAGAACAGTTAATCAGGAGATAAAGCTTTGATTCAAGTCGAGTGTGCAAACAGTGACATCAAGAAGCTCCTTATCTCTGTGCCTTTGTCCTGGAGTTTGCTTTAGATTTTGAGCTCAGAACTGAAGCTGGACATCATGAACCGGCAGAGCTCTGCCCCTGCAAAGGCAGTATCCCTGCAAGAGCAAGAGCCTGTGCTTGGGTTTACTCATCCTTTATAATTCAGCCCCCAGATATGCATTTTTCCATGGAAACAACAATGCCTGTGAAGAACAAACCTTTCTCTAGCAGCAGCCCCAGCTCTTTGGTGCTTCGATGTCTTGGTGCATTAACAAAGCTCTTCCCCACCGTAAAGAGCTTCCCTCCACATCAAGGCATGCTCCAAATCAACCTGTGAATGGGACATTCGGCAGCACCAGGGTGATCAGGAGGGCGCATCCTGCAGCACATCAGCATGTGCTATTTAGCACCAGCCCCGGAGTCCCAGAGCTAGAGCAGAGTGGTCAAATCAGGTACCCACAATTGCTAGGAGAGCACAGGAGCTGCAGGTCTGAAGGCAACCCCTGTCCCCAGTCTGATGGGGCTTAGTTCATAGAGTGGTTGGTGTTGGAAGGGACCTTAAGGCTCATCCAGTTCTAACTCCTTGCCACGGGCAGGAACAACTTCCACCAGAGCAGCTTGCTCCAAGCCCCATCCAGCCTGGCCTTGAACACTGCCAGGGATGGGGCATCCAAACCTTCTCCATTCAATCCATTCCAGTGTCCCATCACCCTCACAGGGAAGAACTTCCTCATCTCCAACCTGAACTTCCCCTCTTCCAGTCTGAACCCACCACCCCTCGTCCCATCGCTCCAGCCCCTGATGCAGGTCCCTCTCCAGCATCCTTGGAGCCCCCTTCAGACACTGGAAGCTGTTCTGAGCTCTCCACTCAGCTTCTCTTCTGCAGCCCCAATGTTCTCAGCCTGGCTCCATACCGGAGCTGCTGCAGCCCCTGCTCACCCTCATGGCCTCCTCTGGACTTGCTCCACCAGCTCCATGTCCATGCTGAGGACACCAGTACCGCACACAGCTCCTCTACAAGGCTTGACCATTGCAAGAGTGAATTCTGCACTAGCATCTTGCAATAAGACAGGGCTCAAAAGCCCAGCGCACGCAGCAGACAAGCTTCCAGGCTGCAGGTAAAGGAGCTGAGGCCATAGGGTCCGAATTCTGCCACTGCAGCAGGGGATCATTCCACATCCCCTGGGGTAGATGGAAAGCCATGGGCAGCCATCCCCAGCTGAGCAAACACAGCTTCTCTATCTAAACAGGCAAGTGAATCTGGAGGCATAATTTGTCATCTAATTGCAGCAACACACCCAGGATTAATTGGTGCATTTGGATGCAAAGCAGGTTTTATTTATGGCACACTCAGGTTTCAGCAGCCCATTGCCAGCAGTCACTGCCAAGGTAAAAGCCATCGCAAACAGCCAAAGAAAGGCTCAAAGAGGGAGTTTTTGCAGTGCTGAGGAGTGCAGGATTGTTTAATCACACACAAACCTGCTGAGGGCCCATTGAAATCAAGAGGCTGAAATGCAAACCTTGGCCACATTAGCTCCAGGCTCTATTTGAGGCCGTTTCAGCCCATGTACAATGATAACTTGTCTCATGAGGCCCCACAAGATCTTGAGAGCATCACGGGCAGGAAGAAGAGGCAGGTGAGAAAATAAACCTGACAGAGCTCTCCATATTTCAAAGCCAAGGGGGCACTGAGCAGAAATGAACTGCGCTAAAGAGTGGACACTGAGCAGGAACAAACCCTTCACCACCATCGCCCTTTGTCTCAGATAACGAAGGGTATAAACCCAAACCAACCCTACCCCTACATGAGGGCTTTGGCAGCCTTCAAGCACATCAGCACCCAACCCCATGGGCATCACCGCAGATGCTCCTCACACATTCGCAGCTTCACTTGCCCAGAGCTGCCCCAGTTCAGCTCCCGCAGGGCCCCAGCATGAACCAGCAATGGGTTGGTGCTGGGCCAGGGTGCCCCAAGGGGCTAAACCTGCTCCAAACCACCTCATAGCACCCAGCACAGCCCTTAGCATCCGCTCTCCTCTGGAAGGGAAAGGGAAGCAACCACCTTTCAGTGCAGAGCATCATGCTGAGAGCACATGGAGCAAGGGACAGGCAACGAGGAGAGGCAGCAAACTCACAGGGCTAAAGACCATGGATGGGCTCAGCACCAGGCTCTGTAGGCAGCAAGAGCTCAACCAGGTGAGGTTGATTGCTGAGGCTGATTGCTGGGGTTTAGGAGGGAGTAAAAAGGCACTGATTGACCCAGGTGAAAGGACAGAGCCTCTGATCTGACCCCAGTCACCATCAGCTCCCACTGGTGAGGAGCTGTGGAGCAATGAGATGATGCTGTGAGGAAAGGGAAGGATAGACAGGTCCAGGCCCCTCACTACAGCAGAGACATTGAGGTGATGGAGCAGGGCCAGAGAAGGGCAACAGAGCTGATGCAGGGCCTGGAGCACAGTGTGACGGGGAATGGCTGAGGGACCTGAGGGGTTCAGTCTGGAGAAGGCTCAGGAGGGACCTTATTGCTCCCTACAACTGACAGGAGGATGGAGCCAGGAGGGGTCTCTTCTCCCAAGGGATGGGACAAGAGGAAATGGCCTCAAGCTGCACCAGGGCAGGTTCAGATGGAGCTGAGGAGCAGTTCCTTCCCCAAAGGGTGCTCAGGCATTGGAACAGGCTGCCCAGGGCACTGCTGCAGTCACCGTCCCTGCAAGTGTTCACACACCCTCAGTGCCATGGGTTAGTGGTGGCCTTGGAGCGGGTGGACTGGGGGAGCTTAAAGCCCTTTTCCACCCTGGTTGATTCCAGGATTCTCTGACAGAGGAAGGCTGCCACCTGCTGTCCATGCACGCCTAAAATGGGACAAGACGGGGCAAAATCCGGGTCTTCTTACGCATCGGGTTGCCCAGAGAGGGTGGTGGATGCCCCATCCCTGGACACATTCCAGGCCAGGCTGGATGTGGTTCTGGGCAACCTCATCTAATTGAAGATGTCCCTGTTCATTGCAAGGGGGTTGGACCAGATAGTTTGGAAGGTCCAATCCAACCCAAACTGTTCCATGATTCTATGATCTTACAAGATAGGTTCATGCCCCCATGGTGTGGTCCTCTAGGGTGGCAGATCCACCAGCAACTCAACCAGGTGGAAAGGGAAGGACCACAGGGGACACTTGGAACCAGGAGCTCACCATCAGGGGGGAAAGCTCCTGTAGGACACTTCTCCAACCCACTCTGACAAGGGAGACCTCATTAGGAAGACCGAGCAGCACCACAGCACGCGCTGTGCTGGCTGAGCTGAGCGCTGCAGGTTCCTCATGCGTCTTCCTGGGCCGGGGAGGGGGGACATCACAACCGGAGTCAGCGTGAGCTCGTTTGGTGGCATTCACAGACATCTATGCAAGTGATGGGTGCGAGACCTGGACCTCTCCTGGAAGGCTGAGCTCATTAATCCCCTCTGATGACAGGCTCCTTGGTGAGGCCACCGCTGGCCCTCATTAAAAGGCTCCTCAAGACGAGCGTCTGCTGAGCACCAGCCCCGTTCTGACAGTGATGGGAGCTGCAGAGAGCTCTTTGGTAGCACAGTAATAATTACCCAGCCCCAGGCAGAAAGGTCCCAGGGGGAGAGCACAGAAAGATGAGGACCTGGAGCCCTCATCGCCTCTGGGGCTGGTGTTGGATGGAGGAGAAGCGTGGTCCAGCTTTTCTCTGCCCATTGACGGTGCCTCTGTGACAAGGGGCACGTTTAGTCCCCTGAGCACTGAATCATGGACATTCCATAGCCAAGAGCTCCAAACTGCCCCAGAGAGGCAGCTGCCATCAGGAACAGCCCTCAGAGGTTCATCCGAGCTCCTGCAGCTTCAGGGAGCTGAGGGTTTTGCTCCACTGCCACTGATGGAGCATCCAAACATTCTCCATTCAAACCATTCCAGTGTCCCACCACCCTCACAGGGAAGAACTTCCTCATCTCCAACCTGAACTTCCCTGTTCCAGTCTGAACCCATCACCCCTCGTCCTATCCCTCCAGCCCCTG
This sequence comes from Ara ararauna, assembly GCA_028858755.1. NCBI lineage: Eukaryota > Metazoa > Chordata > Aves > Psittaciformes > Psittacidae > Ara > Ara ararauna. Next base: position 9,223,369 of record CM054390.1, read on the forward strand.
ATGCAGGTCCCTCTCCAGCATCCTTGGAGCCCCCTTCAGACACTGGAAGCTGTTCTGAGCTCCCCATGCAGCTTCTCTTCTGCAGCCCCAATGTTCTCAGCCTGGCTCCATACCGGAGCTGCTGCAGCCCCTGCTCATCCTCATGGCCCCCTCTGGCCTTGCTCCAACCGCTCCATGTCCTTCTTATGCCGAGGACCCCAGCACTGCACTCAGTGCTGCAAGGGGGGTCTCACAGAGCAGAGCAGAGGAGCAGGATCACATCCATGACCTGCTGCTCACGCTCCTTTTGCTGGTGAACAGCCATCACCAAATGATGGTGAACAGCCCCAGTTTCACATCTGGCCTTGGGGGACCAACCCAGGCTTGGATCCAAGGGTGTCTGTGCAGCTGAGCCGGGTTTTACCCTGCAGGAAGCAGCAGCATTCGGGTACCCAAATGCTTCTTTGACACTTTTACTCCTGCTTTATTCCTCCGTGTGTTTTAACTCAAACCAGAGGGGTGTGAAAGGGCAGAGAAATCACCTCTCCCTGCAGGACCTGACGTGGCAACGAGGGGCCAAGTCACCCGAAAGGAGGGTACACAAAGGTCACTCCTTTGGGCCAAGAAATGCCAAAAACAGAGCAGAGCAACAGCAACGAAAGCCCCATCTCCCGCTGAAGGCGTCAGCGGGAAACATGGCAACAACCTTTCCTGCAGCAGCCCCACTTCAAAACTGCTCTAATGATGCAGAGTGACCCATCCAGCTACAACCAGGAGCAGCAGTGACCTCCCCGTCAGCTCGCAGCATCCTCCTAACAAGCTTAAAAGCGCTGGGAAGGGGAAGAGCATCGCCACAACCTGCTGGAAGGAGGAACTGGAGATCTTGCTTGGAGGGGAACGGGGTTTTGCAAAGGTAAGAGCCTTTTCCTCCCTTCTTTCCCACTGATCTTGGGATTAAACCCTTTTCCTCCCTTCTTTCCCACCAATCTTGGGATTAAACCCTATTCCTCCCTTCTTTCCCCCCAATTTTGGGATTAAACCCTTTCTTTCCTTCTTTCCCACCAATCTTGGGGGAAATCAAACCCTTTTCCTCCCTTCTTTCCCACCTATATTGGAAGAAATCAAACCCGAGTCATGCAAGTGGTAGGTAATGGGCATCCCAAAGTCTGATTATCAGGGTTGGGGCTGGACTTTTACTCCTCCTGAATGGCTAAAGGCATCCAGTGAGGATAAGGAATGTCAGACTAAATACTCAGCCCTTCTGGATCTGCTTTTCTGAGCAGTGAATGGTCAGGGAAGTTCCCCAGCACCTTGGGATAAGCTCAAGAGAGAAACAGTGGTCCTGGATAGAAATAGTGCTCCCAGATAGAGATTGCGATGAGGTTTCTTGCAATGAATTCTATCTTTAGATCAGCCAAACCCCTCCTTGGGGCTCTGTGCCTGCTCCTAAGCAATGGCAGAGGTGCCAATAGGGAATTGTGAGGCTGCACTTCCCATTGCACCCATCCAGATGCTTCCAGGACCCTCAGGATGGTGGGTGTCCCAGGCTGGACCTGTCCCGTGCCACGCTGCAGGGCCGGGGGGGGTCAGGGGTGATGGTTTTCTCTATCATGCCTTTTGCCTTCCCCAGGAGGACCAATGCAGGTCATGCGGTGGCTGAACCTCTGTGGGCTGGTGTTGGCCTTGCTGATCCCCACAGGGTGGTCGATGGGCACCAAGGACCTGGAGGACACATCCAGGTAGGGAATGTTGGTGGAGCTGGTCCAGGAGATGCTGCCATGGGCAGCTCAGCTGTGGCGTCACTGCCTCACTACTGCAGTGTTCCTGTTCTCACTGCTCTGGACATGCTCCTTCCTGGCTCTCCCAGCCCATGCAGGGACATTGCCACATCCAATCTCCTGGAATTCTTGGATGTGTCAGACCAGTGATGGGATGCACTGGGATGTAGCAAAGCAAAGCTTTGGGCAGGATGCTCTGGGCAGGATGTTTTGGGCAGGATGCTTTGGGCATGATGCTTTAGGCAGGATGCTTCGGGCACAATGCATTGGGCAGGATGCTTGGGCAGGATGCTGAGCCCCACTCCATGGGGAGGAAAATCCATTGGAGGCCTTCTGCCAGGGTGAATTTGGCATAGGAGGGACCCCAACATCTCTCCATCCTGGAGAGGTTGATAGGAGCCTCAGGCAGCACCGCACTCCTTTCCAGCAGAGGCAGATTGGAGGCACAAACCCATGAAAGCCAAGGAAGACATAGGGCAAATAATATGGGATCAGATATCCCACATAATGTCAGGAATAAACCTGGCCAGGCTCGCCTGACCCCCTTGGGAAATGATTTTTATGGATTCTTAGAGCTTTCCTGGGGGATGCTCCACACAGTCAGTGCTTGAGAGGATTCTGTGCCCGGAAGGGTGCAGGATGCCACCATGTGCATTAAGCCACGTTTTCTGCCCCATCCCAAGCAGATGGCCCTCATATGAGCCACAGAGTGCCCAGAACCTGGTGTCCAACATGAAGCGACACTCGGAAGGAACCTTCACCAGCGACTTCACTCGTTACCTGGACAAGATGAAGGCCAAGGACTTCGTGCACTGGCTCATCAACACCAAGCGGTTCAGGTGTGAAGGGGACAGGGGAACACCAATGACCCAGCACCGCTCCATGAGCCCCATCCCCAGTGAAAACCCACTTTGGGATGGTTTATGCCCCCCTTTCCTCTCCTGTTCAGCAGCTCCACAAAGAGGTACCTAAAGGAGGAGCCGCACAGCATCCCCTTCCCCGCTGCATCCCCACTGCTGGTGTAAGTCATCCCCAACAGCCAACGTGGGTCATTTGAAAACTCATGGGGATTCTCTGCTATTCATTTGTAATAAGATGGGGGAAATGAAGCTGGATGGGGTGGGGGGATTCAGTAACTTCCAATGGGAAGAGGTTGGTTTGTTCTTCCCATGCTTTTGTTCTGATGTTCTGCACCTCATTTCAGCAACTCAGTCTAGTGGAAAGTGTCCCTGCCCATGGGAAGGGGTTGGAACTGGATCTTAAGGTCCTTTCCAAGCCAAACCATTCCATGATTCTATGATGAACGCGGTGGGATCACCATTTACAGGGTATATTATCGTAGTTTGGTCTTGCTGAAGCAAAGTGGTTGCTCCTTTGTCAGTGAGTTAAATCCCTGTTGCTGTTCCAAAGCTCCGACTCTGATTTCAGGGTTGAAGCTGTTTCGTGTCGGTTTGGGTTTGATTTTAAGGTACAATTAAATGGCAAACCAAGGCATCAGCTTTCCAGCACCATCACCATGGGGATGTTGGATCCTCCACAGCCGGCAGCCATTGGGTGCTCCAAGGGAAGGATCCATCCATCACATGCAGCCGCGTTCACCCATCCGGGGTTCCCCAGCCTCCTCCTCCTCAACCTGCTCCCTTCCCTTCAGACCCACAGCTCTCCACTTCCTCTTCCCTAAACTGTAATAAAACCTTCCCTAAATCCTGCTGCTGGCTCCTGATGTCTCCAACCTTCCCGAGTATCCCATGGGGATCCCATGGCCACTGGTCCTGGGGGATATCAAAGCACCAGCCTCTGCCCCCAGCTTGGTCCGAGTGCTTTGTTTTTCCCTCAGTTCCTGGAGTTTTAAGGAAAAGGACAATTGGGATGCACATGCTGAGCCCACAGACCTGTGCCAGGGGGATTTAGGACTAAATACCCCCCCCAGTATGAAAGGTAATGGGGATCCCTTTGGATTGAATTCTAATGGACGATCCCATGGATGATGCTCTGATGGGGGATTTCTACCTTGTGCCAGGACCTTCCTCCCACCCGGTCCCATTCTGGATCCCCCTGCACACATCCTTGCTCTGGCTGAGGTGCCTTGTGTGACATTGCCCCCCATGCCCCCTGCAGCATGGAGCCTGCTGCGATTCCTGGCAGAGAACAAGCAAAAAAGGTTAAAAAATATATAAAAAAATATGAAATAAATGTTTTAAAATAAAAATTCAAATAAGAAATAAAGAAAAAAAAAACACATTTTAAAGCCCAAACCAATGAACGGTCACTGTTCAGGGGCTGGCACCAGTTTATTGGGGGACAGATGACGACCCATGGATGGATGGACACTGGGACAGACTCAGCCGAGGGAGGCTCAGCGGCGGCGGCCGAAGCGCTGCGGCGTCGCCATGGTCCAGAAGGGGGCGGCCGGAGGGTCCCAACTGCGAGGGCTGAGCTGGGGCTGCGCCCCCACCCTGCGATGGGACAGACGCGTGGATGGGCTGGGATGGACGTATGGACAAGGGAAGGCAGGCACAGAGGGACCGAAGGGGGCAGAGGGATGCAAGAGAGTGGACAGATGGACAAGAACAGACCGGCATGGAGGGACAGGGACAGAGGGACTGAAGGGGACAGAGGGATGCAAGAGGGTGGACAGATGGACAAGAACAGACCGGCATGGAGGGACAGGGACAGAGGGACTGAAGGGGACAGAGGGATGCAAGAGGGTGGACAGATGGACAAGAACAGACCAGCACGGAGGGACAGGGACAGGGGGACTGAAGGGGACAGAGGGATGCAAGAGGATGGACAGATGGACAAGAACAGACCGGCATGGAGGGACAGGGGGACTGAAGGGGACAGAGGGATGCAAGAGGATGGACAGATGGACAAGAACAGACCGGCATGGAGGGACAGGGGGACTGAAGGGGGTAGAGGGATGCAAGAGGATGGACAGATGGACAAGGACAAACCGGCATGGAGGGACAGGGACAGAGGGACTGAAGGGGACAGAGGGATGCAAGAGGATGGACAGATGGACAAGAACAGACCGGCATGGAGGGACAGGGGGACTGAAGGGGGCAGAGGGATGCAAGAGGGTGGACAGATGGACAAGAACAGACCGGCATGGAGGGACAGGGACAGAGGGACTGAAGGGGACAGAGGGATGCAAGAGGATGGACAGATGGACAAGAACAGGTACAGTGGGGACAGATGGACAGAAGAGGATGGAACAGATGGAAGCAGACTGAGGGACACAGACGTGGGACATTCACAGACAGCCGGACCTTACCAGGGACCCAGCAGCATCCAGGCCACCTCCTTGTCCCGCTCTGGGTGCCCCCAAACCCCCGGGTCCCCCTCAGACCCCTCCAGACCCGCACTGTCCCCCCCGGGTCCCGCTCACCTCTGTGGCTGGACGGGGCGGCCGGGACTGCGGTCGGGCCGCTGCAGAGACCGGAGCATCGCGCCCAGGAAGGCTGCGGGAAGCGGCGGCCCCGGCGAGACGGCGGCGGCCTGGGGGGGGGGGGGGGGGGGGGGTGTTGGACAGGGAGGTCGAGAGGGGAGGTTACGGCAGCGCCGGACCCGGAGGGTTCCCCGTTCTCAGCCCCCCCAACCCTTGACGGCGCTCACCGGGGCCAGGCCGGGGTCCAAGAAGCAGGAGCGGGGCGCGCACAGGGCCCCCCCCAGCAGCAGCAGCAGCAGCATCCGCCCGTCCATGGCCACCACCGCCCGCTGCCGCTGCAGCCTCTTATAGCCGGGCCGGAGCGGGGGTCCCGGGGGAAAAGGCCGGGGGTTAAATCAATCCCGGCCCCCCCCGCCCCTAATGAAACCCATTCACCAGCCGCGACGGCCCCAGGGAATGGACGGATGCGGACGGGTGATGACTGGTGATGGACAAACGGATGGGGGGGGCGCCTCCGCATCCCCCACACGGGACCCTCAACCGGCACCACCGGGGCTGCCCGGAGCGAGAGACCCCGTCAGTCCCGGGATCCCTGCCTCGGACCGGGAACCCCCAGAGTCAGGACCCCCACCTCGCTGTCCCCAATCCCCGACCAGGGACCCCGAGACAGGGACCCCTCCCCTGCACACCCCACACCCCCCCATCCCGGGCCCCTCTCTTCTCGGCCGCGGCTCACGTCCGCCACCGTGTGGCCGCTCCGCGCTATTGCAGCCCCGACGGGACACACACGGCCCGTGTTTCACCCTCTCCCTTTGCCCCAAAACAAGCGGAAATCACCCCAAATCAGCCCGTGCGTGTCGCGGACCGCCGTGTGTCCCCCCCAGGTACCCCAGGTTATGGCTGAATGGTGTCACCCAGGCAGGTGACAACAACCACCCTGTGTCCTCCAGATGGGTGCCACCAACCCAGGTCACCTCCCCTGAAGCAAAGGGCAGCGGCCACCAGCTCCTGGGTAATATTTAATGTTATATTTGCAGCATAAATAAAAGGCACGTTACATGTTTGGTACGAGACGTGTCCCCCCCCGTGTGTCCCCGTGCTCCCAGGGGGCTGTGAGGACCCGCTCACAGGGTGGGGGGACACCACGGGGAGGGGGTTACAGCTGGAAAAACCATAAGGAGCTGCGCATCCGCTTGGGAAGTTGCTTATATGTCTATATAGGGCTGTATATACTCAATAGATACGTGGGGTTTAATAGATACTACACCCTTGGGGGGGGGGGGAGGGTTCTTGGCTTTTCCCATGGAAGCTCGGCACAGGAAGCAGCGTGGGGGGCACAAAGGGACACCCCAGACCCTCCTCCCGCCTCCCCAGGGACCGTTGTGTCCCTTTGTCACCTCCTGGGCTTGTTTCAGGGCATGGAAGTGCGGGGGTACCAGAGCGAAACGGGTCCATAAAGTCCAACACTGATCACATCTGCTGAGCCATTGGAATCCAGAACCAAGGAGCTACTGCGGGGAGGAAAAGGTGGCACCGACCCCAAAACCTCCCTAATCCCTAGGGATATGGAGGCCAAGGGAGAGGAAGGCGCATTCCCAGGGTTCAGCTGGGAAACAACCACCTTGGGATGCGGTTTTCAGCCATCTCCATTCACCAGGACAATGAATTCCAGTGGCTGGTGCCACCCTTGGGGTCTCCCTACCTACCTCCACCACCAGAATGTGACCTTCAAACTCCTGGAGGAGCCCCTGGATCACGTCAAATGGGCCACGGAGGAGGGATGGATGATCCTGGGTGAACCTAAGCAAGGTTCAAGCTAAGGCAAAGAGCAGGGTCTGGGGCGCTCCATCCCTTGGGAGCATGTGAAGAGCACGAGGAATCACCCTGAAGCAGAAAGCAAGAGACCAGTGGGGCTTCTTGCCCTGAACATCTTCAAGCAAGAGCTGAACCACGAGGAGAGGAAAATGCCATCTTCACCCTCTCCCATCGCCATGGGTCCAGAGGGAACCTGCATCACCAAACTGGCTGGAAAGGCCACCTTACACCCAAATCCACCCCCAAAGCACCCCCAAAGCCAAAACCTACCCTCTACACCCACAGCCTGCAGAAGAAACCTCATAGAGACACAATGAGGAAGGAGGGGATGATGCAGGGCAAGAACCCAGCAGCCATTCGGCTCTTTGGAGCTGTTGGAAGCACTCGGAGCCCATCGGCTCCTTGGGATCAGCACAGGCATGATCCAGGAGAGGAGAACACACTGAAGAGCCTGGAAAGAGGCACCCAAAAGTGTCCATCCCGTTTGGATGGCAAAGCAACAGCCACCAGTGGCATTCAGCTCCTGAGGTTTGGGTCTGGCTCAGCATCAGCTTCTGCAACCACAAGAAGGATGAACCTCACCCCATGCACTCCAAAGTGACATTTATGGCTTGGGAAGTCCATCCATCACACCGGGATGGGATCAGAGGGTTCCCCAGTTGCTGGCAGGGGGGGAGATGGCGTTAGCAAAGCTCATGCAGGGTTTTTGGCTGCCTTCCTCACTGCAGGGATGCTGTTGGCAAGACCCAAAACCTGCTCTGGGACCTGCTTCCACAGCAGCGGTTCAGGTATCGGATGCTTTGAGGGCAAAACACCCCTCAAAAGGACACAGAAAGCTGGAACCCTGTCGATGAAATGAAGGAAACCATTAAGGTTTGGTCAGACACTTGTTCCCTGCCCAGGTTTGGAGCTTTACAATGGTGTTTTCATGGATTTGGGGGTTTTCCAAGGCACTAAGCACGGGAGCACAGAGGGACAGGGGAGCACTGATGGCATCGGGAGCATGGGGCACAGGGGGACGGGGGGAAGAGCCACTCTCTGTGTCCCCATTCATCCCCAGCAGTGCCTGAGATCTCTGCTCTCCCACCACAGAAAACCGGGTCACTTTTAGTCCCTAAAGGCAACACTAAGGGCCAGCGAAGCTGCTGTGTTTGATGCCAGTGCTGCCGTGTGTGGCCCTATCCCCTTCTGCTGCCTCTTCAATGTTCCCTCCTTCTAACCCCACCATCCCTTCACCTCCACTTCATCCAGCCGACCCCAACACCGCGAAGCAAACAAGGCACCAGCAGCAGGATGAGCCCAAAGCCCCATTCCTGCTTATTCCCTGCTTTCCACCAACCTTATCCCTGGCCAGACGGGGTTTTCCTGCAGAGCCGAACGCTTGCGGAGCCTAGGAGGAGCTGGTGAGCTGCGGTGGGGCGCAGCCACTGCGCCCGCTCCGCACGGAGCACTGCACACCAAGAACAGGGATTCAAGGAAGCAAATATGTTGAGAACACATTTTTGTCATCCCTGCTATTTCCAGGGAAATGAAGGTGCGTGTTCCAAAGCCCCCCACCCCCCCCCACCCCCAGCAAACTGGGCAGATCTCAAGACCAAAGCGGGTTATAGATGGGGTTTTCTGCTGTTCCCTGTCACAGCTCCACAACACACATCCAGCAGCAGCTCCAAGAGAGGAGGCAGAGCCAGGCTGGACCTTCCAAGTCCTGCAAACCCCTCTGGCTTTAGATCCTGCCTATCCCAAACAGCTCCTGATCCCTGGCCTGGCTGAAACCTCTTTCTGTCCAGGTCTCACGGTGCTAAGACATCCTGAAACCCCCACTGCAGCAACACAACAACGTTGGGATAGGGAGAGCTGAATATCTGGGTACAGACACTGCAGAAGCAGCTTTCCAGAACAAAAGGAGGGTCTGGGGGGGCCTGTGAAGGATCTGAACCGGGAATGAGAACTGCCAAGGCCCGAAGTGACCCCGATTCCGCATGAGAGAACTTTGGAAGCAAGAGAAGCCAAAGCAGCGAGAGAGCAGCATCAGGCAACCAAACCCAGACCCGCCATGGCCAACACTGCCAAGGTGAGGAGATCCTGAAGAAGAGGGAAGAAGGGGTAGGAAGACAGATCTCATAGATTAGAAACACCAGCGGCTGAGCTGCCCCCATCCACAACGGGATCTGGTTTCTTGCTCAGACCATGCTTTGGGTTTTGCTGTCCCTGGGAACCTTCCAAGTGTGGAGAAGCCAAACGCAATCACTTTGACCACCAACTTGGCTCAAAAGTGGCGAGTGCAACCTGAGGTGGGCGAGAGCTCAGGTGAGGAGGGACCTCCCGATGAGGAGAGGAAGACCAAGGACTGATGCAGCTCCACGGACTTTGGTGAGGTTCCTTCCATGAGCCCGAGCACACGGAGCACCCCTTCCTGCTTCCAAACTCCTGATTCCAGTCGCTTGCCGCCTCGGGAAGCGCACACAGACACACACACACCACAAAACCGACCCGATTCCAAGCGTCTTTCAACATCTAGGGAGGGTTTTTAACCCGTCCCATGAAACTGGAAGCTCTGCTCTTCCTTTGCTCCGGCTGGGAAGCAACGGATGCTTCATCACCAAGAGTGGAAGAGAATCGTGAAGAAGAGGTAAAAGCCCAGGCAAACAGAAACACTACATCGTGCTCCCTCCCATGGAACAGGCAACTAATTCATGAGTTAAGGCCACCATTGTTAAGGTCATGGAGTTTACATGTAGAGATGATCCTTGGAAATGGAGGGATTTCTTTGTAGTGGAGTTGGGAGCAAATGATGAATTCTGGGACTCGGGTTATTCCTGCCTGCTGGGATGGCTCATCCTTGCATGTACCTCCCAGAGCACCTTTGCACCGGACCCAGCGGGCACAAGGCAGCACCAATTCCTGTAGGGAAGACTGAGAGCAGCCCCTCTGCTGCTAAACCAGCCGGTACCTTTACTCCAGCAACCACAGCATCCCAGTATGAGAGCATCCATGAATATCTGCAGCTCCCGGTGTGGCACAAGTGACCGGGAACACGTGTGTGCGTCCCCAGCCCCGTGTCCCCCTCTCCCAATCACTGGGCACAAACTGATTTATGGCAATTCCATTCCCAACGTGTCCAAAAACCTGTTGCTGGCATCTTGGGAGTGAGTGTGCGAGGAAACAAACCTCGATCCCTTTAACCTCAGAGCTCAGGGAGGCTTCTTGTGCGAAGGTGCAATGTTTCAGGTAGCGAGAGCAGAGGGGGGAGCAGATGCCTGCAAGCAGCATGCTGTTAAAAATAAAATACATTGACAGCACAACTAAATGTCACAGCCTCCCAAGAGCTGTTTTCCTTTGCTGGGAGTGAGGAGGAGGAGGGAGAAAGGGGGGGACTTGGAAGAGTGAGAGCCAAGGGGATGCACTGAGCATGGAGGTTTAGTGTTAATGTAACTGATACCTGAAAGTGAACCTTTCAAGGTGCTTTTCCAAGTGAGCTCTGCATGTTCGGGTCACTCTGTGAGTTGACAGATTGTCAACCCCAAGAGGTGTGGCCGTCCCGTGGGGACAGGCGGTGGCTGGGCAGGGTCTGTACAGGCTTATGCAGTGTGAGAAGCGCCACAGCTGCCCTCAACTCACTTAAAAAGACTCAAAGAAGAAAAGAAATACAAATCCTCATCATTCCCCGACTCGTCAGGGCCATGGGTACGCTCAGTCTCTGCAGCTGCGAGTGATGGGGAGCTCTGTGTCACACGCCCAGGCTGGGACATCATCTGCCAGCAGACTGGGACTGTGGAGCCATGATGACGTGTGACGGTACCGGCATGCTCAGTTCTGTCCTTTGACTCGCCATCTGCGTGAGCACCGAGGTGGCAACTGCTTCTGCTGCCGAGCGCACGCTGAGCCCGTTGGGAGAGGCCGTCACGGAGCTGTGCTGGATAACGGGAGCAGGGGAGCCCGTGGGCTCCGAGCTCTCCTTTGGGCTTTCTGCTTGGCCAGAGAAGGAGAAAGGGATGGAAGGAAAAGAGAAGAAAATAAAGTTACAGAGACGTTGTGAGTGTTGCTACTGGTGGCAGCAGCAAGGTGGTGGGATGGGAGATTGCTCCTGCTTCAAAGCGTGCGCAGAAATTAGTCAGGGATTTACTCAGCACTCACCTTTCACTGAATCACAGAATCATGGAATGCTTTGGGTTGGAAGGGACCTTAAAGCTCATCCAGTTCCAACCCCCTGCCATGGGCAGGGACACCTTCCACTAGAGCAGCTTGCTCCAAGCCCCGTCTAACCTGGCCTTTAAATTCCCAGCCAAAGCAGCCTGGAGCAGAGAGGCTGATCCCTGCAGGAATCCCAGCTCCTCCCACCAAGCCGGGCCCCTCCTCAAGCAGCTGTTTGGCAAAAGCAAGAGAGGACTGGAAATAAAACTGATTAGAGTTGGGACATAACGACCCAGCGGGTCCTGCTGGCCCCATCCCTTGGTGAACCACCAGCAAATCTTCCTGAATTGAGGCCAGGAAGGCATAAAGCTGCACACCGACGACAAGCAGACCCTGCATAACCTTTAGTGTAATAAATCTGTTTCCTCATTAGAAGAAATGAACTTTCCTACATGTTGTTTCCTGGCATGGTACTTGGTTCAAGGCCATTTAGCCTAGAGACTCAATAGTTCCTTCAGAGTCTTTGCCATCTGTTGGTGAGCACACGGGTAAATGTGCACTGAAACCCTTCTGTAAGGCAGGGCTTTTTTTGGCCATTTTTAATAGAAATTACCTGGTTTGCTCTTTATTGTCCTCTAGAACATTAAAATCAATTAGAGCCCATCGCAAACTGTTTCCCTGCTCCATTTCTTTTCCTAACCTGAAGCAGTTGAAGGGATGGGAGGCAGAGACCTTCTCCTGCGCTCTATTCCGAGCGATGCGGATCAGTTTGCCAACACTTTGGATTCCCTCCCGCAAACAGCCCCTTGTGCCCCTGTGCCGAGCTTCTAACACAGAGGATAATTTGTGACCTATCAAATGCCAAGGCGAGAGCAATCAGACCTCTCTCTTTAGGGGTATACACTCATTATCCACACATGTCAGGAGGAAATTCCCTCCTGTGCACTTGGCTAGATGAATTACAGGTAAGATGCGGTCACCTTCCTTTAAAAGAGCAAAATAATGGCATGAGGTGGGATACTTCTTCCACATCAAGATGGTAAATCCCATGACACGGGGGGAAAGAAAGTCGAAGAAGAGGTTTACAACCTTATTGTGAACTGGGAAATGTTCTTTAGGGCTCAGATTTCTACTGGGTGCTTGAATCAGTCCTGGAATGGGTTGGGTTGGAAGGGACCTTAAAGCTCATCCCGTCCCAACCCCTGCCATGGGCAAGAACACCTTCCACTAGAGCAGCTTGCTCCAAGCCCCTGTGTCCAACCTGGCCTTGAACACTTCCAGAACACTGGACCCCTTTCCCAAGTAGGTTTTACCTGATGCAACCTTGGCTTGGCCTTCACCAGCCAAGCGGAGATCTGAAAACTGACTCAGTGATGAGAGAAGGTCGAGCAGAGCAATAGAAGAGTTTGGCATCCCAAAAAAGTGGATTTACAAGGTATTACAAATAAAACAACCCAACTGTACATGAGGCAGCTGTAATGCCATCGAGGGAATCTGGCATTTTTGTTTAAGGACCTGTTTAGTCACAAATCTCACTAATAAAGAAGGCAGCCGGGGATGGGGGAGGAGTGAGGGGGTGAATTTCCTTTTTATTATTGAGATGTGTGATGGATTCCTATTATTGGAGTAGACAGACTGTGAGGAATAATAATAGGAACTGTAAACTTGGGAAGTTAATAGGAAAAATCATGTTGCCTCTCTGCATTATACACCTGCCTGCAAGGGCTGGGGGACAGCGAGGAGCTTCACGACCACATTACTCAAGCTCTGAGTCACTGTAATGAGGGAAAATAAACTGGCTGTGCCCTGTACAACACGTATTTGTGCCTCGCTGCACAGGAGAGTGCTTCAGAGAGCCAGGAGATGGGAATCGGGAGGCAGTCGGGAAGGACAGTGCCGGCTTTCCTGGCTTTTGTTGTCTCCTCCTTCCTTTTCCTATCTCCATCCATCCCTGCATTAATCCAGGCAACGCTAGGGGACCCCAGCATCCTCCCAAAGACTTTCTACAAATACCACAGTGTGCAACTGTTATTGCAGAGATGACATAAGAACCCAGACATAATGTTTAGCTCCTGGGTTGATTATAATGAAATAGGCAGCACTATAAAAAATGAAAGAAAGAAAAGAAGATAAAAAGAGGCTTCTTACTCCCAAACCTCAGCCAATTTGATGGGAATTGCAGAGAATGAGATCTAGAGCCCCATGATGTCATTTATAGAGTCTGGCCTTTTCTGACTCTGGCGTTGCTTTCAGAGCAGCAATAGTTTTTCACTTCAAAGAGGATATCAAGTGCTTGGCAGGCTGCCTGGGAGCGGGTGGAGAGACGCTGGCCTACACTCCAGGGAGAAGCAGTCTTCCAGGGCCTAAAAGGGCTACAAGAAACCTGGAGAGGGGCTTTGCACAAGGGCCTGTAGGGACAGGACAAGGGGAATGGCTTTAACCTGCCAGAGGGGAGATTGAGATGAGCTCTTAGGCAGAAGCTCTTCCCTGGGAGGGTGCTGAGGCGCCGGCACAGGGTGCCCAGAGAAGCTGTGGCTGCCTCATCCCTGCAGTGTTCAAGGCCAGGTTGGACACAGGGGCTTGGAGCAAGCTGCTTTAGTGGAAGGTGTCCCTGTGCATGGCAGGGGGTTGGAACTTGATGAGCTTTAAGGTCCCTTCCAACCCAATCCATGCTGTGGTTCTATCTAGGATCTTTGTCAAGCATCCCACACTAGAGAGATGGGAGGGAGATGAGCTACCTCCTTCCCACTGTGCTTTCCCACCACTGTGGCCCTTACTGCCTGGTTGCAGTCTTATAAACCAGGTTAACCTGGTGGAAATTTGAAGCTCTAGCATTGGGTGGATCCTCCTTAATACTGAGGCTTTAAAGGCCACAACAGCAGAAAACACAGGACCAAGGTCTATTCTGTCCTGCCACCTGCCGCAGCTGGAAGGTGATGGAGCACAGACTAAGATGAAAACTCCCTTTGTGTCCTACATGTTTCATCTGTTTAGACCTACTTAAAAGGTAGTAAGGACCAGGAAAAGCCACCACTCACCGAGATACCCCTGTGTCTTCTTCTGTAGTGCAGTGACGGGGCAGTCCTTGTGAGCCAGCAGGAGCTGTTTGAGTTGAGCAACTTCGTTCCTCAGTAGCGTAACTTCATTCTGGGATGGAGAAACAAACACACACGTGTGCATCACTCATGCTCTTGGCCATAGCCTCTAGCAGGACACTAATGAATGTGCCCCATCAAGGTACAATGTGCTGCCTAATCTGAGATGTCTCCAGCCCAGGAACACTAAACAGCGTTTCTGGGGTTGGGGAATTTAGCGTGTAAGACATGAACAACCATTTCCCTCCAGCAGCCCCTCGCTATGTTAATCACCTAATCCTGGACATATATTTGCCTGATTCTTCTTGCAAATGCTGTCGGCTCTGATGGAAAACTAAACAGAGTGAGAAGCTGAGTGTAAAACCAGCTCAGGCCATGCCAAGCCCTGGGGAACATCAGAGCTCCTCCAAGCTCTAGGTACCTCTGTGGGCTTCGTCTGTAAAGCAGATCTACTCCCCTGAAGACTTTGTGCAAGTGTGCTTTTCCTCTGCTAAGATGTTTAGAGAACCAGCTGGAATGAAGTCAATTGTATTTCAAAACTGCCTGAGGAAACAATTTCTATAATTATCTTGGGAAGAGAATGAAAATGCCATGATCAGTGCTATTGAAAATCTCAGCACATGAGTCATAAGTCACCAGTGAAAGAAAAAGCCCAGAATGGACCCAAGCTCAGCCTTTGCAGACCCTTCAATCCTTGGCATTAACAAGGGGGCTTATAGCAATGGAAGGGAAGTCTGTATTTTACATGTGCTACACTTCTGTTAGGAACACCAAGGTGCTGCTGGAGAACCAGGAAAACCCCATTGTCCAGGGAAAAGCAGCACTATGGCTGCAGAGCCTCCCTGCTCACCCTGGTGCCAGGTCCTCTGTGCAGGGAAGGGAACCAGGGCTGCTTTTGCTGACCCCGTGCCAGCAAAGAGCTCTCCCGCACACAGGGGAGCTGCTTCCTGGGGCCTCCATGCCCCGCTCCTGAGGCTGGTGTTGCTCCTTCAGCTGCTGCCCTGATGGGCAGAGCCCATTTGAGGGGATAGGGAGAGAAACCAGAGCATGAAGAGCTCTTCCCTCACGGCCCGCTCGAGGCAGAGCATCAGGACAGAAAGCAACAAGTGAGATTTGCTGATGGTGTTGGGCGAGGAGAAGCTCCCCATGATCTGGCTTCAGTGTGTGCTTGAGCCCAGACTCCCTCTGTGTGCTGGGCTGCACCCCCAGAGGGGGAGCAGCAGCTCAGGGATGGGATCCTGCCCCTCTGCTGTGCTCTGGGGAGACCTCCCCTGCAGTCCTGCATTCAGGATGCTGAAGAGGGACCTTCATCAGGGACTGTAGCAACAGGACAAGGGGTGATGGGTTCAAACTGAAACGGGAAGTTCAAGTTAGATACAAGGCACAAGCTGTTCCCTGTGAGGGTGGTGAGGCACTGGAATGGGTTGAATGGAGAAGGTTTGGATGCCCCATCCCTAGCAGTGTTCAAGGCCAGGTTGGACGGGGCTTGGAGCAACCCGCTCTAGTGGAAGGTGTCCCTGCCTGTGGCAGGGGCTTGGAGCTGGATGAGCTTAAGGTTCCACCCATGATTCTATGAAATCTAGAGGCAGCACTCCTGCTCCAGACAGCAGCACATTGTCTCTGCAGCACGGGGAAGCTGTTCCCTCTGGGGCGACGGTCCTAATGCTGGCAAGGGGCTGTGCTCAGCCTCAGTTACATACTCACGCTCAGCTGGATGTTCTGGGTTGTGAGCTCCTCAGCTTTCTTCTCCAGGGAAGACACCCAGAGCTTGCGCTTCTGACGGCAGCGGGAGGCTGCTGCCCGGTTCCGCTCCAGGAACCGCTGCCGGCGCTCATCTGGGTCTTCATCCACCGTGCGCCTCCGCCTCCCGCCCGTGCTGGGGGTGGGCTGGGCTGGGGAAACCTGATGGTGAAAGAGGCATTGAAGTTCTGCTGTGGGCAGGCAGACACACAGCAGCACAACAAGGCTTGGAAGGGGAGACCGGGCTTAAAAGAGACTTGGTTTTGCAGAGCAGCCAGAGCTGCCCAGTGCAGTGATGGAGCAAGGGTAGACAGGGGAGCTGGGGATAAAGTTCAGTTCTGGGCCCTCACTACAAGACAGACAGTGAGGTGATGGAAAGGAGCCTGAGAAGGGTAACGGAGCTGGTGCAGGGCCTGGAGTACAAGTGTGATGGGGAACGGCTGAGGGACCTGGAGGTCTGGAGAAGAGAAGGCTCAGGTGGGACCTTATTGCTCCCTACAACTGCCTGACAGAAGGATGGAGCCAGGAGAGGGCTGGGCTCTGCTCCCAAGGGATGGGACAAGAGGAAACAGCCTCAAGCTGCACCAGGGGAGGTTTAGATGAAGATGAGGCACAATTCCTTTCCCAAAGGGTGCTCAGGCATTGAAACAGGCTGCCCAGGGCAGTGCTGGAGTCACCGTCCCTGCAACTGTTCATGCACCGTGCAGACGAGGCCCTAAGTGCCATGGGTCACTGGTGGCCTTGGCAGCACTGGGGAACGGTTGGACCTGATGACCTTAAAGGTCTTTTCCAACCTGGTTGGTTCTATGATTCTAAAGAACCTTTTCCAGGTGTTTCTGGCAGCCCTTCCTCAGTGGAGTCTGCAAACTTCCTAAATGAACTCTCTGGGATCCTGAAGCTAGTTAATGTGTGAATGTCAGGGAATTAGTTACATCCCAAACCCTACAGTCAGCTAACGGCACGTAACCAACAGCAGGAGTTTCCTCCCATCCATGCCAAGCAGCTAATGTGGTAAATGACCACACAGAGGAAACCACCTTCCTTTTGATTTCACTTAAAGAGCGTTTAAAAAGCACTTTGGAGACTCCCACATGGGCAGGGATCAGGGATCAGCTGACAGAAGGTGACATCCAGCTGCAGGGCTGGGAGCACTCAACCCCACTCTGACGCACGCAACCACGCACGGGTCCAAGCGCCGTCTCCACTTGGGTTCAGTAACTCATCCACAGAGCACAGACAAATTCCAGCTTGGGAATGGATAATCTGCTTTCAAAATGAAGTTGGGTTCAGTTTCCCCTGGATACCTTCAGCTAAAGAAGCTCTCAGAGGCAACTGGTACAAGTAAAGCCACATATTTCCTGCTTTGATGTGGGGAGAACAAAGGGAAATGTCAGGGAGGGCAAAGGCACAACCTTGCTGGTGCTTCTGCAAGGGCTCTGTAATTACACCACCACAATCAGGGAGTGCAGTTCCACTTGGGTACTCGCTGTCAGGCAGCATATGGATATTAAACTTTTGGAAGCCTATCTAACTGACGGAGCAGGTGGTGATCCTGATGGAAAGCTGGCATTTGGTGAGCTGGCAGGAGCTACTGGAGCTGATTGCCTAAGAGGGGAGCATTTAACCCCAGTAATTGAGCAGAGAGAAAAGAGCGAAAATACTCTTTCCAAACTCCAGACCTTGTCAAGCAAATGAACGTGTTGCTGAAGTTTGCTGCCTGGTGGTGTTGGAAAGCATTAGCAGCACTGAAAAACAAGGGGGTTTAACCCATTCTGCAAAACAGGAAGTTACAAGGTTTTCCTCTGCCTTCCCCAAGGCCCAGGAACCTCCCAGCACCTCCAGCCCTGCAGCAGCAGACCTGTGGTTGCGCTGGGGAAGGGGCATCAGGGTGCTGGACAAGGATCTGACTCTGCTCCGGACGTGCAGTCACCATCGTGCTGGCTGAGCCCACGACCAGGTTGCTGCCATTCAGTGAGGAAGACGCTGTCAAGCTGGCCTTCAGCCTCTGTTAAAGGAGGAAAAAGGACATCAACGGACCTGTTCTCTACGCTGTGAAGGTTTTAACCAGCTCCTCTATCACCCAAGGAGCCAGGCTGCTGGGGAATGGGCTCTTCAGAGAATGTGGCTGATTCAAATCCAACCAAAAGCCATCACCATCTGGCCTTCCCAAAGGCAGCTTTCAGCTTAGGCCCAAGCAGACAGGTGTCCACATCCCAAAATTACTACTGCAACTGGCACCAGTCCACTCCCAGCTGGCAGGATCTGCAGATAGACCATGGACTGAACAGGCTGAAGGGCCCAACTATCCTTCATCACCCGCAGAGAGGTCCTTCTGGGATGGAGAAGGACCTACACATGATTGAGGCCACGTCTTGCAAGCAGCCAGAGCAGCCCGATACAGGCCAGCGGGGCAGGATGGCTCCTTCATGCCTCAGTGTTTAGGGTGTCTCACCCCACTTGTAGCTCTGATCTGCCCCTGAATCCTGCAGACACCAAAGCAGGGTGCAGCGGGAGCAGTGACAATGCACCAGCAATGGTGAGCAGCTCTAAGAGGTGGGTTTGCAAACAGCTGCACCCCATCCAGGCCAAAAAATTGGGGCGGGGGGGATGCCACAGGATCAGAGAATCATTGAATGGTTCGGGTTGGAAGGGAGCTTAAAGCTCATCCAGTTCCAACCCCCTGCCATGGGCAGGAACACCTTCCACTAGAACAGGTTGCTCCAAGCCCCATCAACCTGGCGTGGGTTTGCTCCCCCCTCTTCTTGCACCTTGTTTGAGTCATGAAGAGCCAAGAGATGAAAACTCTTTTATAAACTTTTAAAGGGATTTACATGAAAGCCATTCCCAGGATCCTTGGATTACAGCACAACATCTCTTCTCTTGGCTCTGCCGTCCTCAAGCCCACCTCCAACCCATCTGTTATCTTGGAACTAGAACTAAACAGCCGCGTTTAGGATGGGGCTGACGTTTGCCTTGACAACAACGTGCCTCCTCTGCCTGCCAGTGCCGCAGTGCTGATGAGCCTGATATTCCTGGTGGCATTTCCAACATCTGCTCCTGGTATGGGAAGATGCTCTGATGGCTCCGCAGGATTTCAGAGGAGCCAGTGAAGACTTAGGGACAACACCATGGACGTGACGCCCTCCCCAGCACGGATTCAACACTTACCATTTTGGCTTCAGAGTGCACTGGAAGTCCTGATGGGGAAATGGACCCGCTGCTGTTGATGGGCGGCCCAGGAATCCCGGGAATGTTTGGCACCATGGGCATCGGCCGAGCCAGCTATCGGGGAGGAAGCAACACAAGGGGTTTGGAAGCTGAGGTGGTTTCATGCCGCGCTCCGCGAAGCAGCTCTGTAATAATTCCCCAACTGAGCACATTTATAAAGCCTGACAAACGTTCAGCCTTTAACTGCTGCCATCAATTCCTGCTGCTGTCACTGAAGGCCAGCAGCCACTCCTTTGGTGGCCATGGTGGCTGTTTCAGAATCACCCAGCCATACCAACCACTGAGGACAGGAGGAGGACAGCTCTAAAGCCTCCTTTCCTTCCCTTCCTTTCCCTTCCCTCCCAGAGGGCTTTTCCCCACCAGCACAGGAGAGCGGATACACTGGGAGGGTATTAGATCTCCTTTAGATCTCTGCAGAGCTATACTGCAAAGCTGCCACAACATCAAGGGCAAGGCAGAGCATCCCGACACACAGCTTTCTACCTCCACAAAGATGGGAAAAAACAGAGTTTGCACTTGCTTTTAAAAGCCACTCAGGTGTGCTGTTGTAAAGCACTACATGTAGGGACAGGACAAGGGAAATGGCTTTAACCTGCCAGAAGGGAGATTGAGATGAGCTCTTAGGCAGTTCTTCCCTGTGAGGGTGCTGAGGCGCTGATACAAGGTGCCCAGAGAAGCTGTGGCTGCCCCATCCCTGGCAGTGTTCAAGGCCAGGTTGGACAGGGCTTGGAGCAAGCTGCTCTAGTGGAAGGTGTCCCTGGCCATTGCAGGGGGTGGAAATGGATGATCTTATGATCCTTTCCAACCAAACCATTCCACGACTCTGTGATACTACAAAACACAAGGTGTGTTTCAAACAAACAGGAAGGTTTGAAGATGTTTCCATGCCCACAAGTTGAGCTGAGCTGCCTGTGCATCTGCCTGCTTTGATATCAACATTCCTGTTACTAAAGGCAGGAGGTTTTGGCCGTTACATGCCCAGCAGGATAGGCAGGATCCACACGGGCTGCCTGGTTAGGAGCTGAAGCACTCAGAAGATGGACATGGCACCCACCCACCAGGCAAATCTGCTCCTGAGCTCTGCAGCATGGAAAACTCTCCTTATGGAAAAGCACACCCCGCAAGGCTGATATTCCAACAGCTCTTTAGCACACTGGCAAAGCTAGGGTGGCTTTCCTGGCCTGCAAATCCAACATGTTCTCTGCAAGCTCCAATGCTTTCAATTGAGGCACGCTGTTCCAAATGGAAGCAGCTAATCAGGGATCCTACAGTTCCCAGCTCTGGATCAATGGCATGAGCCATCTGTCCAGGCAAAGCTTTGTTTTATTCCAGACTTATTGCCCTCTAGTGTGATGGACGTGCTATTACTGCCTTGCCAGAGCTGCCCCCCTCCTCCTCCTCTTCCAAGTCTTATCTTGCACAGAGGGGGAGATATATTTTAATGCTGACAAAATGGGAAGTGTCTGCATCTATTTGGCATGAGCCAAGCACTGTCCCCTCCTCTGCCATGCAGGGCTGTGCTGGAAGCTTCTCTCACCGATATAACAGAAGGCATCTGCACGGGAGGGCCTGGGAGCACGGGCATGGTCTGTCCGTTTGCAAGCTGCACGACAAGGGGAAGGGAACCTGTGGGAGACCTGCAGAAACAACAGTTCAAGTTCATATGGATGGTTTCAGGTTTATGCTGTCCCAGCAGCCCCACAAGCTCAAGGGCATAAGCACAAGTTAATTCTGGTTAGTGGACTTGGGCTCATTTTCCCCTTCCCCTTCCCCAGGGTGATCCCTGCTGCTGCTGCTCCTCACTCAGGGCTGGCAGTGATGTGGATGGCCCTGGGATATGAGGTGCCCCAGTTAACTCCTGGGTGTACATGGGCTGGGTAAAATATGGTGGCTGAGGCACAATGTCCAGCTGAGCAGACAGAAAAGCATATCCAAGAGCTGCTGCAGCTCCTCCTTGGAGAGATGAGAAGTGTCCTCATGGGCTGAGCCTTGCACCAACCAAAGGGCTGCTCCTGCCTATTAGTAACTTCTGGTCCTGTGAGCCACGTCTGCTGAGAACCCATGAGAGGGTTTGCAAGGGCTCCATCTCATATGGCTGAGAGAGCTGGGCTGGGTCAGCCTGAAGAAGAGAAGGCTCCTTAAGGGGAGACCCCAGAGCAGCTCCAGTGCCCAAAAGGGCTACAAGAAACCTAGAAAGGGGCTTTGCACAAGGGCCTGTAGGGACAGGACAAGGGGAATGGCTTTAACCTGCCAGAGGGGAGACTGAGATGAGCTCTTAGGCAGATGTTCTTCCCTGTGAGGGTGCTGAGGCGCTGGCACAGGGTGCCCAGAGAAGCTGTGGCTGCCCCATCCCTGGCAGTGTTCAAGGCCAGGTTAGACAAGCTGCTTTAGTGGAAGGTGTCCCTGCCCGTGGCAGGGGTTGGAGCTGGATGAGCTTTAAGGCCCCTTCCAACCCAACCCATTCCATGATTCTTTGATTTAGTTTCCATTAACAACCGCTTCTGAATCTGATTCCAGTGAAAACCTCCCAAACACAGAGTGGATGGAGAGCTGGCCTGTGTCTGCACAGACAAAGGCTCTGGGAGACAGGAACGGCCCCACTCCCTGGGGGAGGAGAAGATCCCACTGGAGCCTAATGGTGACAAATTCCAATTCCCTCCAATTCTTCCTTTGCAGATCACTCTGCAGCAAAATGCAATGCTCCTGCCTGTGGTAACAGGCACGCACCCCCTGCCTCCACTTCAGAGCATCACAAACCTCACTGTGCTCCTGCTCTGACCCTCCTGACTCAGCCTTTCTAGGAGAAGAGAGGAAAAGCTGGAGCTGATGTGCTCCAGACAACCACCACTCTGTCAGCAAGGGCTGATGTCCTGCTCCTCCTCCGTTCCTAGCAGCGCAGCAGGGAACCGAATGGAGGCAGAGATGAGCTGGGAAGAGCAGAGCAGAGCTGCTGAGAGCAGGACTTTGGGGGGAAGGATAAAAAGGGGATGGAGGAGGTTGGGCTGACTCCTCAGAGGAAGCTGTGCTGGCATGGAGTAACGGCAGGGTGGGGAGCAGCAGGAGCTGTGGGTCAGAGAAGGGGGGAGTTCATGGTGCCAATAACTCAGGCTGGAATTTTTAAGGCTGCCTTGGGAACGCAAACGCTCGCCTCTCATTCATTTCTATTGGGCATCCCAAATCCTCCAGGCTGCTTTTGAAAATCCCAGCCTAACAAGGCGAGTTACAGGGAGGTCACAGCCTCCCCTCCATCTCTGGCACGCTGACAGCCCTGCCACGTCTGCACCAGCCCCAACGAAGGGACACTCAAAGCTGCAACCCCATCCCTGAGGAGGGATCGACCCTCGTGGGCTATCAAGGGAATATAAAATCATATTCAAGTCCAGCTTACTCCAGTTCTGCTTTCTTCATGCCTCTAAAGACAAGGGGACTACAAACAGCCTCAGGAGTCGGTGCCTGGACTGGGTTACAGAAGGACTCCAATGCCCTTTGGAAAACCTCCGGACAATCACTTAACCCCTTAATGCCTCAAGACAGGATTTAAAACTTTCCATCAGGAAATCGGGATTGATGGTGCCAGAGGGTCAAAGCAAAAAAGCCACACACACAAATATGAACTGACAGCCAGAACAAATGGCCTGGTTAATGTAAGGAGCCAGCCTCAAACAAGGGTAATTAGAGAGAGGCCAGGACCACAGCAAAAAAGATGCATCCTGACACCAAAGAACAGAAGTGGAGCTAAATATATGTCTCCTGAGAGCTCCCTGTAATGTGTTTCCTGCATCCTTTAGGCTCCTTCCTTTTATGTGCAGGGCTGGAGCTACCCACCAGTGTGACAGGGCTCGTAACCGCTGCAGTGACTGCTCTGGAGCCTTGGCTCCAGATTGTTAAAGGAGCAACAAGGAGCAGGTCATTAGATGTGCCGAAACAAACAGCTCCCGAGGCAGGAGCTGACCATGGAGGAGGCCAGTGGGTTGCAGGAGAGGTTACACTTCAGAGGCAACAGCTGCCTGAGAAATTCCCAAAGCCATTACGGAGGCAGACAATTTCCTACCGCCGCTCCCGCTGCCCTATCAGTCTCCAAAAGCAACTTGGGAGTCCCCAGCTGGGCCCCACTCTCACCATAGACAACAAGTGGCATGTCAGCATGTTTGGGGACCGGGTTTAATTCCTCCCCGTGGTGAGTTCTGCCTCGTTTCGTTACACTGAGACAATTAGTTCCTGCTTCCTGCACTTCCACCCCATTCTGCTTCTGCAGACAAGTGCTGCAGCGAGGCCCTTATGCCCAAGCAGCCGCAGCAGCAACCACAGCCCCTCGGTTGTTCTGATCAGCAAGGAACTGATTGAGGTACCTAATTACTGCCCAGACAGCCTGACGGGACAGGAGGAACCTCAGTGCACGTGTCTTTCCCCTGCACTTACCCCAGTTGTCTGTTGGAAGGGGGAGCCTGGGTGATGACAGAGGTTGGGGAAGGCAGCGTAGGGTGGAGCGGGTCGTAAGCCAAGTGTAGCGGCAGCGAGCCGGGCCGCACGATGGTCGGAGTAGGTGTAGAAATGATGACAGGCTTGGAGGTGATCTCCTGAAGAGGAACAACAGGCAGTAGACAAGCTGTTAGTTATCAGTTTAGTAATGACCCGCTTTTCCTTCTGATGGCTTAAGAGCAGTTTAGTGCAAATGGAAGGCACCTTTGCTACAGAAACTGAGGCACGAGGGGAGCAACTTACCCAAAGCCACAGCGATTTGATGTCAGAGCAGGGAGTGGGACATGGATATTCAGTTCCTGCTGTCTGCAGCAGCCTCTGGGAAATAATCCCCCTCCTTGAATTACTGCTCCAGCCCCAGCTAGCATCTCTAGGGTGGGAAGTTATTCAGAAGGAGAATGTCACCTGGATAATGTGACACCTTAGAGCAGCTCCAGAGCCTAAAGGGGCTACAGGAAACCTGGAGAGGGGCTTTGGACAAGGGCCTGTAGGGACAGGACAAGGGGAATGGCTTTAACCTGCCAGAGGGGAGATTGAGATGAGCTCTTAGGCAGAAGCTCTTCCCTGGGAGGGTGCTGAGGCGCTGGCACAGGGTGCCCAGGGAAGCTGTGGCTGCCCCATCCCTGGCAGTGTTCAAGGCCAGGTTGGACACAGGGGCTCGGAGCAAGCTGCTCTAGCGGAAGGTGTCCCTGCCCGTGGCAGGAGTTGGACCTGGATGAGCTTTATGGTCCCTTCCAACCCAAATCATTCCAGGATTCTATGACTAATCTGCTCTGAATCACCAGCCCTCCAGGACAAAGGGAGCTGGTCTTGGTCTCATAGAAGATGCACTAGTTGTTTGTCACTTTTGCCCTGCCAGAACAGCATTCCCAGGGTGAACACAAGACCTTCTGCAGTAGCCAAATCCACGTGGAGACTTCAGGGCAGCAAATGTGTATTTCAGCAAACAATTTTCTCTTTCTTTCTAAAACAAGTGGAACCTCACAAGCTCAAATCTGACCTTGAAACCCACATGGAGAAAAAGCTGCTTCTCATCCAGAGGAGAGCCAACATCTCCATGGAGCATGGTGGAGGAGACCTACCTTCTCCTTGTTCTGTGGTGACTGTGGGTTAGAGGCAGGGCTGTCTGGTGGGGACGAGTCCACCTCTACCGGCTCCTCCTCCTTTATCTTGATGTCCGGGGTGGGGGGCAGAGACATGTCCAGGGCTCCAGCACTCTACAAGGAAAGCAGCCACAGACCGAAAGGACAATTAGCTCATATTGTTTGTGAAGCACTGGGCGGCTCCCAGAGGAATTGCTACAGCTCTGCCAAAGGATTATTATTTATTTGGACTGAAGAGCATCTGGGAGGCCAAGGCGGCCATGCCGGCCCCATCCAAACAGAGACAGAGGCCTGGAGAAGACAATCTCTGCCCCAGATGGCACCATTCTGTGGTTCCTCAGTAACATACACACAATTCTTTCCATAGTTTCGATTTTGGTTGCTTTTTTTCCCTCCTCAAAGGGCTCTGCTCAGGAGAACAGGTAACGAAGCCAAATGCCTGCGAGTTCCAGAAGGCACTTTCATTCACGGCAGAGCTGTAAAGCATTGTATAAATCAGCCTGAATTATTTTATGACCCGATTATCAAAAGCAAACAAAGAGCCATGCAAGTTATTAAATATCTATGAGCGCCCCATTAAAATAAAACCCAACCATATGCCTGAACCTGGCAACATGCCACCCCCCCCAGGTTCCAGCACTGCCACGCGCCCCATTTTAACCAGTTCATGACTTGCTGGGGACAGAAAAAGGGCAATAAGTGACAATAAGGTGGGGGGGTAACTAAAGTGAACAGCCACCTCTCCCTTCTTCAGAGCTGGAGGAAGAGGAGACCAGGGAGAAGATGGAGCACCAGAGGAGCACGCACCGGAGCGAGACTCTGCAGGATGCTGCATTTAATTGGGTTCCAACAGACCTCACAAATCACTAGGTCGGTCCCTCCTTCCATCCGGGCCAGGAGAAACTCTTCCTAAATCATTCCTGACAGCTGTTTGTCCAACCTGCTCTCCCTCCCTCCACAATCAATCCCAGCGCTTTCCTTCACTCGCCCCGACCGCTGACAGTTCGACCGAGCATCCAACCTAAACCTCCTCCTTTGCTGCATTTTAAGTCCTCTCCAGGGAGGGAAAATTGCAGCAAAGAGGGTAAATCCAGGCATCTGTGGATGTTCCTGATGCTCGGAGTGGGGTGCACTGATTTATGCAGGGGCTTTGCTTGCGGTAGGTGCAGCAACCATTTACCTGCCCTCTTAAGTGGGGATGTTGCACTGGGAATCACAAAGGAGAAGGGATTAACATGCAGGAAAGTTTCAAACCACTTAAAGTGCCTCCAGGGAAGCTCCCGCTGTGTCTATGTTTTTAATTAACATGCTGGTGTGAGACCACCCTTGGAACTGGAGGACAAAACACAAACAGCAGCAGCAACAAGGGCTCCATGCGGCCAAATGGTTGAAAGCATCTCAGAAATGCAGCAGGCAGCTCTGGCCAGGTTTGCTGAGTGACAAGCCATCTGGGCTGGGGGACCTCGCCCCTGCAAAGGTCTTCTAGGAGAGAAAATGCTTTCCCTAATGCCTGAAACCACCCCAAGCTTCACAACACCCCCTTTGCCTGGCTGCAGGCAGAAGTATTTAGACTGCAGTCACCCTAAAGCGAAAACCAGGGAACACTGAACAGCTCCAGGGTCTTAGCTGCAGCTATTAGGTAGCACAGCTTAGGAGATGGGTGGTCTGACTTATAAACCAACTGGCTAGACTGTGGGCTGCTCAACCATTTCGATGGGAAACCACAAGAGAAAAGCCACCTTCTCCCCTGCACGGAGCCGAGAACAAAAGGCAGGGAACTCAGAGCGGCGCAACGCCGAGGAGGCCCTTGCAGCATACCAATGAGAGAGATCAATTTCTGCTTTAAAGAGCCCTGTTATTAGGAGCGAGGCTGAAAGACAGTTTTCAGGTTTAATTCTGAATTCCTCCGTTGCCCATCGGAGGGAAGATTTACGCGGCTTCTGCTCCTGCAGTTTATTTCCGAGCAGCGCCGCTGACTGCGAGCGTATGGACGCCCATAGATCAATTTAGTAAATGTATGTGCCAGCCTAAGAGCCCACCACGCATCTGCTGCTTCTCAGCTCCTGCAAAAGGGAGGGGGAAATGGCCTTAATGAGCTGCTATCCGATGAGATCCCCTTGTCCTTCAGCCCCCTGCACTCCCCAGGTAGGCAGGGGCAGCCGGAATCGATACTACCTTGCGTAGGAAGGAGCTCTTTGTTAGGAATAGCCTCTTTCCTCCATGGAGCCCCTGCTCTGCTTGCATGTTCTGTTTGCATCCCTTCACATGCTAAAGGCACACAGCTGAGCTGATCCCTGCCCTGCTGATGGCACCTTAAAGGCATCAGCTTTCAGGATCTCCATCCCTAAGGAGGCTCTGAGTGAATTTTTGCTGCTTAGCAGAGTCCTGGCTCTTTTCCTGCATCTCCTTCTCAAGGTGCAAGGTATGTTGGGCACTGCCTTGGGTTTCTGGGGGGGTTTTTTGTTGATGTGAAAGACCAAAGGGGTAATAAACCACCAAAATCCAATCACACCAGGCCTCGGATCACAGGATAACCAGCCAAAATCACCTGAGTTCAAACAAAGAAGTCCCATATTAAATCCCAGACGACACTAAGTTACCCTCCAACACCCTCTGTTACACCTCCAACACTCCAACACCCTCTCATGCCTTTCACCAGAGCAGCACTGCCCTCCCTCCAGCCCCCAACAACATGCACCTAGCTCTGTTTTATCACAATAGTGGCCTTTGCCTCTTGCCTTTTTCTCATCATCCTCTGCAGCTTTCTTGAACTCGTGCTCAAAGGAGCTGGCCAGCTCATTGAAGAGTCCCACTTCTTCACAGTTCTTCAAGAACCGAGTCGGGGTTGGAGTCTGATCTGTTTGGGGTTGTAACACCAAGCATCAGTCAGAGAGAGGGGAGAAAATACATCCTAAACCACCTTAATCCCCTCCGGGGACCCCCAGAAAATGAGGTGTTGTGGAAGCCTCAGTGCTTTTCCACTAAGGTGTGTGTCTTAAATGACAATCCAGAAAGGGGGACTCATTTCTTACTGATTTTGTTTCTCTGGTATTAAATAACCATTGCAGTGAGAGGCAGGCAGTGATTCCTGCAGAATTCCCAGCCTGTGGCTTGTGTCCTGTCCCTTCCACCCCGGGGTTTTGCCTGTCCTCAGCTGAATTGCTGCTGTGAGGAAGGAAATCAGTGAGGTTTCATCTCATTGAAACAGCAGATCTTACAAATAGAGAGTGATGAGAAGGGAACCAGCCGACCAGAGCAGCTCCAGTGCATGGAATAGAGCTGGGCAGAGCTGCTTTCCCCCCTGTGCTGTCTCCATGCATTAATCCCATCCTCGGACAGACGGCTCCGTGGGAGTGCTGATCATTACCACCCTGTCCAAAGCCATCCCTCTGGGGCCCGTTTTCCACCAGATTAACACGTTGAGTCATGATCTCTCTGGCCATCACCCAGGCTATAAAGCAGGAAGCAATGGCCCCGCTCCCGGCGAGCCTCGTGCTGCATGACGTTAGGTCAGGAGTCCAGGTACTAGTGGGAACCCGGCACAAGCACACTGCACCGAAAGAATCCATCTGGCAGCAGAAGCACATGGATTCTGAAGCACAAAGGGGATCCCTGGGATAGTTTAGCCTGACCTCCTGCATAAAACATCAGCTGCTTGGCACGGATGCTCCCCGGGCGAGCCGCGATAGCTGTGCACGAGCTGAAGGGGCAATGGGAAACATCCCATTCCATTTCCAGCCAAGGGTGGGGGGTCTTCGGGAACCGACTCCGGTGATTCCTTCCCCTCACTGTCACACTGCCACAGAACTACATATTATTCCCAGCCTGTTCAAACCCTACCTCTTGGCTTTGTCGATAAAGCAAAGGTCTCCTCCGAGCACACTTTGCTTCCCCCCCACATCTCTCTTCATTAAACCAAGAAACTTTGTCAGCTCAAAATCTCGGCAGGAGGTTCTTTTTCCAGTGCTTTAACATCTCTCCGGGCTCTTTTCGGACCATTCCCTGTTTGGCAATGTCCTTCCAAGCCGTGCACATCGGCCCAGAGCCCAAATCTCTACCAGCTCTAACCAGCAGAGAGAGAACAATTCCATAGGACTCGCTTTAGGTTCAGCACAGCGAGAGCTGCACATTGAATCCTCCTGCACATTAACACACAGGCGGCTGCCCTGGGCTCGGCACAAAGCAAGAGGGAGGGAGAGAACAAGAAAAGCCAGAGACAAAATGGTGGCTTAATGAAAGCAAACCAGAAAGGACATTAGGAATGTAGGGCAATAACAGCCTGGATCTCAGCGCTCAAAGCCAGCGTGCTTTATAGCCCCCACAACCCCCTGGCTGCTTAGGCTGCGTCAAGACCTGAGGCAGGGAAAAGCAGCGTTAAATAGGGTGGTCCTGCACTGCCAGCAGCTAAAGAAGCTGGGGGGGGTTATGTTCTTTGTGGTTTACCCCTGAGCAACCCACTGAGCCTCGGCTCAGAGGAGCTGGGAGAGGTGCTGG
The DNA here is from genome assembly GCA_028858755.1 of Ara ararauna. Classification (NCBI taxonomy): domain Eukaryota; kingdom Metazoa; phylum Chordata; class Aves; order Psittaciformes; family Psittacidae; genus Ara; species Ara ararauna. Next base: position 9,252,599 of record CM054390.1, read on the forward strand.
ACTGTGTTCCCTGTGCTAAGACTGAAGCGCTGCATCCCACCCATGGTTTTACCTGCCAGAGCTTGGGCACAGGAGGAATCTACAGCGCTGGGAGAATCATAGAATCACTCCATGGTTTAACCTACAGCTCTGGGGGCTGCAACGAGGAGGGTTTTGAGCAACCTGCTCTAAGGGAAGGTGTCCCTGCCCCTGGCAGGGGGTTGGAACTGGATAAGCTTTAAGGTCCCTTCCAACCCAACCCATTCTACCACTTTAATGCTGTCTCCCTGTTGGAGCAGGTGGGATTTTGGCTGGAGATAGGATCATCCCCTGTTCCTGCTCCCCCATCACCATTCACCCAACCTGCACCCTGCATTGACCAAGCAAAAGCTGTGAACCCTGTTTAGAAAGGGTTGGGGGAACTGAAGCTAAAACCACCTTTAGGAATATGAGGGTTCTTTCAGCCCCTGCCCCAAATTCTTCACCACCGACTCCTATGAGCCTGATCCCATTTGTAATCAAATCTCCCTCCTGGAGCCTGTTCTGCCTCTCCAGGGGAAAGCTTTGTGCCCTTTCAGCAAAGGCTGCAGCAGCTCTCCTACGATCCTACCTGCAGCTACAATTAATTTGAAGACTTTAAGGAACCAACTGAATTGCTATTTCCTCCTTCAACATCAAACCGGGGCTGGAGATAGGGAAAGGATGCCAGGCTCTTCCAGCTCCATTTCCCCTGCTGAACGCTGACGGCTTCACAAAGCATTTCCTCCTCTCGTTCTCAGCAACAGCCTTTTCAGCTAGTGGTAACACAAACCTTTTAAGCAGCCTGACTGAACAGGGACTGACAAGGCAGGCGGGTATCTGTAACCAGCAATGATCTGCTGCCAGACAGCAATATACAGGGGGGGTGCTTTTGTTCTCCCAATCTTATAAAGGCTGCATTGACCCCGTGCTGCAGGAGCTCCTCATTTGGGCTCTGCAAATGCACAAACTGGTGCGCTCAATGGTGTTTTAATTTATTAACTGCTAGCCTAAAAGCTCACAAAAATTGACACCCGGGCTGAGGAGAGGAAGCGGAGGTTGTCAGATTGTGCTCCTCGTCCTCAAAGCACACGCAGGAACGTGAAAGCCCTTTTGGCCATAAATCTTCCAGTCTTAATAAAAAGGGCGAGAGCTTAAAAAAAAAGAGGAGGAGGAGGAGAAAAAAAGAGCCCAAACCCCACAAAACCTGATACTGCCATAAAAAAGGGAAAAAAATAGCAACTTGGAAGCCTCTGGCTTTCCTTTCCTCCTGATTAAATGCAGATCACAAGAGGATTTTATGGGAGGTAGAGCCGTTTTGCAGTGCATCTGGTCCCTGGTATTAATCTTGCAGTCATGCTGTATTAATGTGCCCCATTTCCCGCGCTGGCCTGGCTCGGAGCACCGCATACCTGCGATGATGACTGAGTCGGTTCGAGCGGGGCCGAATTTCAATGTCATCTCATGCTTGTGTTTATGAACAGCCAGGTGGTCTTCGTTTGTAAACCTCTGCAATGAAACCATTGAGAGAGTGGTGAATAAATGCATTGGGGTTTTACGGGTACATCCTGCAAGAGGATGGGGAAGGGGGAGGAAGAGAAAGCCGCTCAGAGAGCAACGGCAATGCAATCACTGCTGAGTGTTAAAGCTAAACCAGAGCAGTACATGCTGTGTGGGAAGTGGGGTATGGAAGGAAAATGCCATTCCACTGGGGCTTCTGGGGGATGAGGGACAGATATTGTTGTTAATAATAATAATAATAATAATAATAATAATAATGACAATACATTTTGCTAAACATTGCAACCGATGTCGGAGATGTAAACCCATCCCGCTCAGTCGGTGAGATGCTCCCCTTTATTGCTGGCTAATGAAGGGATGAATTAGGGGCCATTAGGGAATGGTTTTGGGATGGTATGTGGCAAAGCTGGCACCTGCCCGGTGATCCAGGCTGTGGCTTTATGGTGCACGATGGAGCGAGATGCCCACCGTGCAGCTTGCCGATGGCACAGCCGAAGCACGGCCACTGTGGAACACGGAGAGGGGGGATGCAGCATAAAGACTCCACCTGAAATTCCACCTGAATTGCAGGATAAAAACCCACCCGTGACAGCTTTAGGGATGTGCTGGGTGGGGGAGCCGAGTGCAGGGGGCTGAAACCCAGACAAAAGGGCGGCATCACCCATTGCAGGGCTGCTTTGAACGGCTGCACCAGCCCCAGGCATCGGGATCAAGGAAAGGGCAGGGGAAAGGGTGAGGCAGGGATGGGGTTAAAGCAAATCATCATAAAGACCCGAGGATAGATTGCGCCTCTCCTAATAGACTGCGACAAACCGGGAGCTGAGGGCACAGCTCGGGCCGTACCGCAGGATTTTTATGCATCCCGGAGCCGCGCGGCATCGGGCTCGTTTCTAGAAAGAGCTGCTGCTGCTGCAGTGAAACATTCCTGCCCTTTTCCCCTTCCTTTTGTCTCTCAGATGATCTTTAAGTTCCCTTCCAACCCTCATGATTGCGTGTGTCTCTTTAAAGCATCCAACAAACAACCCCAACCCAAAGCCACCTGTGTCGGTGAATCAGCTCAAGCATCACACCCCGGGTGCGCTCGCTCTTGCTGATGCTTATTTACAACTCAGATTTATTTGCTTTTATTAAGCAAATCCCTGTTTTCCAGGCTTGGAAGCTGCCACGGTGCCTTCCCGGGAGCCGTGTGACATAGGTGGGATGTTAGCAGAGGGAAGGAACAGCAATACTGAGACAACGGGCGCATCCGCACACATCCCATCCATCTTCCCCTTCAGCGCAATAAGGGTGTTATCAAAGCGTCCTTCAAACACACTCTAGGAGAAGGTGCTTTTGGTGATGACTCGTCACGGGGGCTCAAGTTCACACAAATTCAGAGCTCATGGGTCCTAACGGTGTTGCAGGGAGAAAAGCAAAGAGGTTTTGGCTGTGGAACTCCGGGTGGGCACGCTGCAGCTTTCCTGCTGCTGCTCCTCGATCTGGTCCGTAACTAAACCTTAACTACAATTTATTAATGGTTTTGTTAAAGACACACGTGTCCTGGGTTTCTTTATTCCCTGCAGCTTCCCAAACACAGCCTCCATTCCAACCAGCGCTACAAATCCCGGCGATGCCAAAGCATCCCCAAACAAAGGAGAAGCGAGCAAAGCGCCACCGTCCCTTTCCCGACGGGAAAAGACCAGATCTGCAGCATTGTTTTGCATCGCTCTTGTGGAAAAGCAAAAGGGGGGACACAGGGAGGGAAAAAGGGGGGGCACTGACACTTGGTCATGTTTCTGGCCCCAAAACCACCTCAGGTTTTTAAGGGGCTCAGCTGCCATCCCCGCTCGCCCTCGTGCCGCGGTGACAAGAGAATAGGTGGGTTATGGTAAGCGGAGAAAGATAAATCAGGGTTTCGGTGAGCAGCAAGGAGCAGCCGGTTCCAGATGAATACTGAGCAGGCAGGAGGCTGCTGCACCAGGAACACTGAGCACCCAGAGGCAGGGGAACAAGGAAAAGGAAGAAAATTCCCACTTCTGGTTTATACCAAAGATTCTTAGGTCAATGAGGGAAGCAGCACGAGGACGAGGTAGAGAACGGGGTCCTATTTCCCTCCCCGGCTCCACCACGGGCACGTTTCAGCCCAGCTTTGCTATAACTGAATTTATTTTAATCTTTCATTTTGCTCCATCGTTGGATTTTTTTATACTTCCCCCCCCCCCCCCCCTTTTTTATTTTTTCTAGGGCACTTTCCCTGCTTTCGGTGCGTGTTACAGCTCTATTTAACATCTTTATGTGGTCTCACAGGCTGGGGAGCTCTCTTTTTCCCTGCACAGAAATGCTCACAGACACAATATATCTTTCCACATACATTTCCAAACGCCGAAACCTAGAGGCTGAGTCTGGCACTTCAGTTCTAAATCATGTCATTTTACACAGAGAACGAAAGCGGGGGGAGAAAGGGGGAAAGAGGAGGGAGAGGGGGGAAAAAATGGAATGAGTTAAAGCCACAGCATTGGCTTTAATATTTAATCTCCTTCCATCAGCAGCTGCCATCCAGCAGTGTTATTTCAGCCCGCTATTCTGCGGGCGTCGGAATTAAAAGGAAGATGTAGACTATGAACTCTTTGGGATAACGAAAAGCAAAGGGCTTCACACCAAGAGCTGAGTAAAACCCGAGTTTCAACACCACCCATTGCCCCAAATCCTGCTTTTCTCTCCCTTTGGATGGCATTTGGGGTTTTGGAAAGCACAGGGTTGGGTTTATTTATCCCAGAGACTGTAATAGCTTCTGGGATAAAAGAGATTCAAGGCAGCCTAAAGCTGGCCACTCCGCATTCTTCACTCAAACAGGCTGTGACAGCTCCATCAATAAACGTGCTCATTTAAAAAGCTTTATTTAATAGGACACAATCCTTCCAGCTGGACCAACGCACCATCGCCATTAGAGCAAGAGCCAGAGAAGAAATGCAGGAGGCGGACGCGTTTAGTCAGACTGAGATTTTTTCCATGCCTTTAATAAGCACAACATGAGGAACAAGGGCTCGCTCAGGGTTTTGCCTTGCCTCTTGTACAGCTTACAACTGCCTTTGCTGCAGAAGAAGGGTCGGGCAAGCGACGAAGCCATCGCATCCAAGCCCACAGCCACGCGGAGCCCGGGTGCTCACTGCCTCTTTCGGCAGCTCCAGCACAGCTATTTTTTAACCTTGACAGTCATTTGCAGAGCACATAAACACCCTGGGCCAGTCATGCAGCCAAAAGGCAGTTTTAATATAGACCGGGTGTAGGCTACAACAGCACACACTGTTCCACGGGTGCCTGGTTGTAAAAAGACTTTACCGCACCAAAAGCACAAGCTGTGGTACAGAGCAGAACTGAAAGGGGCGAGGAGCCAAATCTGCCTCCACCAAGCTCATTACACAGCTGAATTAATCAGCTGTCATTAACACAGACACTGCTCCAACCTTAAACCCACCACAGTAGGTGTTATTCTGTTCCACGGACACCACGGAGCTGCCTGACATGGTTGAAACACCTGGAAAACAGGGCAAACAAAAGGAAAGGGCATGTGTCTACAGCTGCGGCACAGGAGGGGAGTGAGTGCACTAAGAGCTCCGTTGTGGATAAGCTGAGCTCAAAGTCACCCATTTTAAAAGGAGCCACAACAGGTTTGATTTCCAAAGTCCACCCAGCTGTGGTGATGCCCTAAAGCAATGATTGTGATGTGATCAGCCAGGGGTGAGGGGATGGGGGTGTCAGAGAATCATGGAATGGTTTGGGTTGGAAGGGACCATAAAGCTCATCCAGTTCCAACCCCCTGCCATGCACAGGGACACCTTCCACTGGAGCAGCTTGCTCCAAGCCCCTGTGTCCAACAGGGCCTTGAACACTGCCAGGGATGGGGCAGCCACAGCTTCCCTGGGCACCCTGTGCCAGCACCTCAGCACCCCCACAGGGAAGAGCTTCTGCCTAAGAGCTCATCTCAGTCTCCCCTCTGGCAGGTCTTGTACTGTCCCTACAGGCCGCTGTCCAAAGCCCCTCTCCAAGTTTCCTTTAGGCACTGGAGCTGCTCTAAGGTCTCCCCTTAAGCCTTCTCTTCTCCAGGCTGAACCAGCCCAGCTCTCTCAGCTTGGCTCCAGAGCAGAACTGCTCCAGCCCTCACAGCATCTTTGTGTTCTTGCTCCAATGGCTCCACATCCCTCTTGTGTTGATGCCCCAGAGCTGGATGCAGGACTGCAGGGCTTTGCCTTGCTCTCCTGTCACCTCCATGGGCGAGGGTTACCCACCTCCTTCACTTGGGGAACCTCCTGGTGGGAAGGACACAGGAGAGCAAGGCCAAGGCCGTGGGGAGATGCTGGACCTCCTGCACTCATCCCAGCCCACCCAGCATCCAAGCAGCACGTCCTCACCGCTTTTCCCGGCTGCGGCAGACCCGCTGCCTACGCCCCAGCCATCCATCTCGCTGCTGACAGGGCTCAGATGGATTTCCAGCCACTTGGCAGGCTGGAGAGATATTCCCCGTTCGCTCAGCACAACGGCAGAGGTAACTAATGCGGGGTCACGGGTGCCCCCAAGGGCTGGGTGCCCAAAGGTTATAGCTGTTACTGCTGGTGAGTGATGTGACCCCCCAGTTCTTGCGCAGATCTGGGCTCCATCTCACCCATTTCCCATCTGAGCAATGACAACGATAATTCCCTCCCTTGCAGAGAGGCTGTAAGGATTAATTCACTAATGTGCATAAAGTGCCCAGATACTGGAGTGATTCATAGATTTTAAAGGCCGGGGGGACCATTACAATTATCTACCCGCGACCACGTGAATCCCCAAATGGGCCCATTTCCACGGGAAAGGAGACGACGAGGAGGGAACACCGCAAAGACTTGTTGGTTTGAAAGAATGCACCGAGGGTACAGCTAAATTGTCTTATTTTTACACTTACAAGAGATGACACACACAGATTTTGGACCTGTTTCCTCTTGGAGGGTTCCCCCTGTGGCAGGGTTCGCCAGGCCAGCTTTCAGAAGAGCTCAGAGCCCAGTTGCTCCCACTGAGTCTCTGGAAGCAGCCAAGGCACCGAGTCGGTGCAGCTCGAAGGTGGCCGCAGCAGCTCCGGTTACTGAGCGCTTCTGGAAAGCTGGTTTCAGTGGCAGCATCCTTCTGCTAGAGGAGGGACGAGACGACACCTCCGCGAGCCTGAACAGGATAAATGAGAGGAAGAGTGAAGGTTTACGAGCGATCAGCTCCAGAATAAAAAACCCCACATCATTTATTGCACGTAGAGCATTCAAAGGGAGCTCTGCCGCTCCTCGAGCACAAAAGCCCTTTGCAGGAGGGGGAGAGGCTGCTGGTGGGCTGCGAGCTCAGCGCAGGCTTTACATTGAGAACGCCCCTGAGTCAAGGTCGTTTCACTCCAGCCTGTGGGGGGGGGGGGGGAAGAAAAGCAGAAAGAAGGATGAGAGGGAATTGTGCAGGAGTCGCAGCCACCGGCTCAGCGCCCGCAGCAGGACTTGGCTCCAGCGCTGCCGCAGCGGGGCCGCTTCTTGCACTGCGGCAGGATGCTGCTCTGCAAAGTGTTTGGGCTTCCAGCACCCGGTGCCTTTCCCACAGGCAGCAGGAAAAGCTTACTGCTACTCACTCAGGTCCTGTGACTATCAGAAGGGCAGCAGCCAGCTAGCTCCATGTGTAAGCAGCACGTTTGTGCAATTCCCCCACCCCACCCCAAACAGCATCAAGATTAAATCTTAAAATGTCATTTTTGGCTCAGGCAACACCAGGGACTGATGTGGCTGTGCCTTTTTCTTTACAAACCTGCTTACATCCTGTGACGAATTCACCTTCCTTTCCTTGATTTAAAACAGCATAAAGGAGAAAGAACAGGCAGCACAAACTCCAGCCTGTTTACAGGCAGTAAGGGGTGCAAAGCCACATTCAAAGCGCCAAAAAGCGCTTTAACAAACACTACTTTTGGGATGCACATTGTGCAAACCACAAGAATTTGGCTTTTTTTTCCTCCTTACAGAGAACCAGCTGCCTTTGGATGTTGTTTTTCTGAGGGGTCGGGTGATTGCTTATCACAGATCGGTGCTGCACAGCAGCATCTTCTCTGTGTCACATCATCTGCCCTCCTAATGCAGGCGGCTCCACATCAGGCTTCTCCCATCCTCTCCAGCGAGCTGAGAGAGAGCAGCAGCAGGGTTAAGACGCCAAAGCATGACACAGGACACTCCAGTTTCCCTGAGCTCAGTGCCTGGGAGGTGACAGACAAGCTGTATCTTTCATAAGGCAGCAACAACCAGAGGGAGAGGATATTTTACAGGCTGAGTATTCGGCTCCTACCAAATCACTGGCAATGAGTGCTGAGATGCAGAGGCTGCTCCCCAAAACTTCCCTGCAATTTAAACAAAGAGCTAAGCAGGTTCTGGAGCCCATCCCATCCCCATTCCTCCTTGGCCAGAAGGGCAGAGCATTTAACTCCGAGTAGGTAAATAATTTAATTTACATTTCTATAGCTCCCCATATCCCAGAGGGCTTCTCATACACATGCCCCTCCACTGAAATGCAGGTGTTTCAGCAGGGGGGAAGGCAGCAACCATCTGGCCTAGAGCACACCATACAGCAGTGAGGAGGGAAGCCAAGGACACACGGGGCAAAGTCTTTAATAAACTCTCTGTTCAACTTTGCTTCTTCTCTTTATGATGATTTTAATGAAGTCTGATATGGCAGACACCGCTTCTCCTTCAGCCTGAGCTGAGCATTGGCACGTCTGACTGCAGGCAAAACCAAGCACCATCCCTCTGGAGCAGCCAACCAACCTGCTTGGCCAGGAAGCCATTTATCCCAGAGGGATTTAACCTGGGTTGGACACCGGCTGCCTTTCCCATCAAAGCCATCTCCAGCTACTGAGGAATTTCTCTGCAGTGCACCAAAGGACCATGAACCAACCTTCTCTCCTCCTTAAAGGGGTGCATGTAGGCAAACAGCAGATGGTTGAGGTGGTTTATGGAGCACTCGGGGAGAAAGCAGCCCCTCATTTTGCCCTAAGTACACCTGGCCCCACAGACAAGGAGCCCTCAGTGCCTCAGAGGCACCGCTCCATCAGGAATTACAGCCCAAACCCCAGGATTCAAACCTGAGCTGGGCAGATCAAGCTCCTACATCTCCGCTGGGTCTATTCGACGGGAGAGCAGGCAGAGTTTGCTAAGACACCGCTATCCTCCTGCAGTGCTTGAGTGATGCTCGAGGGCGATGGACACCCGAGGGGCCACGTCTGCTCCTCCTGAGCTCTCTGTGGGCAGCTCCATCGTGGCAGCAGCAGCTCTCTGCAGCCAGACACAGAGCATGGATGCAGGGAGCTGCCCGAGGTTACACCACATCGGCGGCACTCGCTTAGAGCCGTCATAATTATTTCCTTCCACACGGTGGAGCGGTTTTCAGGCTTGTTTGGAGGCAAGTGAAGGTTATTAAAACCCATGTATTAATTACTGCTGCCACATAAGTTAAGAGGAGAGGCACAGCGGTAATTAAGGGAGGTGAGTGAGGAGGTGGAGCTGCACAACGTCAGCGACTCCACAGCTTGTGCCGATGGATTCACGCTGGCCCCATGGGAACCCCCAGATCGTTCCAATGTGGATGTGAATCATTATTACATCCCCTGCTCGAATCCCAGCAGCAGCAGCACAGGTTTGCAGTGTGACCTTGGGCAAGCCATCAATTCTTCCCCTACCTACCAGACAGAGCAAATAAAAGGGGGGAAAAAAGGCACAATCCTTCATGAGGGCGTTAGGGAAGACGGAGCCAACTGCGCACGCAAGTACCAGGAGCCATGTGAGAAGCACTGCAGGAAAATAAAGAATATATATTAACAAAGGCAATTACAGCTGCGTTGCCCTGAGAGTATTTCAAGTGTGGGAGCTCAGTGATTCATTAGGAGCTCAGCATCTCTTCCCGTCACAGGAGCTGGGGGATAGAGCCCAAGGAAAGCAGGCAGAGGCACGGCAGCTGGGGCTAAGGGAAATTCCTGCCCTGCCCTACTGCTCAGCTGGGGCTGAGCTGGGTTAGGAAGTTGTGTGGCATTGCGGGAGGAAAAGGGTGAATTATGCAGCTGGGTTATTCATGGGTGTGATGCAGAGAAAGGATCCTGAGCCCCTGTCACGGTGGTAGAGAATGAAGGGGAAAAAAGAAGGGAAACCAAACAAAGAATTCCCCCCAAAGCCTTCAGATCTACCACAGAAACCCAATCTGGGCTCCTGCCTCCCCCTGCGTGGCTCTGCTGTTTACCAAATGAGTCACTCTTCCTGCCTTGAACACTCCACAGCCCCTGAATGAAGAATGTGGGAGCAAAAACCCTCCTTCTCAGCAAACAGCACCGGCCCCGCACGCAGCTGCGTGCGAGGGGATTCAGAGTGCAAAGAGCAGCAGAGCAGGAGCCTCCTTCCCCGCATACCCTGAGAAACAAGACTGTAACGTGTAAAACTCATTCAACCCCAACCTGGAGTGGATGGATTTGCCTGCAGGGCTGTGGGTTTGTGCTCGGGGAGGCTGCACCGGGATCTTAAACCGCCTCTGGATGGTGGCCAAGCCTGTCAGTGCCGCATGGGTGAGGAGAGGCTTTGGCAGCTCCATGGTATGGGCTATTCCTGCTTCCCTGCTCCCTGCCAAGTCATGGAAGGAGCCTGGGGATGCTGCCCCAGGGCTACCAGTGAGCTTGGAAACAGAGGTACAGGGAAATGGAGGGGTTGGAGCCAGCAGGACTGAGCCTAAAGCAGGATCTGGATCTTGCTTGGATCTTAGCTTCCCCAGGCAGCTCTGTGGGAGCAAGGGTGTGTGGCTGGGTCCTTGAGCAGCACAGCAGAGCTGCAGGGAGCTGCTGTGCCCATGCATGGGACGGTGACATCTCCCTTTCTGTACTTACCCCAGGAAGAGAAAGCAGTGCTAGGAAAGCGGAATTCCAGCAGTGGATTCTACTCCAAACAGCCTCAACTCCAATCCAAGCCCTTTACGCTCGTTCCCAAAGCTAATTCTCAAGGGTTAAGGAGAAGGGAGGTTAAATTTGGTCTCATCTGAGAGGTTTGGGGGGTGTCTGCTCAGAAGATGCCTGCACCAGGCTAACAGGATCCTCTCGCTGCTGCACTATTGTTTCAGGGCCACAAGAAAGCTGATCCTAAAGGAAAAGTTAGCTCCAATGGGAAAAAGCTCTCATTGTGCCAGTGCTTGGAAGCTCTCATTGTGCTGAAGCTTGGAAGAGCCTCCGTGACTCAGCCTTGACCTCTGAACACCACTACAATTAGGAAAAGGATGCCACGGTCCCCATTCAGGTTTTTAATGCACTGGAATGTTGACTTCCTTCAATTCATTGGTGATATTGGGTATGTGCCCACCCATTCACGGTGTGTGAGTCTCCATCGCCTGAAAACAGGGGTGGGTTTTGTAGGCCTGAGCTTGGACCTCTCCAACAGCAAATCTGGTGAGAGCAGCATGTTAAATGAAGACAGAATTCAGGTGGTTTGGGGTTTTTCCCCCCTTTAGGGGTGGCATTTGTTAGCTGGAAAGAACATGCTGTAAGGAAGTGCAGACCCACAGAACCGTGGAATGGTTTGGGATGAAGGGACCTTAAAGTTCATCCAGTTCCAACCCCCTGCCACGGGCAGAGACACCTTCCACTAGAGCAGCTTGCTCTGCCTATAGTGAGAGGTACAAGTGCTCAGTGGGGCCAGCTCCTGTCTCCACGTATATCCCAGTGCAAGATGTGAAACAAGAAACTGAGGAATCCACCAAACCCCGGCAGTGATTCCCACCAGGCCAAAGCCATTCCTGCCCTCGCATCCCTTCCCATCCACCTTTACTCACAGAGCTCCACATCTTATCCTAAGGCACAATTCCCATTCTCTACCTCCCTTCACCTTCTTTATTCCAAGCAGCCCCTAAAGCACGACCAGCCTCCCACAACGTCTCACCAAGGCCGTGCATCCTTCCTTTGTGCCTCCCCACATGTGCTTTTGGCCAACCCACAGAGCTCCTTCCCTCTTTCTCTGCCCCTGCTTCCCAGATACAGACACAAAACCCAGCCCTGTCTTTTATAAGGCCCATGATAAGTTGTCAGGTGTCAACTCAGCACCATAATTAAGCTTTTAAAAGCAGATACGCAGCAAAAAACCCTTCCAATTCCTGGCGCTTGACTCGTTTTGCCTCTTGGAAGAGCCACCTGGTTTATCGTAACAGGTAGATTTATGGGCATATTAACGCGGCGCTGCTGCTCCCACCCTGATGAGGTTCTCAGTGACCCTCTTTTCGCTCAGGATTTATGGGTTTCTATTGCAGAGGGCTCTAACTCCAAGCTCTTTGCCTGACTCCAGCCTCCAGCAGGAACATCTCCCACACTCAGGCTATGGAGCCTGTTTTTTCCACCCCAAATCAGCTGCAATCATTAGGCAACAGCACCGACATTCAAACAATGCCAAGTTTTCCTCAGCAAGTCACGTCAGGTTCACGGGGAATCACAGACCTGTTTGGGTGGGAAGAGACCTTAAAGCTTATCTAGTTCATCTAGTATTCATTATATGAACATAGAGGTGAGATTTAGATTAGATATATAGAATCATTGAATGGTTTCATTTGGAAGGGACCTTAAAGCTCCTCCAGCTCCAACCCTCTGCCATGGGCAGAGACACCATACACTAGAGCAGGTTGCTCCAAGCCCTGTCCAACCTGGCCTTCAACACTGCCAGAGATGGGTCAGGCACAGCTTCTCTACTGAACCCATTCCAGTGTCCCACCATCCTCATAGCAAAGTCCTGCTCTTCTCACGTTCATTTCCACACATCTCACAACCCCTGGAATGACAGAGCTCACAACGGGGCCATCTACACCCCACAATTACACCCAGGAGTGCATTAACCCACTCCCAGCTCTCCAGACCCAACCAAATCCTCAGCAAAAGCCTTTCTGTGCCTGGAGTGAGCTCCCAGCTGCAATTCACACCAGCCCAGGGCCCTCACTCACTTCTAATTGCCTCCCGTATATACCCTTTTAACATCCCTTTCCACCTGCAGCCCTTAATAAAGTGGATAAACTCTTAAAGTGCAAGCAAAATGAAGAGGAGATAGAAGCAACATAACACAAGCAGCTTTGCCATCAGCTTTTCCCCACCGTGTTTGATCTACAGCCTCGAAGGCAGAGATCCCCCCCGCCGCGGTGCCAACAGGGTGATGATTCAGCGATGTGGAAATACACAGCTGAGGTCACCAAAAATCACTGGATTCGCATCTTTGGGTCCTTCCCATTTTGCTGCCCCCATTCCAGGCTGCAGGACATAAAATTTCACACGCAGGCAAAGCAAAAGGCATTGAAATTCTCTTCTACAGCTCACAAATGGTTGGAGGTTTATAGCAAGCAGCACGTAAGCCTCTTGAAAAGGAGCCCAGCTACCACAGCAAGCACAAAGTGGGTTTAATACCAAAAACGTGTGCAGGAAACACCTCCCCCAGCCTCAGGAACAAAAGCCTGGATTAAGACCCTAGCCAGGAGGTGAATTAGCAGCTTTTCTAAGGGCAGAAGCCAGAATGAAGATGTCAAAGCGATGCTGTGCCATGAGGAGCTCGCGCTGTATCCTCAGCACTGGCTCTGCAGATGTCTGGGGTAGCAGAAGCACTGGGGAAGGTAGAAGCATAAGGCAACTAAAGCAAAGAGACAGCAAGACACACACAAGCAAGGCTGCAGAGGCATGATCTGCTCTTTAAGCCTTGCTTAAATAGCTTTAAATCCAGTCCTATTATCTATTATAACTGAGCTTTAGTGCTGCTGAAGCTCTCGTCTCCCTGCCTGAAGCCACATGAAGGGGCTTTAAGCAGATAAACAGAAGTGATGCTTTGAATTGCTGTCAGCTATTTGACTGACCCCCAAATGAAGCCCCCCTTTCTGCCAAACTGCTACACAAGATGCATTTCCCATTTACCAATAACCTGAACTAGTTCAGCAGCCCCCCAAATCTCTGCCCTGCCCCAAAGCCTGGCTCAACCTTCTGCTAGAACTTCACTTGATGGACCTGTTTCATTTGCAGCCTTTAGTGCCGAAGATGAATTGACAGCTTGTTTTGCAGTGCTGCAGAACTCTCCCACCCCATCCCCTCTACACACACACAGCTCTTTATTGTCTACATGTTTACTCTCAGGGGGAATTTGAGGACTTTAATGGTTTTATTGTTTTAATCCAGCATATATAAAAGAAATTATTTGAGGAAAACAGCTGCTCCAAGTGCTTGGAAGTGGTGGAGCTGTTTCTCTTCTGGCAGCATTAAGCAGGTGTTAACAAAACATGATGCTCCTCCTCAGATGTACCACGGCAGGAGACTTGTAGGGCTGGTAGCAAGAGCTCAGTCCTTTCCTCTCCCACCCAGGCCCTGCTTTAGCCTCAATTCATCCTGCCCAGCTCCACTCACACAAGGGTGGCAATGAACAAGTCCCCTCTTGCTGCCTCCTGCACACAAAGGGACTGCTGCAGACCACCCCTGTGCCTTGTTCTTTACACACAGAGAAGGAAAAGCCCCAAAAGTGGGGGTTTACTCTCTTTCTGACATGCAAGCACCAGCCCTTTGTGTGGCTACAGCATCACAACCCCCGCGGCGGCAGGATAACGCAATGGCTGCCCAGCAAATCCACCTGTCTCTCTCTCTATATATATACATATAAAATCCACAAATAAATGTATTTATTGTGAGCTTTTACACCTCAACCGAAGAGCTGACTCTTTAAGGGAGGTTCTCATGCAAAGCAGCAACCACGGAGGGAAATGTCAGTCTAAACCCCCCCCCCCCCCCCCCCCCCGAATGCTTCAAAAAGGCACTATCAGCCCTCTATAAGCAGCTCCCCTTTTGAGCTCAGCTCTCACGAGAAATCTCTGCAAAGGACTTGAAATTACAGGTTAAAGGGGTTTTTCCACCCTGCTCTTCAGCAATGAGATGCTCAGGGGGGTGTTTTCTCCCCACCCAGTGTATAAGGACACAGCATCTCCTGTTTGCCCGCGCTCTGGCAGCACCGCGGCGGCCGGGAAGAGCCGCATGGATCGCCCGCCCGCTGCCGCAGAGGGGCGGAGCGGCCTCCTCCAGCCAACAAAGCCCGTTCCCATCCCAGCGAGAGCATCCCTGGGACAAAAAGAGAGGATTTGAGCCGCCTTTCCAACGGGCAGGAGCCGGCGCTGCCCGCCTCCCGGTGCCTCTGCAAAGCTCGGTTGTGTCCTTCTGGGATTAGAGGGTGCAACAGGGGAAGTGGGCTCAGGAAAATAGAAACCCACTGGTTATTGAGATAGTGAAATAAAACAAGGTCAGGGGGTTGGTTACTAACATCCATCTCCATGCAGGGACTCAGAAGCAGGAGGAGAACACTCCTGCCCCTTCTCCTTGCAACCTAAAGCATCCTCCTCAGTATTGTTTTTGCTGGGAAGGAGATGGAAGCCTCAGGAAGGGTCCCCATACTTGCTTTTTTAATCCTTAAACAGCCACTTGATTGGATTTTGTGCAAGAATCTAATAGAAAATGCTGAAAACTCCTGCACCCCTTTGAAAATCAAGTGTATCTGTGATAGTGAGAGGTATCCCTGCCCGTGGCAGAGGTTGGAAATCGATGATCTTCAGGTCTTTTCCAACCCAAAGCATTCTATGATTCTCTGGTCCGACATTAAAGCTCCATGCTGCATCCATGCTTGGGGAGTATCTCATGCAGTACCACACAAAGCTGACAGGTAGCAAGCGAGGCTTTGACTGACAACTAAAACCCCCCACAAAACCAAACAGCCTTGTGTTTAAAAGACTGCTTTTAAATAAGGAAATATTTTACTGGCCAAGAAAACAAATCAGAGCTCAAAAGAGGAAGAAAAGCCCATTCCTGAGCATAAGGCAGGTTTTGATTGTATCTTAAGATCTCTTTCCTTTCCCTACCAGCCCTCCTCCTTCTACCACCTCCAAACCCAGTGCCCTGCTCTCATCTGCTTGATGAGGGATGGTTCCTGCCCTCCAGTAGGGATGGATCAGGATCAGCTCACACGAGGTTAAACTCCCAAGCCACGAACAGCGTGGCGGGGCCAGCTATGGGAGCGCACAGCCGCCAACAGCCTTCTGCTCCCGTTAAGCTCAGGACCACAAGCTAGCTTTGAGATCAGTCTAATTGCAAGTTAATAAAAGCTTGGCTTAATTTATGGCTCCATGCTAGCAGCACATGCAGTTTGCATTTATGACATAGAGCAAGAGCTTTAGATAAGGGCTGAGATTAGTTCGGTCCCAGCAGAAACTGTGACTGGGAACTCCCTTAAAGCAAAAAGAGAAGGAACCATTCCCTGTGAGTGCACGGGCTTATCTGGGGGTATTTTTGCAGCCCTGATCATGCTCCCAGGAAAGGGGAAACCCTCACAGTCAAGAACTTATTCCTAATAGTGGAGAGGGACTTTTAACAAGGGCACACAGTAATAGGACGAGAATGGCTTTAAACTGAAAAGGGGGAGACTTAGATTTGATATATGGAAGAAATTCTTTACTATGATGGTAGTGGGACACTGGAATGGGTTGCCCAGAGAAGCTGTGGCTGCCCCAGCCCTGGCAGTGTTCCAGGCCAGGTTGAAGCAACCTGCTCTAATGGTAGGTGTCCCAGCCCATGGCAGGGGCTTGGAACTGGATGAGCTTTAAGGTCCCTTCAACCCAAACCATTCCATGATTTTAATATCTAATCTCCCTTATATGCTCATATTTATATAATATGTTCATATTCATATAAATATATATGTTGATACATATATGAGACTGTATAGGAACATATCCTAGTGTGCACTCTCTCCCTAAATATACATTTATAGCTGCTGAGTCTGCAAGCCACCCATCAAAGAGCAGATGGTTTAACAGCCCAGCTTTCCCTGGAAATCAGGCTCGACGGAAGGAAGGTTAAAGGCAGTTTTTAAGCAGCTCTGAAGAGAACAGGGCTGCTGCTCTGCAGGCAGGATGGGTCCCCTCACCCAGGACTCCCCCCCCAACGCCCCTTCCCCAGCACCGCAGCTCGGCAGGAGCTGAGTTTCTGCTGTGATTTGCGAGCACTTGAAGAATCCTTTGGGACTATAGAGGTGCTCCAAAAGGGCAATTAGATCCATTACTGGCTCTTCTATTGCCCCATGAAATAGGTTTACTAGTTGTGTGCCGCCTCATATACTCCAGTTTTATGCCAAAATGAACAAGGATGCTAATGAACGACTGCAGAGCGCGGATGCGGCGGCCGGCGCGCACGGATCATCCTCCAGTCGCATCTTCTCTGACAGGCTCTGCATTAATGCTGCTTCCTGCAGATTTGGAGGTGTTATTCAGGTATTCTGCAGCCTCGGCACAGCGTGTCTTAGATGATAAAGGAGAGGAAACAATGCAGCTGTTTCGTCAAATCCAAAGGTGCTATTTCTTCATTTTCATTGTTGTGGTGGCCAATCTGGCTCACAACTCCTAATGGGGGCTTGGTCGAGAGCAGCCCTGGGGCAGGGAATGTAAAGGCCATCACCAAACCTCACTGTACCTCCAGAGTAGGAAGCCAAAGTCACAGCCCAGATGCTAAGAAAATCCAAACTAGGAGAGAACTAACATGAGTTGAAGCTATTGATCTCTGCACCTTAACCAGTTTGTGTTCGAAGCAGTTACTTCACACACACAAAACCCACGGATCCATTTCAAACACCAAACCTGGGAGGTTCCTCATCAAACACACAGCAGAGCCTTCTCAAGCACGTCCAGAGACCTTTTGCTAGTCAAATCCTAGTGCTACACATGCAGTGCACACAGGAGGACGATGCAGCAACAGCCTGAAATGCATGGAATAACCATTCCTGCGCAAGTCTTGCTCTTTAAAACAGAATGGCTGTAGGGGTGGATGTCCCAGCTTGTGACTGGCCCTGCTAGAAGGAAAAAGCTGGTTTCACACCCCCAGCCCTTCACATGTGGCTGCAGAAGGGTGAGGAAGAAGAGGAGCACCTAACCATTAAGGGGAAGACCTCAGCGGTCTCTGCATGCTGCTCTCAGCCTCCCATACCAAAGGCTGCCAAGGAAGGCATTTGGCAGCAGGGTTAAAGCTTATCCACCTGCCAGGAAGGAGAGAGCAAGAAATCCAGCAAGAAAGGACACTGTTCCCCGTTCCACTTCCATGTGCCAGAGCAGGAACAGGGTGTTGCAACAACCCCGAGTCTGCACTGCAGCAACCAAGGGGTATTTTTGAACATGGGGAGGGAGTGGAAGGAAAGGCAACGAAATAGAGGAATCAGCAGTCCAAGCAAGGGGTAGGGATGAAAACCAAGCCCCACGCTGAGGGGGGGGACAACAGCTCAGCATCATCCTGCCCCATGGCACGAGGCCATCGCCTGGCACTGGGAACTGCGACAGTGAGCGCAGGGAGAAGCCTGTGGGAAGCCCTTGAGAAAGAAAAGCCTTTTCCTTTATTCCTGAGAAGAAGCAGCTTCCAGGTTCCTCATGGCTGCTGGTTTCCAGCTTTCCAAAGTACCCTCAGTGCGTGCATGGAGGACACCAAAGCAGCTATCTGGCTAAAAGCACAACTCCTTCTCAGCACCTCAGCAGCCAGAGGGGATGAAAATGGGATCTCCTACAAGGAATGAACCACTGAGGTTTCATGTTAGCAGAGCTGAGCTTTGGCAGAGTCTGCTGTGGCTGCTCCTTCCCAGAGCCACGGGATTGGAGCAGGGGTCCAGCAAGTCCTTTTGGCATCCAGGCTCTTATTTAGAAGAGGGGAATCTGGAATGTTGTCCAGAGCCATTTCCATCTGACAGACAAGTGTCTGTGTGGGTTCAGCGCTCACACACGTGCTCCAAATGCAAAGCAGAGCTGGCACGCTCCGAAGTGGCAATGAATCCCAGGCAGTGGAATGATAAAGATTTTTAACTTACAGGAAATGCTGCTATTAAATAATATTTAAGTCTTAATTATATTTTAAAACAGTCATTTTGGAAAAAAAAAGAACTTCTATGACAGTGCTTTTGTAGTTAAAGGTCTGTCAACATTTCCATTTTAAACCTTCATTTCGAGGGGCTTTATAATTTGGCCATAAAAATTCATTCCAGGCTGGAACTTGGCATAGAGGGGCTCAGCCCAGGAGCAATATTTTTTATTATCCAATTTGGTTTAAATTGGTTTGGCCGTTTTTAAGTTATAGGAGTGTAAAAAATAAACGTTTCCTGCTTTCAGATGCCTTCCCAAGCTTCTCTGTATTCCAAATTAGCTTTCCCCCTCCCCGCCTCCAAAACCTACCTTCAAACAAGAGGTGGGAGAGCTCATTTCACTCTGCTGACAATACATGAGTTACAATTCCGATTAATCCACTTCTTTTCATGCTAACAACCTCAAGAGTTACTATAACCAAACACTACTTGTATGTGGACCCATTACAGCCTGTAACTGCACTGAGATTTGTGGAGCATCTGCCATTGTGGGCTGGACGTGCAGGTCCTGCAGCTGGGGAGGCCTCCATTTGAAATCCACAATGAACTCTGGAAACCTGCCTCCCTGTAAAACCATAGACAGACCTTCCACCAACATCTCTGTAGGATTTCATTTCAGCTTCCTATAAAAAGGCTGCAGATGTGAAGCAAGAAGGAGCACACAGCTCGGAATTCCTCACTACGGAGCTGCAGCCCTTTCCTTTCCATTTCAAACCCTGAAAAGAAATGGGAGTTTATGGCTCAGCTCTTCAAATCATCCGGGTGCAGTAGGGACATGGCACATACGTGATGCTATTGCTAACACAGACAAGTGCTCGCTGTGCCCAAGCTGACACAAAGCTCAGGGCAGGGTTTTATTCCTGCTCCATCCTTAACATCCACCATTTCTCATTTTAATACTGAGAGGGGAAACATCCACCACAGCTCGAACCCAACAGGGAGCGATGCTTTGGGGCATGTTGGGAAGTCTTGGCACTGCCTGGAGCCACCTGCATGCGCTTGGAGATCATAGAATCATGCTTCCAAGATCAGATGAGATGGGAAGTGCCTCTGGTGTGAGCCAGCCCTGAGCTTGGGTCCCTGGTGACATGCAGCATCCAGCCCCTCTGTGTCGTGGTATCACCTGGAGCTGAGACCCAACATCAATCCATGTGAGCCTGGAAGGGGCAATTGTGAGTCCTGCTCTTGGCCTGTGAGCCTCACAGGCAGCTCTGGGGACTGACATTCCCCATCTTGCTCCACAGAAGAAGGCTCAGCTTTCCAAGGAATAATGCTTCCTACCTCATTGAATCATTGGGTGTTAAAAGCCTGATTGTTTTAGGACAAAGGCCTGCGTCCAGGTCCAGTCCCACTCATTTCCCATGCCAGGACAGTAACAACTCCTACTGGAGGCCAGGGTATCATAACCGTGCTTAATAACCACTTCCATTCCTGCTTGCTCTAACAGCAGGCAGCCAGTTAGGCTGGAGTTCCTCAAGGATTCAAGTTGAACCCGGAATTTCTTAGGCAGTTTGTCTGGCTTCCCTTCCTTAGCTCCAGGAACAACATCTCCAGAGGCTGTTAAATCAACACACAACCATTTCTTTATGTACATGCTCATATTCAAACCAAACACAGTTGGGTCCTGCATGGTCCTGGCCAGGGCCGGCAGCAGATCCCAGCAGGGCTGAGACTTCCCAGTGGTAAAGGTGGCTCTTGGCAGCTTCCATCACGGGATATTTCCTTCCATTTTGCTTTACAAAGGGATGAGAGAAGGATGGGAACAAAGCAGACCTTTGAAATCATACTAAAGATGCTTTGTTGAAAGCAAAGAGTCACCAGCACTTCTTCCTCTGTGCCTGCCTACCTGCTTCAGTTACTCTGCAACTGATGGCCCTGCAGGAACAGGGACAAGACTCATTCCTCACACTGGTGGAGCTGGTCCCTTCCTGAATGTGGGATGAAGATACACGGGTGTAAATCACGGCTCAGGCTGCCAACAGCCATGACTTCATGGCTGGAAATCCCATGGAGTGACCACAGCACCACGCACATCCTGGACCATCCCAAAGCTTGAGCTGTGATGAGGAGAGTTCACAGCCTCTCAGCAAGAGAAAAGCCATTGCCCCCCCCCCCCCCCCCCATACCAGGACTCATATAAAAGGAATAATCTATATTCGTTTGGATTATACAAGCTACAAAACCCACCTCAGCTTCAGTTCCACATTTAACCAATCTCAGAAGCCATTTGTTGCCTCGTATATTACAAGGCAATAGAGATTTAAGGGATAATGGTCATGGCGGCAGAGTATACAAAGCAATAAACTGCTTTTGAGGTTGGTTAAATGCCAAGTGATGCTGAGGCCTCAATGCCATAAACATTATTTCTATTATATGACAAGATAAGAGGATACAATAAACCACAAAGAAGAAAAATCATCTTCTGGCCTCATGGAAGTTGTGGGCTCTGCGTTTCTCGGATGCTGCCCAAGCATCACCTCAGTGCCACAGGTTTAAAGGGAATAAACTGGTAAATTAAGGGGAGGTTTCAAAAGCAAATGGTTGTTTGAGGAAATGGCCTCAATGTGTAACTGGAGCACTGGAATTAGGACCCCAGTGATGATTTGTGTTACTTATGAACAGGGAAATGGCGTGGAACGGGGAGGCAGAGCTAGGAAAAGTCCTGCTCCCAGCAGAAGATACTCAATACTATGGCCCCTCCATTAGGTTGGCCAACAGGAGTGGCCCAAACAGTCTTATTAATAAAGATGTTTCTCCTTTATGACACTTCATAAAGCCTCAAGTATCCAAAGCCTTCAGGAGAGGAGCAGAAGAGCAGCCTGAGGAGAAGGACCTGGGGGCGTTGGTCAATGAGAAGCTCCCCATGACCCAGCTGCAGAGTGCGCACACATCAGCCCAGCTTAGTTGCACTCGAGAGTCAATGAAAGCCTCACTTGAGGCATTGCTCTGGGGCTTCTGCTCTGTGTATTCTGCCTCCCTCCTCATCCTCAGGCAGCAGCACAAACGGGCATGTCCCTGCTGTAGGATACTTCTCCCTCCACGCATAAAGGACACGGGGAAGCGGGTAAGGGAAGAGCTCAGTGCCATATGTCCTCTTTGAGGAGAAACCAGATGAATGACCTTGAGAAGAATCTGGTTTAAAAGCCGGATCTGCAGCACACTGCGGTGTCAGCTGTGGCACAGCAGCCTCGCTGTTGGGAAGCGATCTCGAGTCCATGCTCCAAAAATAGCCACCATTCAAGACCTAGCAACCAAAACATGTTTACAGCCCCACCGAAAGCCCACTAACTGGGATGATACGAGGGGTACAGCGAGATCTGCCCGTCTATTTTTGGTGGCTATTCCCTCTTCCCCATCCTCACTTCCCTGAAAAGCTTGACAGCCTTTCTCTGCATAGAAACAGGGAAGGAAAGGAAGGAAAAAGGACATATACCATAAAAGACAGGGCTGGTACCAGCTCCAGAGGGAAAGCAGCAGCTTATGGTTCAAAGACATTACATTGGGAAGCAAAATAGGTTTTTTTCTTCCTTCAAAGGGGGAAAGTCATCTCTGGCTTCACAGTGTCTCCACTCTCCCCTTCAAATCAGTTCTCCTTTCTCCTTCTCCCGTGCTGCAGCACATTGTAGTGATTGCAAGAGGCAAATCCCTAACTGTAGTGAGTGGAAAAGGACTGGGGGGATTTGTCCCCATGCCCCTGCCCCAGCCAACAGTGAAATCCAGCAGCTCATCTCAATTTACCCAGGGCCGAAGCAGCCTGCTCCCATGGGAGCAGCCCACCAAAACCAGAGTGCACCCCTCAAACAGAGGAACAGCCAAAAGAAGAGGAATCTGCAGGGATAAAAACATGCCAATGGACTGGGCATGGGATCAAAAGTCTGGAAATGGAAGAAACAAAGACGCTGGAGCCATGTGGTGAAAGGGCCTGGTGAGCCAAGCACTATCCTGCGATAACCCAAGAGGCTCGACAGCCATCCCATTCCAGCGGTGGTTTTCCTAAGGAAAAAGCACCCAAGGTCTTAAAAGAATCAGGAAAAAAGGCTGAATCCTGCAGGAAATTTCACCATCTCCAGTGATCCCAGCCTGGAACATGGGATGCTTGGGGGGGCATTTGTGTGCCTGGGTGAAACAAAACCAGATCCTCTTCAGAAAGCTCAAAACTCTGGATTACCCAGGGTCTGACAGGAGCCACAGGCACCAGCATCTGTGGGAAGTCAGGATGCTCCTCTGGCAGATCACACAGAGCGAAGTTTAAAGCCAAAGGTCTGGATCTTTGGGAATGAGGGAATGAACAGAGAGAGGTGCAGCCCCCTCTGACCCCAGTTAAGGCTTCACTTTAACAAGAATCCCCACAGAGAAGCTGTTTCTGATGGGGCTTGTCAAGGGGTCAGGGTTTAGTGCCAAAAGGCAGCACAAGCTGCTGGGGAAACAATGCAGCACGTGCTTTGGAGGCTGAGCCCTGCAGGCAGCTGCTGGGCACCATCAGCCCCCCAGCTTCAAATTCACATTCATTTTAAGATCCAAAGCAACCCATTGCATTCTCCTTGTGCTCAGCTCAGCACAACCACCCAATCTTACTCCACTTGCCCCCGAAAGCCCAGCTCATCCAGTGTTAATTTTAGCTGATGATGGGTTTGGGTACCACCGAGCTCCTCCAGAGGTACTGCTGCATGTTAGTGGGGAGTAGGATTTGGGAAGGCTCTTAAAAACCTCCAATGTGAAGCTGTGAGCAGAAAAGAGGATGAAATAACACATGGAAGACTTACAGGGAGAGGCTTGGAGCTGGGTGTATTTAGTCCAAAGGAGTGTTAAGGAGGATTTGATCAATCAGTGCATACCTACAGGCATCACAAATTCAATAGGAAAGATCTTCTGTCTAACAAACCAAACTGAACCAGACCCATAACCTGGAAGCTGCAGCCGAATAGGTTTAGATTGGGGATAAGGCAGCATTTTTCCTTACCAGCAAGAAGAATTAACTATGAGAACAACTTGACCAAGGGCTGTGGCGAATTTCCCAGCACTGGAAATCTTTTCCATCAAGTTTGGATCGTCACTATTTAATGCTATGCTCTGAGCAGGTAGTGAAGGACGTTCTACGAAGCCGTGCACGAGGTCAGGTTGGATCCCCATGAATCATCGTGCTCTGAATTACCCCGATTCTAACATTTCAATATTAACATGAAGAATTGGCAGAATTACCCATAAGCAGCAGTCTGGAACAGCACAAGGAGGAAGCAACCACCTTTATCTGTCATTTGTGGGAGATTGGGGGAGATTAAATTTAAATACATTGTTGTTTGCCTTAATTGCGTGTTTGAATCCGAGCTGAAGGTTGTATGATTGAAGTGCTCACACCATTAAGTGCTCAAATACAGCTCATACATTTTAGAAATGACTTGCACAATTTCACAGCCAAAGAAGTACAAGATAAAAAGCAGCCTCCCAAAAAAAAAAAAAAAAAAAAAAAAGAAAGAAAGAAAGAGGAAGATCACCTGCAAGTGAATGGAAAAGGCTTCGGATGAGACTGGAGTTAGAATGGCCAGAAAGCTGAGATACAACAATGTATTGTTACAAAGCCCCAATCTCCAAGAATTACCAGATGAGATTTTGGCCCTATTTCTGTGCTCTAAGAATAAACATGGCAAAGAATCCACATGCAGGCTCAAAAGGATGTGCCCTGGGGATGCAGAATTCTCTTTCATCTTAATTGAGAGCCCCACAGGAGGTATTAAGATATTAAATACACCAAAGAACTAAGCAGGGACTACGATGGGCGAGTACCCTGGGATGGGTTAGAGCTCCCAAATGCATCCCAGCATAATCACTTGGCAAGCTGACATCCCATGGCTGTAGCCAGGAAAACAAAGTGTGTGCACATCACTTAATACCTAATTAAAAGCTACAATCCCCCCCCTACCAAAGGCATCTTGGCACTTGGCTGTTCACTGCTTCAGAAGAAACAAACCCAGTTCTCGTTGTGATCCACGCAGGGCTGTCCTGCCACAGAAGCTCCATGCTCTAACAGCTCCCAATTGCACAGCCCCCTGTTCCTCCTATTAACACAGTGTGCGAGCTGCTACCAAGCACCAGGGAGACCCTAAACTCAGCTTTGGGAATGCAAAACCAAACACAATGGAGAGGTGCCTTCCGGGTTGTGTGATGGAAAAGGGGATGGGGCTCATCCAAAGCACTAAGCTTTGCCCTAGGAAAGCAAGGCCATACCAAACTCTAGCACTTTGTCCATGGAGCACAAATTCACAATGGGCCTCTTCTTTTTTTCTGCAAGCCCAAAATAGACTTCAGCAGTTTGGGGTTCACATAACACAAACCATCAAGTGTCACATTCTCAGCTGCTTTAAGGGATATGCGACAGCAGCAAACGCATCTCCGACAGAGCTGATTCTGTCCTTTGCTTCAACAGCCTTGAGAGAAGCTGAGGAACACTCCCAGCAAACATTAACAGGAGATGACGGTTCTCTCTGGGCTGTGTGGAAAACACCAGTGGAATACCAATACCCCACAAAGCAAGGCAGGTTTCATTACTTTGGAGTGCACTTGCTCATAACCTGGATTTACACACTGCAAATCCTCTGATCTGATTACCTCCAGTGCTCACGTAAAACACCGGCTTTAAACTCTTTGCCTGAGTGATAAAACAGCCACTTTGATTCACACCACCACGTTCCCAATAAAGCACCCTGGAAGCGTACCTGTCCGCAGCCGGGGGCATTGCACACAAACGGCCTGTCGTCACCCATATTTCATGCAGCTGAGTCAAGCTGAGGAGAGAAAAAAGAAGAGGAAATTGTTAAATAAGCTCCCAAAATTCAAATACCAAGAGCAGAAGCTGCTCTTTGCAGGGCAGGCATTGATGAATGCTGCAGGGAAGGAGGATTCTTCGTGCACAACTGAGGAAGAGGAATTAATCCAAGCCAAGTTTGGAAAGCCCAGTTGGAGAAATGAGCTGGAGTTTTCCATGCCTGGGCTCCCACTAAGGCCCAGCATTGATTCTGAGAGGTTCAAAGGACTTTAGTGCATCTCAGTGTCACCAACTGCAGGGATACCTTCTACTAGAGTAGGTTGTTCCAAGCCCCATCCAGCCTGGCCTTGAACACTGCCAGTGATGAGGCATCCAAACCTTCTCCATTCAAACCATTCCAGCACCTCACCACTCTCACAGGGAAGAACTTCCTTACATCCAACCTGAACTTCCCCTGTTCCAGTCTGAACCCATCACCCCTTGTCCTGTTGCTCCAGTCCCTGACGCAGATGCCCCTCCAGCATCCTTGTAGCCCCCTTCAGACACTGGCAGTTGCTCTGCTCCAGCACAGGATAACCCCGCATAGCAAAGACCTCTGGAACATCCCCGAGATGGAGGCATTGAGGAAAGCACAGACACAGAAGCAAAGACAATCTACAGAGGGGGAAAAAAAAAGCGTGAGCTTGAAGCGATGAAATAAATCCAAGTCCTCTCTATGTACAAGTTATATTTTCAATGGGAGAGAACTAAAATTTGTCATTTAATTAATTAAGGGATTATAGGAGTGGTGCTCCGGTTTACAAGGCAATAATCTGGCTCCCTAGTGGGTAAACTACAAGGCTGATGGCAGGGGTAGTTTATCACAGCTTATAGCCAAGGATAACAAAACACTCACTCCTATTATGCTACAAGTGAAGCTGTCCTTATTAATAAGAAATCAAGAGTAAATAAAGTCACCCCCCCACCTCCACCTCCAGAAATGTTGCTGTGTCGTCCCCCCCCCCCCCCCAAATGCTCTCTTTATAGCAGGGTTTTATAAAGCCATAACAAAGCAAATGCTTTCTCTTCAGGGGGTTGACTCTGAGAACACGTTCCGGCTCTTCATATTGCTTCCAGCATCTCTTCCTCAGCACTTGGCTTCGGTGACACATGTCAGCTCGCTGCAGGCAAAAGCAGAACTGAAACCAGAACGTGGCCATGAAGACACAAGCTCTTTTAAGGGCCCTTTCTGCCTTTCTAACCGCTCACACACGCACTGAGCAGTGCGAGAGGGTGGGGAGGGTTGTTATTTTTAGGAGCTATATGAGAAAGTGCTCCAAGAATGCGACGGAACAGCGGAGGGGGAATGCTGAGGGACAGCAAATACTCTCCCCTTCGCATTGGGTTGAAGAGGCACAGACATCACTTAGTGCTTAACGTGAAAACAAGATTATTCTTGTATTACCATGTCCTAAAGCAGCTAAAATGGGTGTGCAAGGTGGGGAATTCCCCCCTCCGAGCACTGGCTCGGCCGCAGCACACAAAGCAACAACCAAAAGCTGTGAGTAAGCAGCTGCCGGTTGTTCTCCTGCAAGAAGGGGAGAGATCTCCACAACCCCGGCCTATGTCTGGATTCACTAAGCAAAACTTCAGGGCCTACACAAACACAAGCCCACGAAGGATAAAGAGCCCTCTCGCAAATGGAACGGGCGAGCGGCCAAAACACTCCCTTGGAAAGGACAAGTGTAAGGATAAAGGCAATAAAGGTGGCCAGGAACATAGAATCATGGAATGGTTTGGGTCGAAGGGACCTTAAAGCTCATCCAGCTCCAACCCCTGCCATGGGCAGGGACACCTTCCACTAGAGCAGCTTGCTCCAAGCCCCATCCAACCTGGCCTTGGACACTGCCAGGGATGGGGCAGCCACAGCTTCTCTGGGCACCCTGTGCCAGCACCTCAGCACCCTCATAGGGAAGAGCAAGACCAGGATAGACACAGGGGCTTAGAGTAAGCTGCTCCAGTGGAAGGTGTCCCTGCCCGTGGCAAGGGGCTGGAACTGGAGGAGCTTTAAGGTCCCTTCCAACCCAAACCAGACTGGGATTCTGTGATGAAGCAGCTCCAGGTTAAGAGCTGTGGTGCTGAGAGCAGCAAAGTCACCAGCCTTTAAAGGACAGTTACGGTGCCTCTTGCTGTCAAAGTGAGGCCAGTTCTGGTAGTGTTTGAAGAGTGCTTAAATCACCCTCTTACATTTAAACTCAGGTGTGTGGGATGAGGCTGAGGATGCGCTTATTCCAGCAACAAACAAATCTTACTGTTAAACAAGCAGAGTAATTATGATGGAGGGAGAGTGCTGGATCTGACAGAGCAGCCAACCCTGTGCTGGCTTAATTACACAGGTCAGGGATCTGCCCTTACCCGAGCAGCCCAAGCCTTCCCCAGCATAAAATACCTCAGGGTCTCTCTACATCCTATTCGGGGGGGACCTTATCACTCCCTACAACTGCCTGACAGAAGGATGAAGCCAGAAGGGGGCTGTTCTCTGCTCCCAAGGGGCGGGACAAGAGGAAACAGCCTCAAGCTGCACCAGGGCAGGTTTAGATGGAGCTGAGGAACAATTCCTTCCCCAAAGGGTGCTCAGGCATTGGAACAGGCTGCCCAGGGCAGTGCTGCAGTCACCATCCCTGCAAGTGTTCACACACGGTGTAGATGAGGCCCCCAGTGCCATGGGTTAGTGGTGGCCTTGGCAGCGCTGCGGAATGGTTGGACTGGATGAGTTTAAAGGCCTTTTCCAACCTGGTTGATTCTATTCCGTCCTATGCTTCCAATGCATATAAAAGCTAGTAGAGAAATTAAAGAACCAGACGAGCTGTCAGTCCCCATGCTACCTAAAACAGAGAGCAGGAAAACAGATCAGGACTGCCTGCATGTGACTTCTGAGGTCCTAACAAGCAGCTCTATTAAAACCTAAGAGCAACCCACTGCAAAGCCCTCAGTTTACTTGATCTTGCAAAGCATCAGGAGGATTCACTCATTCCTTAAAGCAAGATTTAGCTGCTCATTCACTACCACCTATGCCTGGTATGTACATACATGTGCTCAGATTTATGTCACATTTAGGCAGGATAAATCGCTTCAATAAATTCTATTCTGAAGAACAGGCAGAATAAGCAGCTGATTGGATACTGGGAGCACGTTCCCATTCCTCTTCCTGCAGCGGCAGTACAGTATTTCACTGCTTTGATGAGTTTCAGCATGTTGGGAACAGCAAGGTGAAGGGAAGAAATGCAGACAGATTACTGAAGCGTGCCTCCAAGTTCTGTCAGCACGGCCCTGACAAGCTGCTGCTGTCTCAGGCAGAGCTGAAAAGCCATTTTCAACCCAAATACACTGTGCTCTAAGAGCCTGTGTGTGTTTTCTGTCTCTTTTGCCTTATTAACTCATGCAAACAACATCTAGGCTGGCTGTAAAAGAAGGAAAGCTGATGCCACACTTCACAGCAGTCTCGAGTGTGTGTTGTGCTGATAATCAGGCACCCCTTGGAGCTTGCACAGGGTATTTAAGAGTACAGATTTCCTGAAGCCTACTTGTATAGAGCAGTGCTCTCAATGGGAGCAACTCCTTTGGAGCAGGCACAGCATGAGGGAAAACAGAATAAACATGAGCTTTGCATCCAAGAGAGCATCTGCTCTGCTGTGGATCTCAGTCCCACCTTCAACCGCAGCTTTAACTCCTCATCAAAGCAACTGCAGCATCACAAGGCGATGGTTGTGAAGGGGGATGCCAAAGGCCACACTTGACCAGTCGTGCAGCACTGCTCATCAGGAGTGTCAGTGCTAACAGAGCTATGACAGCTTCTTCCTGAAGTTAATCTCCTCCTTGATTTGTTGGGACATCGCCTCTTCCTACTGCTAGCACGGAGATAAATGAGAAATGTTCTGTGGAGCAGCTCAGTGCATGCCAGGATGCTGGGCTAACACTGAGCTGACACAGGAGGAACGCGTTGCGATGGCTGCCAGGAGACAAGGGGCTCTTCTCATGACCTGGCTTCAGTGTGCACTTGAGCCCAGAACCCCCCCCCGTGTGCTGGGCTGCACCCCCAGAGCATGAGCAGCAGCTCAGGGAGAGGATTCCTGCCCCTTCGCTGCGCTCTGTGATACCCACCCTGCAGTCCTGCTCCAGCCCTGGGGCAGCAGCACAAGATGGATGTGGAGCTGTTGGAGCAAGTCCAGAGGAGGCCATGGAGCTGCTACGAGGGCTGGCAGCTCTGCTCTGGAGCCAGGCTGGGAGAGTTGGGCTGGGTCAGCCTGGAGAAGAGAGGGCTCCTTAAGGGGAGACCTTAGAGCAGCTCCAGTGCCTAAAGGGGCTGCAGGAAAGCTGGAGAGGGGCTTTGGACAAGGGATGTAGGAACAGGACAAGGGGAATGGCTTTAACCTGCCAGAGGGGAGACTAAGATGAGCCCTTAGGCAGAAGCTCTTCTCATCCAGACTGAGCTGCTCATCAGATCCTCTGTTTGCAATGAAGAACTTGCCTGGGCCCAGGGCTGGGAAGAAGTGATTTTACTTACCTCAAGAACCAAAATTTCCCCTTCTTTCCAAGTTTCATTCTTCCTGCAGCTATTCAAGCCAGCCCATATGCTACTGTCCCCATGGTACTTCAGTCCATAAACTGAAGTGGTCCCAAAGCATGTTAACTATGCCATTAAGAAAAAACTAAGCCCATTATCCCAGTCTAGACAGACACCTAGGGGTAATATTTTAAGTCCCTTAAAAGGAATTAGACATATTACATGCATCAACAGCAGCAATGAAAGAGCAGCCTTCCTGAACAGGATTTCCCCCAGGAAGTGTGTTGGCACCTCATGGAACCCATTTGACAAACTTCAATTTGGAAACAGTTTAGGAAGAGACACGAGAAGCAGGAAATGTGGTTTTGAAAGCACATTTAGGGATCTTTTCAATCCAAGATGCTCCTTATCCTTCCAAATGTACTAGTTTGGCTTCTGAGATATGCCCATAGCCACAGGACAAGTCATGGGTATGGCTGGCAGCTTGATGCCACAGGAAAGGCCACAGTCTGACTTTTCATTGTCTTTAGGAAGTTACCTACAGCCACACTTCCATGTTACCACAAGCATCTTACACCCCAGCATAGGTTCGCTAACACCAGGATCCAGGTACAAGTGTGGGGTTTGTGCTGCTGAAGCTCTTACAGACTGTTCCAGCTGAATTCCTGACAAGTAGCTGAGGTCTGGAGCAGCCTCAAGCCATGATTTGTAACTCTGAGTCAGGCCTCTGCTGCTCTGCCAAAGTCACAAGCAACTGGCACCTCATCCCCTCTGAGGATGCTGCTGGGGTCTTACCCTCCTGCATCCAGATGATGGTGGCCTAAAGGGGCTACAAAAAGCCTGGAGAGGGGCTTTGGACAAGGGGCTGTCGGGACAGGACAAGGGGAATGGCTTGAACCTGCCACAGGGGAGATTGAGGTGAGCTCTGAGGCAGAAATTCTTCCCTGTGAGGGTGCTGAGGCGCTGGCACAGGGTGCCCAGAGAAGCTGTGGCTGCCCCATCCCTGGCAGTGCTCAACGCCAGGTTGGACACAAGGGCTTGGAGCACCTGCTCCAGTGGAAGGTGCCCCTGCCCATGCAGGGGGTTGGAACTGGATAAGCTTTAAATTCCCTTCATCCCAAACCCAGCTGTGGTTCTGTGATACTCCCAAGCCATTAGCTCTGCTGAACGTTGGGGGATAGAGCTGGTATGAAAAATGCTCTACAAATAAGGCTCTATTGTACTTGCATGTGACTGTTGTTCCTGCAGGAATGCCGGTGCCTGACACTCCTGTCCCTGGGCCTTGCAGGAGAAGCTGAAATACTTCACATCCCATTGAACACTTGGGCATAAGCTAAAATAGTTCTGCTTCACGTTGCCAGAGCAGGTCCAGCCTCCAGCACAAGCACGCTTACTGGTACACCAGTACAAGCACGTTAGCCTTAGGATTTATAGGAATAAACCATAACTTCCCATTAATGCAACCACAAAATTAAAGCTCGAGGTTGCACCAACTGTGAGACAAACCCAAGAGAGCTGCACAGCAACCTCCTAAAAATAGGCTTAAAGAAGAGAAAACCAAAGCATGTTCTGCTGACTGACATCTCTCTCTTGCTAAGATTTACTCACCTGGATGGACCTGAGTGAAGGATGAGCTGCAGAATGGGTTAAAAGAAAGAAAAGTGCTATGGATGGGGACATAAAGAGAAAGGACCTGCCCTGGGAACTGACTGCAAGTTAAGAGTGTCAGTGAAAGGGGCAGAAACAAAAGGGCTCCTCATTTCCCCCTCCCGATTTTCAGCCTTCAAAAGAACAACCAATTGTGAAAAGGGGCATTTTAGGGAATTTCAGCCTCAGTTTTATATGGCTGAGTTAAGGCTGGAAGGAAAGAGATGGGCAACACCTTCTGCAGGCAAACAGAGGACATCTGGATGGTTTAGTGCATCAGCCCTGTCCCATCTCACTGCAGGACACGTACTGGCATAGATTACACAACTGGTTTACAAAGTACACTTCACAATCAGGTGCAAAACCCGTAACAGACACAAGCCTCAGGCCTGCAGGAGCAAGTTCAAGCCAAGGTGCAACTAAATCTAAGATATCTTGCAAGCAACAGGCAACAGAGAATGTGTTTGCAATTGTCCCAGGGTATTGAGTAGGGTAAAGAGCAGAGGATCCAGGGGGGGCTGTGACTTCCACAGGGAAACTTCAGTGCCCAGCAGGAAGCAGGAGGAGAGGCAGAACTGGATCACAAATGGCGTTCTTATAATGATCCCCCAAAAGAGAGAGGTCTTTGTCACCTGGGTACTGCTGCACCAGTGGCAGGCAGAGCTCTTTCTCCTTGATCCACTCACTGTGCTCCTCACTGCCTCTACTTCAGCACTTTCATGCAAAAAAGAAGGTAAAACAGAGCTAGGAGTTAACTTTTGATGAGCCCGAGCTCCATGGGATTCATTCCAGGAGACTAATGAGTGGCAAGGCCATCCCAGCTCCATTTGGATAACTTGGGTGAGACCTGGGAGCCATGCCAGGAGCATTAACAACCCAAGCCGCAATACAAACAAGCCTATTCACACACAAATAGTGCTCAAGACACCAGCCCAAGCCCCAAGGACGCTGCTACTGGGAAGAGGAGATAAACGCACAATAAATTAGATCATTATAGATGGCTGCACAGAATCTGCGCTGTGGAACACATCTGACTACAGAAGATGCAGGAGCGCAGGCAGGCTCCAGGCAGAACGTGGAATTGCCACTGGGAGCTGGAATGGGAAGAGAGGTTGGATTCAATCAACCCCCAAACTGCTTTTTGGGAAAGCCAAGGGAAAAGCAGTCAGGCTGAGAGCCATTTCCACTCTGCTGGCCAAAAAAAGAGAAGGAAGCACGAGGCACTGCCCCAAGCTCGCAAAAATAGTCCGAGATTTGCCACTAAAATGCAAGGAAGGAAACATGTTGCTTTGAGAGTGTTCCAGGAAAGGCTCTTTATTATTTGTCTAAGTGCAGCCATTAACAGCTCTGCCTCCAGCTTCCTGCCCAGCCACATGAATATTCAGCACACAGCGCTCTGAATAAGCTGGGAGCAGCACCCAGAAAAGGCAGGAGGGGAACCCAGCATCAGGTTGGGGTTTAGTGTTGGAGCTGCCTGCGCTACCCTGGATTAATGTGGGACACTGCAGTGATGATTCAGAGCATCAGAATCCATCAGAAAGGGGGATAAAAACAAACATGGCAAGTTCTTCCTTAAAAAAACCACCCAAAAACCACAAGTCACTTGAACATTCAGGCTCCCTTACGGCAGGGTTTGTTCTCCAAGACACAGGGCTCGGCGCCCAACCTGCTTCTCGATGCTTTGTGAAGTCAACTGGCACCTAATTTCCACTGGTGACTCTCCCAACTAAATTAGGTGCCTGCAGGGAGTTAGGAACAGAGCCTGCTCTGCACCTTTGGGTGCCCAGAGCCCCATCTGACTACCAGCGGCTATTATACGCCCAAAGCCATTGCAAAAGGTGTTAAGTTTTACAGGGAGACGCCACCACGGAGCTTAGTGCAGGCTGTTGTTAGTCCCAGGCTTTGCCTTTGAAGTTATTCTGGGGTGTGAAAGAAGGAGGGAGAATGTTTGCTTTGTAACCAGAAAGCTACAAGAGAGCTTAAAATTGTCATCTGGGAAAGAGAGCCAAAAGTCAGCACTGTAAAATCTGCTTTAGAGGCATAACACCCTTCTGCTTTATAAGCTTGATAAAGCAAACCCAACTGTATAAACTGGAATATTGGCAAGGAACCGGCTGGAAGTAAACCTCCAACAGACAGACAGTATTTAACAAGTCATTACAAGTTAACCTACAGCACAGGGTGAAAGCAAAGTCCAACCCTTTACCATCCGACTGTACCTTTCTGGGTGTTCAGCACAGCTCCCAAGCTTGGGGAGGACCCACTTTCCCCACGAGCATCCCCAAAGAGCTGGGATACATCAGAGATGTGCTACACTCTCACTTCTCCCTTGCAAGAGCCTTAAAACCTAGCCTCAAAGCAGCACATCAGCTATGAGTGACTTCAGCGAGGCCAGAAAAGCTTTTCCCCTGCAGTGAGAGCAACAACCCCCTTTGCCTGAGAGCTCCAGCCAGCAGAAGGCTTCTCCCAACCACACGACTTCCACTGTTTATAAGCCTCTTATAAACAGTAAGGAGTTGACTGTTACCATAATAAAAAGTGCCCTGAAGAGGATAAAAACCATCATAGAAGCTCCATTGTCCAAGAGCCTCCTCGCGCTGGCCAGCCTCCAGATCAGATCTGGCCTCCTCTGGACTTCAGAGCAAGGTGTTGAAGAGTCTCATGTCATCTCAGCACAGCTGGGCCCCAGCTGAGCCACAGGACTGCCTCTACATCACAGACAGCACAGAAAGAAGGAAAATGGAATCACAGAATGGGCTGGCTTGGAAGGGACCTTAAGATCATCCAGCTCCAACCCCCTGCCACGGACAGGGATGCCTCATCGTAGAATGTCACCCAAGGCTCTGCCCAACCTGGCCTTGAACACTGCCAGGGATGGAGCATTCACCACTTCTCTGGGCACCCGGTGCCAGTGTCTCACCACCCTCACAGTAAAGAACTTCTTCCTTATATCTAACCTGAGATACCTGTGCAGAACACCCTGATGGAAAAAGCAAGTGAGACCAAGCACAAGGAGCTTGAATCATGCAGAACTGTCTTCAGAAGGTCCTTCTGTTCAGGGACATCGACCTGAGGGACACTATTCAGGTGCCTTGTGAGCACTTCATGGGCTTTTGAGGTGAGAGAAGGCCAGATCTCATCGCCCTACCAGCACACATCCTCCTGCTCCTCCTTCCATGGCCAGATTCCTGAGAGAGAAGTAGCTGCTGCTCTCCAAATACCTCCTTCAAGTTACCCGTGCCAAACACCATCGAAGCAGCCGTAGCTTGGCAAAACATGCTTTAACACAGGCAAGGTTTCTCCTTAGGTGCCAAGTATCAGATTTCTGCTAGGAAAAGGCATCCATCCAAAAGGTTTTGAAGCCTTTGATGCGCATGAGACACAATCCAACACAAACCAGCAAGTCAGCAACTTCCCCAGGCAAGAAGATGGAGAAAGACCACCTTTAAATCATCATCCATTCCCTCATATGCCAAAGTTCTTCCTCTCCTAGCTTCTGGGAAGGAAAGATGGGCTCTACAGATGTCCCTAAGGTATTTACACTAAGTGACAAGGTGCAACCAACCTGCAAGACCCCAATAGAGACAGAGCAGCACTTAAATGAAGCAGCCCCAAGCAAAAAGCTTTTCTCTCCTCTTTTAACCCACAACCAACCAAACCCCTGCAGCCCACAGAGGCTCCAAGCAGAGATCACCGGGTAGGAAATGCTTCTGTAGCTGCTTCCAGCAGGTTTGAGTCTGCAGCACAACACAGAGCAAAGAGACACTCCAAGACACCCGCAGGCAGCCTCTGGATCTTGGCACTACAGCTCTTGGGTCGCTCCTTCATTAGTGGTGATACATCTTCAGCTCTGTGCTTCTTCACAGCAGGGCAAACATATTGCAAGAAAGCTACTACAGGAGAGAGGAATAATTCAAGTTTAAGGAAGGAAGGAAAAACCTAAGAGACTCACTGCTTCTTCCTGAGGAGAGATAATGAAAGCCACGACAAGCCATAGAGAATGCACTATTTTAGCTCGGAAATGCACTAGAAACCAGAGCCCCACTGCCCGGAATCATTTAGCCTCTTCAGAGCCCTTGTTTCAACGAAAGTGAGGGGTAAAAACCTGCTGAAAACAGGACATAAGAGCCCAAGTTAAGCTTAGGCATATTTTCCCCACAATGGGGTGCAAGGGGAAGAGCGAAGTCAATGCCGAGTTTAGTTCAGCACAGAAGAGGCTCTTCTGTAAGTGACTACCTATGGATAAAGCTCTTACCAATGAATTAAAGTAACCAAAACAGCACCACTGGGAGAGGGGCCATAGAGACCTGAAGCTCCTGTACGTGTGCATGCCCATAAAGTAGAAATATTTTGTCCCACCTTGTTATTATTTACATCCTATTTGCCCATTTCTATTTATTTAGCATTCCGAGGCACACACGTTTTACAGTGTCATTACTTGATATGTGAGCCCTAAAATCAGAAGGGAGCAAGAAATATTCCAAATCTAAGCAATGTCTAGAAATGTGGGACATTATTGTGAGTTGTTTAACTCAAGCTGCATTCCGCCTTGGAATGATTGTGGTTTAGCACTGAACACAGCAATGATTTCCTGGATAACTGACATAATTCAACCTGAAATCTTGCACAGATGAAGGACACAGCAGCCTAAAGGTGGATCATACACACAGGCACTCTGTGTGCATTGAAAAGACAGAGCTTTCCCAAAAGCAAAGGAAAAGAAAGCAATGTGGGGTAGAAACGTGAAGAACGTCCACATGAACAGGGCTCAGAGCAACTTGGACTAGTGGAAGGTATCCCTGCCCATCGCAGGGGGTTGGAACTGGATGAGCTTTAAGGTCCCTTCCAACATAAACCAGGCTGGGATTCCATGAAAACACACTCACTAAAACACTGCCAACATGCTCAGGCTCATGTTCCAAAAGCCCCAAACAATCACGTTTTGTCATGTTCACTGTGCACGTGGCTGGGTCAGAGCACAGATCTGAATGATGAGCAATGCTCACTCTTACATAAACTCTCCAGGTTTGTAGCAGTGTCTCTGCCATGTAGAAACTTCTAATCCCATTGAGGCTATAGATAAACCTCCTCTGCCCTGTTTCTATGCACTAGATCTCCCCTGTGCTGGGGGATGCTCCACTCTGCTTTCAGTTTTCAGGAGCCAACAGTGAATTCCAGGAGCCCTGGCACACGGGTGCTGTCAGCCCTGGTGACAATCTGCCTTTGGTTCTCATCTCCTCATCCAGCTCGACTTTATCAACACTCCAAACACAACATAAAGGCACTATTCCTACCACTGGAAGAGCAGAAGGAGCAGGGGCTGCCAGAGCCTCCCTTCAGATCCCACTGCAACAAGAACAGAACAAGGTAAAGGAAAACTCTGTATTTCACTGCAGGATTCAATTGGCAAAGCTTTTCCTCCCTGCACACAACCTCCTTTAACTTCTGCAGCTGCAGTTCAACCTCTCTTTTAGAGCTCTGAAGGATTTTCCAGCATCTTCAGCCCTGGACACGACCAGAAATGGGTCTATTTTAAACACTGCCTGCTTTAAATGATGGCAAGCATTAACTGCTTCGTGAGCTGAACATTTGTTCCCTTCCTCACAGCACACTCAGCACCAACAAGAGATTTTTGGCACAAAACCCCAAAAGCTGCGTTCTGCTCCAAGCCTGCTTAACTCACTTTGGAAACAGTTAAAGGGCATAAGACAGCTTGGTACAGTCACTTAAACAGGTAGAAATACACTCTTTTGGGCACTGCTTATTCCCTGCCAAGTGCATTTAGCCAAGTCTTTAATACACTGAAGTCTGAAAAACTGCTTTTTATGATTACTCTCATTATTTTACATAGTAACAATGGCATCCAGAGCAAGATCTCTACCAGCTAGGGCTGAAAACATTCTTATAGCACACAAAAAGCTGTGCAAGAGCTCTGCTAACAGCAGCACATCCCCAAAGCGCAGGGAAAAGGGAACTCTGCAGCTTTATTCTCTCTGGAACTCCAGGCACAGAATCCCAGAGTGGTCTGGGTTGGAAGAGACCTTAAAGCAGGGGCACCTTCCACTAGAGCAGGTTGCTCCAAGCCCCGTCCAACCTGGCCTTGAACACTGCCAGGGATGGGGCAGCCACAGCTTCTCTGGGCACCCTGTGCCAGTGCCCCACAACCAACTTGCATTTCATCCTTAAGGAGCTGAAACATCCTTTTCCTATGGGAGCATGGGAAGAAAACGTCTTTGCAGAGCTCCTCTTGCAGGGATTTTCAGTGGCTGGGGCTCACAAAGAGAGCTCAGAGCTCTGCAGAGCTGCAGTGGGTAGCACAGCCCATTGCTGGCAGAGGAGCTTAGTTTATTCATGAACCAGCTTGCAAGGGTTGGCACTGCATCTCTACCGCTGCTTTCTTCCCTCACACCAGGGTGGGACATGGGAGCAGCATTCCAGACCGCTGCAGGGTCCCCATGGGAGAGCTCCTGCAAGAACAGCAGCAGCCGATTCCAATCCCCATGCTGCTCCCCAGGAGCCAAGTCACAGAATGCTTTGGGTTTCAAAGGACCTTAAGCTCATCCAGTTCCAACCCCCTGCCATGAGCAGGGACACCTTCCACTAGAGCAGGCTGCTCCAAGCCATGTCCAACCTGGCCTTGAACACTGCCAGGGATGGGGCAGCGACAGCTTCTCTGGGCACCCTGTGGCAGCGCCTCAGCACCCTCATTGGAAGAGCTATCTCCAACCTGAACTTCCCCTGTTTCACACTGAACCCATCACCCCTTTTCCTGTCACTCCAGCCCCTGATGCAGGTCCCTCTCAGCATCTGGAAGCTGCTCTGAGGTGTAAAATACATTGCTTTCAGCAAGGAACTTCAATACATGGCTGCTGTCACCTGGGAGCTCAGATCTGTGCTTGTCCCAGTACGGCACACAGCTCCTGCTCACCTACAGGATCAAAAGGGTGATGTGGAGGTAGGAAAATCCATCCCAGCCAACTTGGCCTCTCACTGGCAAAGAACCTGAAGGGAAGAGGTGCAAGCCAGAAAAACCCCACTCTGTTAAAGCATTAACCTCCATTAAGATCCAGTTTCTCCTGGGTGAAACCACACTGTGCTGGAGCTGGTTTAGGCACTGAATTCATCATGTTTCAAAAGCAAATGTCGAACAAAGACCTACAAAGGCTACTGAAGGCCTGGCCCTTGCAGCAGCACGTGCCCCACCAGGTGTGTGTGGGGAAGAAAAAGGCAAGAAGCCTCCTGGAAGATTGTGAAATGGAACTTCAGAGAAGGAATTAAGCCAAACTCCCACGAGCCAAAACACGCTGTAAATACCAGCTCTGAGGACGGAGAACAAACCCGAGTGCATGAACATCAACCACTGGCTTGGAGAGGAACCTCTCTAGACACCAGCACCTCCAAAGGCTGTAAATAAGGAAATCCTGGTGTCCTTCAGCACTAGTGTGCTCCACAGCCTGGTCCTGCAGCTTGTCCACCTGCACATGCATGGCTTGGAGGAGGGTTGAGGACATGGAGACAGCCTCAGGCTTCTGTCCCAGAATAAGGCCACACGCTGGTTAAATCCTGACTTTTTGGAATCAAAGAAACAGAGAAGGAGCAGAATCAAGAGATTGGCTAAAGACTATGAAGACAGGCTGAGAGCTGGGGTTGTTTGGACTGGAGAAAAGAAGGCTCCTTAAGCTGAGACCTTAGAGCAGCTCCAGTGCCTAAAGGGGCTACAAGAAACCTGGAGAGTGGCTTTGGACAAGGGCCTGTAGGGACGGGACAAGGGGAATGGCTTTAATCTGCCAGAGGGGAGATTGAAATGAGCTCTTAGGCACAAGTTCTTCCTTGCGAGGGTGGTGGGACACTGGAATGGGTTGAATGGAGAAGCTGTGGCCGCCCCATCCCTGCCACTGTTCAAGGCCAGGTTGGACAGGGCTTGGAGCAACCTGCTCCAGTGCGAGGTGTCCCTGCTTGTGGCCGGGGTTGGAAATGAATGAGCTTTAGGCTCCCTTCAACACAAACCAGTCTGCGATTCTGTGACTTCAAGCGGAACTCACCAGGAATTCCTATGTAGGAATTCATCAGCCAGACAGAAAGATGTGACAGTTATTGTGATGCAAAGGCTGATTAAACCCTCAGGTTTATATTCCAAAGGAAGCCAGGCTATAAATGTGCTTTTGTTTCAGTCTTTATAGGCAGCTTCCTACACACCTCTGCACAACACAAAGCCCTTTTCCAGCTCCCCAGGGAAACCCAGCCCCTGGCTTACATCCTTGCTCATCCTACACAACATTCACCCTCTGTATTACAAGTTCCTTGAAACCAAAACCAAGAAACTAGATTAAAAGGCGGGGGGAATACTTAATGAAGTTCCAGGGAGCAACAGGTCCCCAGGCCTATCTTCTCCCAACATTTCCTCTCAAAACACCTCGTAGTTGGCTCCTAAATGAGGGAAGAGCAGATTGGGGGATCTGGCCTCAATTCTTGGTGCTAGGAATGTTGAAGAAAGAAGGGAAGGTCAAAAAAGGCCCCAAGAAGGGGCTAAAGATAAATAAACCCAAACAGAATGGGAGAAAGCCCCACATGTGATGCAGCAGAACATGAGTCCAGAAGCAAACCCATCCCAGAGATCCTCTGCTACCACATGCTACAAACCCCAGCACCATGAGGCTGCCACAACTGGAGCCTTTTACTAAGCCAGTTGAAAACGGTTCCACCGTCAAGAGGCAGCAACTGGTTCCGGGTGAGGATGTGCCAGTTCCTCCTGGCTGCCTCACCACATGAAACCAGCCCAAGCAGGATGGAAGGAGGATTTGGTTTCTTCCTCCCAACCATCACCCATCCACTTCCTCTCTCAAACTTCCCCATCTTTCCAAATAGGAGAGGAGAATCTTCTACCTGCCCCATGTCACATCCACAAACTCCCTTTGAGAACAGCGCTTCCAAGTTAGGCCAGACTAGGAACCAGCAACCAGCTTAAAATGAGTAACACCACTCACAACGTACCAAGGTGGGCTCAGCAAAGCTCAAGAGCAAGTTGGTTTTCACCTGACACCTCCATAAATCACAAAGAGAGGGAAAGAAATCCAAGCACAAAATACATATGGTGGGAACTGCTGGAGAAAACTGGGAACTAAGGAACCTTGGGCAACAGAAATACAAGCAATAAGTAGAGATTAATGTTAGAAGTCCCCCTCAACAGGGAAGAGTTAAGCTACAGCAAAAGACAAATGGCAAGTGGGAGGTCGAATGTGTTCACCAAGTTTGTGCAAGGCTTTTCCTCCTCCTAATCTGAGCAGACGGAGAGCAGGGAGGGGAAGTCCTGCTGCAAAGCACAGCCAGCTCCAAGCTCTTGGGTATCAGAAGGATATTGGTAAATTGGAAGGCATTCAGGAAAATCCAGTGAAGCAGCTGGAGGGATTGATTTACAAGGAAAGATTAAAATAACTGGAGGCCTGGCTTGGCTAAGCAGTAACTGAGGTGGCCATGATGATGTTTTACAGTTAGTTGACAGGCAAGTGCCAAAAAGCGGAGGAAGTGCTTAACGTCCCACACTTAGGTAGAACCAAAGCACTGGCAGGTATTTAGGGCAACTCGTGGCTGCATTCAAGCTCTCAAAGCAGTGAGGTCTATCGGGTACTAAAATAGCCTCCCACTTCTCACTTCCCAAGCAGCTTCTAGGAGCCGAAAGAACATCCTGAGAGAAGCCCAGGAATCCCTACAAGCCTCCCACGCTGATTCCCAACACACTGCTTCCACCCTGACCCCATACCTTTGCTGTTAGGTTTTAACACCAAGAGCAAACAAGAAGTCCAGCCCACAGAAGGACTGCAGTTGGCAACAGTCACAACCCCACTCCTGTCACCAAAGGTGAATATGATCTCTTGCTTTAAGGAAATGAGGAGCAAGGATGTTAACCCTCCTCGCTTTCCAAACGGGAATCTGGCTGCTCAGTCCACCTCCCACAAGCTTCTCCTCCACATTCAAACAGTGAAGTTATTCTTAGGCTCTGCTGAGAAAACCCCCAATCCAAAAGCATCCAGCAAAGCCCGTGGTTGAGAACTGCTGCATTCCTCTCCAGAACCAACTCCAGTTTAGGCACCACTGTTTTAAAAGCAGTTTGCAAAGAACCAGCCAAGTCCTTCAGACCACTCCAGGTGGAAGAAAGCTCCTGCCCCATAAGCACAAGTGAGGCAAAATAAACTGGGAAGTTCAATGAAGCATTAGTGACACTTTCCTGTTGTACTCCTCAATGTTAACTTGAAATGTTGGCTTTAGAGGGACCTGAGCTGGGGAAAAAGTGATAATTTCATAAGGAAAGGTAACGATGGGGTTCAGTAAAGAGGCAGCAAATGGGCAAAGCAGAGCAGAACAAGGAGGTTTTGTTGTCACACACACTTCAGCTCACACCTGAACCAGCTGATCTCTTTGCTTTAGCTGAGGGACTCCAAACCAGCACTTTTGGCAGCAGGAACAACCCAGCTTTGAGCTGTGATCCAGCTGCACTCACAGAGCTAAAGCTACCGAGAGGCAGATTTCACAGTGCCAGCAGCAGGTGAGCAAATGCATGGTGAAACCTCATCACTCCAACAAGCTCTGAGAAGTCTGAGCTCTCCAAGTGCCCCAGCAACCACTGGTTGGGACTTGAGAAGAAACTACTCCATACGCTAATTCCTGCTGTTCGCATCTTACTGACAGTACACCACAGCAGTCAATGACCTGCTGAGAGTCCCCCACCTCCCAACACCCTGCAGACCCACAGCCGTGCCCCAGCCTACACCCTATAACCTCTCTACACCCTGTCTACAGCTGCTTGCCACTGGGAGCCCCACACATTGCCCCGGATCCTCCCCACCTGCCCCAGAAGCCTCACTGAGCCTAAACCCCTCCTCATCCAAGAGGGCAGAGCCCAATTAAACAGGTTCCACCTGCACCTCAGGGGGATCCCCAACAGGATCCATCCCAAGGCTCCTCTAACCCTTGAAGTCTCCATACCTATCACCCCCCCCCCGACACCCCATGTCTCTTTAGGGTCCCCCACGACCTGCACACCGAGGGGTGCCCCATATCTACAACCTCCAGAGCCCCCCCTCAATTCTCTCTCATCTTCCTGAGCTCTCCCACCCCTCAAATCCCCCCCCCCCCATCCACAGACCCCCAACACCTCTGCAGGGTTCACCCCCAGAACTCGATGCAAGACCCCCCGTCAAAGCCCCCTTATTTGCACCCCTCCGGCCCTCTCATAGCCCCCAGCACTCCCCCCCAAGACCCCCACCACAGAGACCGCCGCCAGACCCTTCCCCTCCTGTCCCCCCCCCTCCTGTCGCCCCATATCCCCCTGATCCCCCCCCACCTCCACCCCCAGCCCCAGAAACCCCCCATTTCCCGCGTTCTCCCCCCCCGGGGCCTCCGGTTCCCCCCCCTCCGGCACCGCCCGGGCCCCTCGCTGCCTCCACAAGCCCCGCCCACTCGGGGCGGGGCTTGCCCCATCGCGGCGCCCCCTCAGCCGCTATTGGCTGCGGCGCCCGTCACTCCAGGCGTGGCAGCCAGCGGATTGGCCGAAGGGCGCTGTCAATCAACAAAGGGGCGGGGCACGGCCAAGCCACCGCCTCCCCAAAACTCGGGGAGAGTTGTGGGGGGGGGAAGCGCCGGCGGGGGCTCCTCCGCCGGCCCCCGGGGGTTCCACCGCCGCCGCCATCCCCGTCCCGGAGCGGCCCCACCGAGCCCGGTGCCCCGCCGGTTACCTGAGGGAGCGCCGGTCCGCGCCGCCGCCGGGGCCTCGCGCTGCCGCCTCCTCGCGCTGGGGCCCCCCCCCTCCTCCTCCTCCTCCTCCTCCTCCTCCTCCTCCTCCTCCTCACCGCCCCTCCCCACAGAGCGAGACTCTCGCGAGACCGGAGGGGAGGTGACAGCGCCGGGCCAATGAGGAGGCTTCGGGGGGCGGAGCCTCGCTGCAAAGGGGCGGGGCTTCACCGTGAAGGGGCGGGGCTATAGGGAGGGGACCCGCGGGGACGGCGAGAAGGGGGCACCCCGGTACCGGGACCCCCCGAACCCCAGGGCCCGGCTGAGGTGTCCCCAAGCGGGGGGTGCCCGTGGGCAGGGACAAGGGGAGGTGACAGTCCAGGTCGCAGTCCCAGCAGCTCCCCGCTGCCCCTGGGGGTCAATGATGTCCCTGTCCCCTCTGGGGACACTGCCACCTCCCCACAGCGCGGTCTCCCCATGCCAACCATGGCCAAGTGACATAGGAGCCACCAAAGAGACACGAGGAGCTGGGTCCCGTTATCAAACCGTCTTTATTCCCCTCCCACCTGCGGCAAGGCCAGGGTCGAGGGTCTCCCCTGCCAGGGCACTGGGCACAGCGGGGCTCTGTCACCGTCACCATCTCCATCACATGGCAAAGAGGATAAGGAAGGCCACCATGAGGCAGAAGAGCCCCATGGCCTCGGAGAGGGCGAAGCCCAAGATGGCATAGGAGAAGAGCTGCTGTTTGAGCGAGGGGTTCCTGTGGAGAGAGGAGAGGCCAGTCAGCAGTGCACACCCAGCCCTGAGGCCCCCATTCCCTACCTGGTGCCCCCCCTGACCTGGCATAGCCAATGATGAGGCTGCCGAAGACGGTACCGATGCCAGCGCCAGAACCAGCCACCCCCACTGTGGCAGCGCCAGCACCGATGAACTTGGCGGCTGTGTCGATGTCCCGGTGGGCTGTGCTCGTCTGGATGGCCCGGTGGGGGCCCGCTGGTGCCTGGGGATGTGACAGAAGGGTGGGCAAGCAGCTGGGGGGGATTAACCTCACCCCAGCCTCAGTTTCCTCCCCACACCCCTCCCAAGGCCGGTGCTCAGCACGCCTGTGGCTCCGCAGTGTCCCCCAGCCCAAGCTGGCCACGTTACCTGCTCCGTTCGGGCCTCAGGGCTGCTCAGCACAGACGCAGAGAGAGGCTGGCACAGCACCCGTGGGCTCCTCCTCACCTGCAAGGCACATTCACCCTCAGATTGGGGTGGGATGTCCCACCCCATACTCCCCAGCACCCTAGAGTCCCCTGAGGCCACTGCTGTCACCTCTGGTGTCCCTGCCCCAAATATGCTCAGCCCTGTGAGCCAGCAGCACCCAGATGGGAGAGCATGAACTGGCACCCACAACCACAAGGGAGCACACACAGCAGGTGTATGGGTCCTGTGTGCCACTGGGGCCAGCACCGAAGGTGCTTTACTCCCAGCACTGCATCCACCTCCACGTAGGTAATTAGTAGCCATGGAGTGATGACAAATGATCTTCAACCAGAGTGCAGCTCCATTCACCTTCCAGGGTGGCCCTAAACCAGCAAGAAGTGTCCCCAAGGGGGTCACGCGTCACCCCCACCTAGAGAAGGGAGAGTGAAGGAGGGTTTGTCACTACTCACTAGTGCAGGAGTGGAGAGG
This sequence comes from Ara ararauna, assembly GCA_028858755.1. NCBI lineage: Eukaryota > Metazoa > Chordata > Aves > Psittaciformes > Psittacidae > Ara > Ara ararauna. The sequence continues at coordinate 9,297,402 of CM054390.1, forward strand.
AACTTTGCACAGGCATACATGGTGAGGGACGGAGGGACACGTGTGTGGAGGGGACAGCTGGAAGAGACACAGACATGGGGTGTGAGGAGCTGCAGCACATGGGACCTGGCCTCAGGCAGGGGACATGAGCCATGCAGGGCAGGACATGTCCTGGACACCCAAGTGACAGCTCCTGGCTCAGCACCACCACTTTGGGGTACAGGAATTTGGGGGTCGGGGGGGGGTTCACCTGCCGGGGGGGGGGCACCAGGACGTGAGGAGGCCCCCGGTCCCCCTCTGAGGCAGAGAATGGTGCAGCCTGAGGCACTCACAGGGCGCCGGGGTGGGGGGGGCATGGCCTGGGGACCCCCAGCCCTTGCAGGGCACATGGGGGCAGGAGAGAACAGAGCATGGGGGGGGGGGGGGGGCCACCCCAAAAGGCAAAGTGAGGGAATGGCCCCCCCAAAACAGGGGGGAGCTTAAAACAGGGGGTGGCCATCCCACATGAGGGGGCAACCGAAACCAGGGGGTGTTCACCCCAAAACAGGCGGTTGTCAACCCAAAACGGGGGGGGGGACACACTCCAGAACAGAAGATCACCCCAAAAAGGGGGTGTTAACCCCAAAACAGCCGCTAGTCACAAAAACGGGGGGGGGTGCACCCTAAAATAGGGGCCAGGCCACCTCAGAACACGGGGTTGGCACCCAAAACCGGGAGCACCCGTTCCAAACCAGGGGTGGGCACCCCAAAGTGTGTGATGGGGCGCCCCAGCCCCAACCGGCTCCCCATGGAGACCCCCCCTGTCCCCCCCCCCCAACAAGGACCGGGGGGGGGGTCCATCCCCGCCCTCCCCCCCCCGGGCCCGGTCGCGGCCCTCACCTGGCGCCACGGCGGCGGGCAGGTCGCGGAGGCAGCGAGTGCGCAGGCGCAACGGGGAGGGACGGGACACCGCGCGGAAGGATCACTGAGAAAGAGCTCAGAGCGCCGCTCGCCGCGCGCGCGCCGCCTGGCGGCCGGGAGGTGGCGGAGCCGAGGGCTGTGCGCCCTCTGCTGGGCGGGGAGGGGAGGAGGGGCGGGGCCTGCAGGGAGGGGGCGGGGTCACGCACCGCGCCCTCTGGCGGCCAAGAGCGGCGCTGGGGGCTGAATTGGAGGGGCGCGTGTGTGCATGGATGTACACGTGTGTGCACGGATGTACACGTGTGTGCATGGATGTATACGTGTGTACATGGATGTACACGTGTGTGCATGGATATATACATGTGTGCACGGATGTACACGTGTGTGCATGGATGTACACGTGTGTGCATGTATGTACACGTGTGTACACGGATGTACACGTGTGTGCACGGATGTACACGTGTGTGCACGGATGTACATGTGTGTGCATGGATGTATACGTGTGTGTATGGATATATACATGTGTGATGTATGTACACATGTGTGCATGGATGTACACGTGTGTGCATGGATGTACACGTGTGTGCATAGATGTACACGTTTGTGCATGGATGTACACGTGTGTGCATGGATATATACGTGTGTGCATGGATGTACACGTGTGTGCATGGATGTACACGTGTGTACATGGATGTACGTGTGTGCATGGATATATACGTTTGTGCACGGATGTACACGTGTGTGTGTGGATGTATACGTGTGTGCGTGCATGTATACGTGTGTGCACGGATGTATACGTGTGTGCACGGATGTACACGTGTGTGCATGGATGTACACGTGTGTGCATGGCTGTATATGTGTGTGCATGGATGTACACGTGTGTGCATGGATGTATACGTGTGTGCATGGATGTACACGTGCGCACATGCGTGTGTGCTCAAGTGTGAGCAAGTGTGTCTACAAGTGTGTGCCATTTATGTGTTTATGTTGTGTGCACATGTGTGTACGTGTGCGTGTGCTAGTGTGTGTATATGCCTGTACGTGTGTGTGTACATGTGTGTATGTGTTGTGTGCATGTGTGTGCGCACGTGTACATGCACATGTGTGTATATGTGACGCATGTGCACTCCCACATGTGCGTACCTGTTGCACAGACATGGGTGCGCAGTAGCATGTGCGTGGCTGTGGTCCCTATGCTTGAACATGAGGGTGTTTGCACATGCGTCTGCAAGAAGCATGCATGTGTGTGAAGCTGAGGGGGGCACCGTGTCACCCCGGGGTGCTGGGGTACCCCCAATGGGTGCTGGGGTACGGCGGAACCTCCCTTTGCACACGGAGGGGTGCTGTGACCGGGTGGGTGCGGGGCCGCGCTGTCAGGCAGCGGATTTACGAGCAGCCCTAATGCGGGAGCAGCCATTAATTAAATCATCGAGATAATTAACTTTCATTAAAGGAAAATCAATAACGAGGAGACGGGGCTGAAGGGGGGGGGGCGAGGGGCGCATGTGCACATGGATGTGAGCGTATGTGCATGGTTGTGTGTGCGCCCACGCGGACGTGGGCTGTACACGCGCACGTCTGTGAGCACGCCTGCGTGCATGCGTGTGCGTGCACCTCGGGATGCACGTGTGTGCATGCGTGTACATGTGTGTGCATGTGTGTACATGTGTGCGCACGGGGGTGCACGCGTCTGTGAGCACGCCTGTGTGCGTGGATGTGTGCCCTTAGGGTGTACGCACAAGGCTTCACACAGGCACACATGCGTGTTCACATGTGCAACGCATGTACCCACACCCCTCAACCTGCCCCATCACCCCAAACCCCCTTTTACCCCCTTAAACTCCCCCTGACCCCCCCTAAACCTCCAACCCCCCCCCTTTCCACCCCTCCTCCCCCTTCTCCTTTATTTTTCCTCCTTTCCCCACTTTTTATTCCCTTTTATTCCCTGATGGAAGCGGCGGCTCCGTTCGCTGCCACTGACCTTAACGGCTTAAATTAAAAAGCAATGTTCTGTGTGCGAGGAGATGGGGGGGGAGCATCGAGGGGGGGCACCCGCTCACCCCCCCCCCTTCTCCTCCCCACCCCCCGCTTGGGCTCTGATGGTTTTAATCTCACCGTAATGGCTTTGACCTTGCGATTAATAGCGGGGGGTGCGAAGGCGCCTCGGCGTGACGGCCGCCGCCGCTCCAGGGGGGGGATCGGGGGTTTGGGGGGGGGGGGTTGGCTGTTTGGGGGGGGCCCACTTTTTGGAGTGCGAGGGGGGTTGGTGCTGGGTGGGGAAACTGAGGGGCGAGGGGAGAATGGGGGATGCGGAGGATTTAAAGGGCAGCTGGAGGGGGGATTGATGGGGGGATGAATGGGGAGGTGATGGAGGGGGTGTTCGGGAGCTGATAGGGAATTTCAAGGGGGACACAAGCGTGTGAATGGCTGGGGGGGGTCTCTGGGGTCCAGGTGGCTGCTGGGGGGTGCCCCGGTGGGGAAAGGGGGTGTAGGGAGGATGTGGGGGGCACTGGAGCAGATGGGGGGCTCTCGAGGGGTTCAGGGGGCTGGGGTGGGCTGTGAGGGGGGGGACAAGGGGGAACGGGTGCCCCTGAGTGGGGGTTACCGGTCCCTGTTCCCTTCCCGATCCCTGTCCCCGCTCCCGGTCCCCGTCTCCGCTCCCGATCCCGGCGCTGGCGCAGTCGCCGCCCGCGCTGCATCCTAATGAGGCGGCGGCGGAAGCTGGACGGGCCCTGGAGAGACTCCGAAACACCGGGATGGGACCGGGATAGGGACCAGGAGGGGGCCCGGCTGCCCCGACAGAACCCCCAGGGGCGGGGGGTGGAAGGGTGGGAAGGACCCGGGGAGCAAAACCGCGCACCCCCTGGTGTGAGCACCGGCCCCCCCCGCACAGCTGGATCCCGGGGTCACTGTTACAGCCACAGCTGGATCCCAGTGATCATGGGGGTCAGTTTTACACCCACAGCTGGATCATGGGGGGATCCTATCACATCCACAGCTGGATCATGGGGGGATCCTATCGCATCCACAGCTGGATCATGGGGGGATTCTATCACATCCACAGCTGGATCATGGGGGTCACCGTTGCACCCACAACTGGACAGTGGCAGCCAGGACCCCTGTGAGGGCAACCAGGACCCCCGTGGGGGCAACCAGGACCTCCACAGTGGCAATCAGGACCTCTATAGTGGCACCCAGGATGCCAAGGCGGCAACCGGGACCCCAGGGTTGGCAACCAGAACCCCAAGGTGGCAGCCGAGCCCCCGAGGATGGAAACCAGGACCTCTGGGTTGGGAACCAGGACCCCCAGGATGGCCCCCACGACCCTTGGGTGTCAGTGGGACCCTTGGGTGCCACAGCCCCACACAGAGGGTGCTGCAGTGGCCACGGGGAAGCGCTGGCGACCACGCGGTGCCATTGCACACCTCCATGTGAAATACAGCTCCATAAATCCCGGCCCTGGTGGCTCTTATTGCTTAATTAGTCCATGAAACGAGATGATTCAGAAGAGCCCAAATGGGGATGGCGTCATGGGAGGCATTAAACGGAAGGGGATCGGCAGCGGGTGAGAAAAAACAGGGATGGAGGGGGGAGTTTTGGGGGGGATTCAGGGATTTTTGGCCTCCCTGGTGGTGCTACGCCTCATTTTATCCACTGGGATTTTGGGTGCTGAGCAAACCGTGCTGCAATAAGACCCTTAACCCCACCACTGTGCACCCAGAGCCTCTCATCCAGAACATGGGGGGTAATTTTGGGGTGTAAGAGGTTTGGGTATCCCATCCTCCCAACCCACACTGATGGGAATGGGGTATCCGAACATCCCTCAGCATCTTCGGCTGCTTCAGGCTCTGCTCCGGCTCCTCCACTTCCATGGGCTATTTTTCTATTTTCTATTTTTCCTTTTTATATGCTATTTTATGACAAACTTTCCTTTACGTTTGACATTTAAAAGCTGATCAGATCTCCCCTGCAGGACAGCAGGAAATGGAGATATTTATTGGGGTCTCGCTGATGCCAGGAGAGCTGTGAGATTTACTCCGACAGCGCGGCAGGATTAGCGATACCGTCTGTCCGGGCGGGATGCTGGAGCCAGGGGATGCGCCACAGGCAAAGGACAAGGATTTATTGGGGGCTTGGGGCTTGCTTTAGAAGACAAGGGTTGGTAGAACCCAACTGAGCCCATGGGGATTCTCTAGTGGCACGTATAAGGTTGTGCTGGGGTGCCAGTGCTGCTTTATGGAGAGGTTTTGCTGTATGAAAGGGGGAGGCTTGGCTTTTCCATGTCATCCTCAACCCCTGCCTGCTGCTTTCCCCCTTTCCTGCTCTCCAGCATCTCCTCCCTAGGGATGTGCCTTGGGCTGGAGACGGTATCTAGGACCTGGGGACATGTCCAAGGTCAGGGATGGGCTCTTGCACCTCAGGAAATTACTTGGGAACCATGTCTTGGACCTTGAGGGTGGTTTCTCAAGCTGGAGACCATGTCTCAGACCTCGGGTTGGTGTCTTAGGATGGTGTCATGGAGCTGGGGACATGTCCGGCATCAAGGGACAGTGTCTCAGAGCTGGGGACTGTGTTTTGGGAGAGCCTAGGACCAGAGGATGGTGTCTTTGGTAGGGGACAACATCTTGGACTTGGGGACATGTCTGGGCTTGGAGGATGGGGTCTTGGACCTGAGAATAATATTTGGGATTGGGGATGGTGTCCTGGGTTGAGGGACAGTGTCTGGGACCTGGGGCCATGTCTGGGGTCAAGTGACATTACCTTGGACCTGAGGCCACATCTTTACCTGCTGTATGTGGGAACGTATGATGGGTTGGTGGTTCATGGCGCTGCAGAGCCAGAGGATCAGCCCTTTCCCCTTCTGTCAATGCCACCCAGCCAGCAAATACTCCTCACCGAGGTGTCTGGTCCGGAGCTGCAGCCACTGGGATGGAAGAGGTGATGTCACTGCTTGCACCTGTGACATCACTGCTTGTATCTGTGACATCATCAGTTCTCTTAGCGAGTCAATGATGTCACAGTCCCCCTGGCTCAAACCTAAGAAGGTTCTTTGGCTTCTGGGTCAACCCAGCCCCAGCTCCTCGCTCTAATCCTGCTGGATCCTGTGCACCCAAGGCCAGGAGAGCCCCAAGGAGGTGGGAATTTGGGGGCAATCCCCCCCCAGACACATGCTTACATATGTGTGTGCATGTGAGTGTGTGTGTGAGAGAGTGTGCACGCATCTCTGTGCCATGGGGTGCCCATATCCCAGTGTCCCAGTTTTGGGTGCCACAGGATGCCCATGTCCCAGTATCCTGGTTTTGGGTGCTTGCCCATGGCTGGGTACTCCGGTTTTAGGTGCCATAGGGTGTGCATGTCCCAAGCATCCCGGTTTTGGGTGCCACGGGGTGCCCACATCCCTATATCCCAGTTTTGGGTGCCATGGGTTGCCCACAGCCAGGTATTGCGGTGCTGACACAGGGGCAGCTTCATTAAGGCCCTCAATTACAGCAGCTGAGTGAAAAGCAGTGATTTATAGGCACAAACCTTCCCCCCCGCCCCCCCCCCCAGGAGCCTGCAACAAAAGCCTGGCTGAGGGGGAGGCTATGGATCAATCCCGAGTTTTTTCTCCCAATATTTTCTGCTGTTCCTTTGTTCTCCTCGGGAAGCTTTGACACAGCAGCACTGCAGAGGAGCAGCGCCCGCCTCCAAGGGCTTCCTCTTCTCCCACCATTCCCATGTTTTCCCCTTCTCCTTTGGGATTTCCACCTAAACCGGGATATTCTTTCCTTCTTGTTATCTCCTCTCTGAAGCCTCATCCCAAGCAACGTGATGAGTGGGGAGAAGATGGGATTGATGAGCTCAGAAATGGGGTGGTGGGTCTTGTGGTGAGGTTGTGGGTCATGGGATGGGGTAATAGGTTGTGGGATGAGGTGGTGGGACAGAGTGGTGGGTTTTGAGCAATGGAATGGGGTGGTTGTAGGTAGGATGGGGTGATGGAACACAGAGTGCGAAAATAGGTGATGGGATGGGACACGTGGAAAGCCAGGGGACGGGATGGGGTGATGCAGGTTGGGATGAGACAGAGTGGGGTAGGGTGCAGTGTTCCAGCACGGGAAGAACCACATCCCAGAGCAGCGGGTCACGGGATGGAGCTGCATTACAGGATGGGACGCACTGTGGGACCCGGAGGGCTGTGATGGCACCCAAGACTCCAGGTCCCTGGAAGCCTGGGCTGGGGTCTGTCCCCTGAGTGCGGAGGGGGCAGAAGGATCCAGCACTTCCCATTCTCGGGACACTTGCTCCCCCCTCCGGGCTTGCCCAGGAAAGCAGCGACGAGCCCGCGCCTCTCCCCTGGGACCAGCCGGGGCTGTCACCCCCCAAGGTGGAAGTCCACGGGGGACCGAAGGCTCAGTGGGGCTCCCCAACGTCCTCCCACCCCCGAAACCCCCAGAGACCCCAGGCATAGCGCAACAGCCCCCCCAGCACCCATCTGCAGTGGATTCTCTGGTGTCTAATAAAGGTTGTGCTTGCCTGGTTGTTCCCTACAGGCTAACTCCGGCCCTTTGCCTAATCCCCACCCCCCTACCCCCAAATTTAGCCAAATCGATGAACTCTGCGGTTTTTATTCCCCATCTCCCAAATTTGGTTGAAAAAAGCCGAGAAAAAGGGTAAAAGTTATTGGGGGGGGGGAAGACTGAGGTTGGGTCAAGGGGTTGCAGCGGGGCCACACTCTGACACCCCCCAGCCCTGATTCAAATTGAGATACCCCAAAACCAGGGCAGAGGCTTTAACCCCCGTTATGGGAGTCTTTTGGGTGGAGTGGTGGGGTCCTGAGTGCTGCCTGTGAAAGCCGCCAGTGGGAAATGGGATTCGTTCCACCAGCGCCGGCAACAAAAGGAGGCGAAAAAGAAGCCGCCAAAGCCGCTGGAAAATGAATATTTAAAAGCGAAGGAAACCCATTAAAACGGCTTCATTTTTATTCCCATTACAGCCCATTAAATCAATGCCGGGGCAGGCAGAGGCAAGGCGGCTGCAGAGAGGGAGAGGGGAACACATACTTAGCCACCAGGTTTTCCACAGGGAGACCTGCAGCCCCTCCGGCACCTACTGCCCTCCCGTGCCTCAGTTTCCCTATGTGCAAACCTAGGGGAGGGCACCCGGCTCCCTCCACCCCTCCCTGTTTGCCCACCTGGAGGTGGTCAGGAGCTGGATTCTGGGGCTGGGAATGGCTCCTTAAAGCTACCTCGGGGTTGGGAGCTGCATTTGAGGGTTGGAAACAGCTCCTTAAAACCCTGATAACATCGAGGCCATGAGGCGCTGCCTGAACCCCAAAGCCCATAAAACTGAAGCTCCCCCTGGCACCACAGCTCCGTGGCCACTTTTATGGTGCCAAACACCAGGAATTTGGGTAACACAGGCAGGTTGTAAAGCCAACGTGAGCAGAGCTGCAAAATGGCCGGAGAGACCCATTTTTGGGTTAAAACCAGGTGAAATCAGAAGCATTGCCCACACCCGTCTCACCCTTCCTTGTGGGGGAAGGGGTTCATCCTGCAGGGATGCTGCAGGGATCTGCTCCAGCCTGAACCCCATTTCTCATCCGCAGTGTGGGGGGCACCCAAGGTCGCTGGGGACCTTGTTCCCTGTCCATCACCCTGTGCATCGCACGTCCTCGTCTGTCCCCTCCTAGTCCTTGCGGGGGGACCACGGGGACCACTTTCCAGCTGAACGGCCGCCACGTTGGCCAGGGATGCTCGGGAAGTTGAAGAGCAGCCGAGGGAAGGTTTCCATGGCAACAGCCAAAAAACCCCTCTCTCCGCTCCTCCGTTTGGGGGGAAAAGGTGTCATTTGTATGCAGGCGCCGCGCCGCGAAACCCGAGCAGAGAATGAAACAGGAGAAGGCAGGAGAGTGGTTGCGGGGGGGGAGGCGAGAGGGGGCAGAGCAGCACCGCCATCACGTTAGTCAGTGTCAGGCCAGGGGACATGGATGGGGATAGGGTGGGGACAGGATGGGGGTAAGATGGGGATAGCATGGGGATGAGGAATGAAATGGGATAGGGATACAGTGGGGACAAGTTGGGGATGGGGAATGAGATGGGGACAGATAAGGGCAGGATGAAGACAGAGATGGGGTCACAATGGAGACACAGTGGGAACAGGGATGGGGAATGAGATGGGGATGGGGATGGGGAGAGGATGAGTACAGGGGTGGGGACAGGATAGGGACAACGATGGGAACAGGGATGTGGATAGGGCACAGAAAAAGGCATGGGGACACAATGTGGACAGGATGGGAACAAGGATGGGGATAGGGCACAGGAAAGGGGATGGGGACACAATGTGGACAGGATGGGAGCAGGGATGTGGACAAGGACAGTGGGGACATGTGAGGGGTCGAGATGCTGCAGCCAGGCTGTTGTGGGAGCAGTGGAGGCCAAGATGAAGGAGAGGGGTGCTGAGGTGGAAAGAGATGTCCAAGGAGGCACCCAGGGAGAGAGAAATCCTTCTGGCCATCGGTCCTTCCTGTCCATCTGTCCTTACTGCCTATGTATCTTTCCTGTCTGCCTGTATGTCTGTCTGTCTACCTACCTACCCTCTCTCTCCTTTCTTTCTGTCCTTATCCATACAGCCTTCATACCCCTGTATCCCCCATCCTTCCTGCCCATGTCCATCTATTTGATCCATCTGTCTTTTCTATCCATCTATCCTTCCTACTTATCCATCTCACCTATCTATCTATCTATCTATCCATCCATCCATCCATCCTTTCTTTCCATCCTTTCTATCCATCTATTTATCCTTCCTGTCCATCTATCCTTTTCTGTCTGCTTGTTCTTTCCCTCCATCCAGCCTCCCCATCCATCTAGCCCACGCAGCCGTCTGCCTGTCCTTTCCATCCATTTATCCATCTTTTCTGTCTATCCTTCCTATCCACTCCTCTGTCCTTTCTATCCGCTTCTCCATCCTTCCTCTCCACCTATCCTTCCTGTCTGCCTGTCCTTATCCCCACCATCCTTATCCCAATGGGGCTGAGTCTCCCAGTCTCCCCATCCTTATCCTGGTGGGTTTGAGCCTCTCAGCCCCATCCTTATCCCAACAGATTTGCCCCATCCCAGTTTCCAACCAGTTTCCCTCATGTTCAGTGACCTGAACTGGCCAGTAGAGGTGACGGGAGGTGGGCCGCACAGGCCAGCCCTGGACACCAGGACCCGTATTAATCCCTCCATCCCCAGTGACAGCGGGACAGGGACCTAAACCTCACACTGGGGTGGGCGACACCACAACCCCCACACCCCACCCCAGGGTGCTCTGCAGGGGGGTGACACCGAGACGTGGCATTCCCAGATGTCCTCTTGTGCTTCCAGCTCCAGGGATCCGGAAAAGCACTGGCATGGCCGTGATTTAGTACCGGCAGCTCCTCGGGAGGCATCTGCCTCCTGTCAGGGCTTTGTTCCATGTGGGCGCTGCAGTCCTTTGTCCGCGCCACTCTCCCAAAACGGGGAATTCCACCTTTATTTCCCTTTTCCCACAGCTTTGCAGGGATAACAGAGTCAGGGAGCAACAGAAACATGATGGTGCGAAGCACTGTAATCAGGATTTCACCCTGGGTTTAGGGATTCGGATGCTGGGGGAATGCAGCCACCTCCATCCCCAAATTCACATCTCTCCTTCCCAAGCAAATATCCAATAGGATCCATTTGGGTTAGGAACACCCCAAAATACAACAGAGAAGAGTTTCTTCATAGCTGCTTGGCCAAAATGCTCCTGGAGCAGCCCCTACACCCCAGCCAGGCCCTGTGGTATGTGTGACAGGGAGGTGAGGGCTGAGACACCCCAATTCCTCCTGAAGCTTTGGACTGAATCCCATTTTGCCCAAACCAGGATGCAGCAGCTCCTCAAGAGGCATCTTTCCCCCAACCCACCATCTCCTATGGGTGATCCCAAGGCGTGGATGAGGCCTGGATGAGGCAAGATGAGTTTTGGGCAGGATTCCCAGCTCCATTCCCCAGGATCGCGGCTTTCCAGGGAGATCCTCCCTCCTCCACAAGGGGATGCTCCATTTTCATCCCCAATAAAACAACCTTCTTTCCTTGCACCAACTCATCTCCAGCATCTCCTGCAGCAGCACTCCCAAAAAGATGCCAAGATTGAAAAACACCAAGAGGACGATGGCAAAATAGCTTTTTTCCATCATTTTCCAACCATTTTTTTACCTATACCTCACTATTTAATGTGGATGTTTTGTTTCCTGCAGGGAAAGACTCATTTTTGGTGAAGAAACCACGAATTTGGCCACTTCCCACCTCAAGGTGAACATTTAAGAGCATTTGCTGCAGGTCCAGCTCTGGTTACAGCAGTTTTGACCCTTGTGGTGCATTTTTACCCCCCAAATCTATATTTTCTATTGAAAATGATGGAAATTGATTCCATTTCTATTGAAATTGATGGAAAGAGGATTCCTGGACATTTTGGGATCCTGTATTTCACCTCTTTTGGAGCCTCACAGGATCTGGCTGCACTTGTTCACCTTCTTTTTCCACTCTTAAAAATCCCCATTGCAACCAGCTTTCCATTGCCCAGCATGGAAAACTCACCCTAAATCCCAGTTATCCACCCCAAAGCATCTTTCCTCCACTCTTCTTGTGCTTTTGAGCCGGCATTTCTGCTCCTTGCGACAAGAGGAGGTGAGAGCTTTGCCGATGGGAGCGGGGTGGAGGTTGGCTCTGTCCCTCTAATAGATCATTTTTATTTCCTGTTGTAACTGACAAATTGTTCCGTATTTTATCTCAGATCCCTCCAGGCAAAGGGGCTGCGGGAGGTGCTTTTATTTTTTTTTTTTTTTTCGGTATTACCTAGGAAAAAGGGAAAAAAAAAAAAAAAAAAAAAGGTCATAAAATCCAATAATAAAATCAAAAAGAAAGTTAAAATAGTCCAAAAGACCAGAGCCGCTGGTAATGAGCACCGCAGAGATGCTCTATAAACCACAGCAAGGCTGCAGGGATAGCGAAGGAGGGGGGATAAAAAGCAACCAGGATGAAATTCCACCCCCCCTTTCCCCTTCAAACCTGTTATCACCTCCCCAAAACCACTGGGGGGATTTTCGCTGTGTCCAATTGCCATCATCAGGCGCAAACACAGCCCGAATCCCACTTATTTCCCCATAAACCAGCGTCGTTCCTAAAAAACACCCTCCTTGGGATTAAAAAGCCCTGATTTGATGATTTTTTTTGTTATGCAAAGCTTGGATTCTTCTCCTTAAACCACCGTTTCCGTCAGGATTTTAATTGTCTTTGGAAAGGTCAGGCGCTGCTCCTTCCCCCACCGCTCGCTTTATCTGCCCCTTGAGAACAGCAGCGTTGGCTCATTCCGCTTGAAAATCCGCTGCTTTTGGGGAAAATATCCCGTTAATAACATTAAAATGAGATGAGAAAAATAAAAGAGGGGTTTTGGGGGGGAGATTTCTGGTCTGAAATCCTCAGATGGCTCCTGCACATCCAAAGGTGGGCTCCAGGCACCCCACAACGCTCCCCCATGGCAATTATTTTCCCTATAGCCATGGGTTTTGCCCCATTTTGTGGAGCTAGGTGGGATTTTGTGCACCTGATTTAACTGGGGGGTTTAATCAAAGCAGAAACCCATCTGCATCCATCCAGTTGGTACCAAGCTTGGGTAGATGCTCCTGATAGGACAAAGCATCTCTTTCCCACCCCCCCCCAGTCATGAGTGACTCAAAATCCCTGAGAATTACCCCATTTTCCATTTTGTGTCCCTTTTCCTGCTATTCCTGGGGTGTCATTTGGGATGAAACTTGCCCTTTTAGGGGTGGGGAGATAAAACAAAGGGACATCTTGGTGGCCACCGCTCTGCTTTCAGCAGCCACCTTGCAGAAGGACACCCATATCTAAGAGCCACTGAGACCTTTATGGGCATTTTTGGGTGGAAACCAATATTTTCCAGCCTGAAAAGTCAAATTCCCGGGGGGGGGGGAGGAAGAAGAAGCAAACCCCCATCTCCCAGTGCCCCATGGCTTGGGGATGCTCCACAATGCTTCAGGCCTCGGTGGGCTTCCCCCCCCACCTCTTCCAGCCTGGCTGTGTCCACCTTGCAAATCTCCTTATTTTTATGGGATATTCGATCCGTTTAGAGCATTTCTGGCTTGTTTATAAATATCCTTGTCTATAAATAGCTGCACGGGGAGAAAGGAGCTGTTGGCTCAGGACGCTTCCATCAGCCTGGGGAGCTGCAGGTTAATAAATCCAAGGAGGAAACAAGATGCTCCCCTCCAGCATCGTGGGGAATATGGATTCAACAGGCAAAGTGGCTTCTTCTTGGAGATTAAAGGGGGGGGGGGCAATGGCAGCTGTAGGACGCCCATTCCCCTGGGGCTCTCATCCCTCCCCATCCCTGTGTTATCCCGGCTGGAAGAGGCAGCCCTGGCTCTGCGGCAGCGTGGATGGATCCCGGTTTTCCAGCCCGTCTTCGACAGGGGGAGCGTTGTGCCCGCGCATCCGCAGCCTTGCGTGTCCTTGCTCTCAGCACCGAGCATCGCACAGCCCATGGCACCCCCACAGCGCCCTGGGGTGCTCCTGAACCCCCCCATTCCCCTCTCCCAGTTTATTTCTTAATCCTCTTGTCAAAATCGAGCTGAACGCTGCCAATTCAGGGAGAAAACCTCTGAATTATCCTGAATGAGACAGCTGGGAAAAGGGGAGACACGGCGCCAGTGTCCCCTCATATTAGACACTAGAGAAGCCGAGCAGAAGGCTGTGAATACCGGCGGGGGGGGGGGGGGGGGGGGCAATCCCAAGTGATGGTACTTTGCAGCTTGGCCAAATCCTACTGTAAGTGCTCTCCAAAGGGCCAAATCCTGCAAAATCCTCTGCTGTTGGCCAAGGAGCATCACCACGGATCCAGGACCCAGCGATTTTAGGTGGAGAAAAGCCCAGAAAAGGTGGAAATAGAAATGAAAACGATTGAAATCCCCTCCCTTTGGTCTGTGTTGACGGTGGAAAAAACCCAAAAAGACAGGAAAACCAAAAAAAACCCCTGACTAACTCTATTTTATTTGCTGATCAAAAGGAAAACGACTCGCTGCAGGCAGGGAGGCAGCCGGCTTTGGAAGGGCGGTCGGTGGCAAAGGCGGCGTCTGAAGGTTTGCATAATCCAAGAGGGTTTTACCTCTCCAGGGTGCATTTTCTGGGCAGCCACCTCCTGTCTGGGCTCTGCTTGTCCCAGCTTGCTGCTGCGCCGGCGTTTTGGGCTCTGCAGTGGGTTGGGCTCCTTTGTCCCCCTTCCAAAGCAGCCGGGATGAGGGAAAACGGGCACATGGGATAAGTCCCTGTGTGGAAACGTGGGTGCTGGGGGGTTTGTGCAGGGCTGAGGGTGCAGAGGGACCACAGGGCTGGTGTGGTGCCTTTCTGGGTTTGCTTTTGTATGGGGAAACATCCCCACTTTGATTTTGCTCTTGCACCGCAGGAGCAAGCCCACCTCAACTTGATTTTTGCTCTGGGGAACCTCCCAGCCTTGGTTTTGCATTTGCACTGTAGAATCCTCCTCAGCTTGGCTTTGCTCTTGCACCAGGAGAGAATCCCCACATTGCCCTTGCTTTTGCACCACTGGAAATGCCCATTTTGGCTTTGCTTTTGCACCATTGAACATCCCCACCTTGGATTTGCTCTTGCACCACTGGACATCCCCACCTGGGCTTTTCTTTCACACTACAGGAGCACCCAACCATCCAAGCAAAGCCAAGCAAAGACCTCACCCCGTTTCTGCACCCACTTTGCACCAACCTCTCCACGAGCTCCACCGGGTGATTCTTTGCCAGAATTACATGGGAATGCCAAAGGGGAAGAGAAAAAATCGAGGAAAACGTGGGGAGAACACGTTTCTCCTTGTGCTCCATCCCTAGTGGAGCCAGGCACAGAGGGCGGCTGTAGCCTGTTGTGGCTTGTTCCCTGTATGCGGAGTTTACGGATGCTTCGGTGAGGTTTTGCCTCCCTTTGGGGCTCTGCGAGGCTCCAGAGGTTCTGCAGAGCAATTACCCCTTCCTCACTCCCGCGAGGATTTCAGCATTGCTGCCAAAACCAGCCCCAAATTTCCCTGCCTGCCCCAAGCGGGGTTGGATCCTTCTTCCATCTCCTTCCCGTTTCCAGCCGGGATGGAGCCCCCTTGCATAGGGCAGGCAGAGGAAGTTCCGTGGCTTCGCTTTTAGCATGAAAAGGAAGAAAAGCCTTTAGAAAGGAGGAAACCAAACCTGCCAGGAGCCAAACGTGCACCCGAGCAGCGGCCGTGCAGTCACCCCCGTGTTAACCTGTAATTACTGCCCTGATGAAATGCAAACAGGTTTCACTTGGTGGAAAGTCCGTCTCACCTTCCTCTATCTCGGTTTAATTGGCTCTAATTTGCATGAACACAATTATCGGCAGCGTTTTGCCTCTGGAAAGGTTGGGAAAGTTATGGAAATGTCTGGAATAAAGAAGGGATTCGTGAATCACCGGCATCGGTAGCTGCGTTATGTATGGGAAGAGCTGGAGCCTTTGTGTCTTGGGGTGTAAAGCTTCAAACATCCCATGAGGTCAGAAAGGGAAGGGGGAGGATGGGGTTTGTCTGGAGACAGTGTAAAGGTTTGGTTTTGGGGGGGGGGAAATAGGTGTCCTGGTGCTTTATGATGGGATGGGGGATGGGGAAGCCAGGCCCAAGCATCACCGTTGTGGGTTGGAATTCATCAGTTCAGTGAAAAAACACTCCTTCAGTCCCCACAGCACTTTAAAGGGGGAAAACTGGGGTGCAAGAACCTAAACCCAGGGTGCTCAGCCCATTCCCAGCCCCGCTGCGCACTCCAGACAGAAGCAATCCTGGCAATCCAAGCGCATGCTTGCCTTTCTCTTTTTTTCCCTTATTTTCCTTTTCAAGCCAAAAAAAGCACCGTGCACGGCGCAAGAAAACCACCCAAACCCAACAAATCAACCCCCAAATCCCCCTTGCGCATCCCATCGGCCTCCGGCGGGATTCCGGGGGCTCGGGGCGGGCGCCCATGGGAGCTTGGCCACGTGGCAGCGTTTAGGCGAGAGCCATAAATCACAGCCAGCTGCTGAGTGGGAAAAGTAAAGGAAAAACCCCGCGGTGGCTGCGGTTTGAGCAGCCTCATGCTCAAAGCCTCCCGGGGTGGGAATGCTTCGGGGTGCTCCCTGAGTCCCCTCTTTGGGGACACGCAAGGGACGTGACCACCCCATACGCACACACTTGGCTTTTGGGTGGTGTTGCACGTGTGGCATCTCCAAGCACCTCCAAACCCAAATGGTTTTGATTTTGGGAAGGGTATTTTCCAGGAGCTCTTGTTCCGGCCAGTGTTTATTCAGCTCCTAAATAATTTGGGAGCATCCCAAATAATTTGCAGCACCGTGCATCTTGCTATGCGTGCTGTGGTCACTAGATGGGGAGATAACAGCTTAGCAAGAGCGTGTGGAGCTGCTGCCTGCTCCTGCCTGGCTGCCAGAGCTCCTTCAGCCTTGCAGAGCTGGGCTTCCCAGCCGTGAGCTGGAGACGGATGGGTGCTGGGGTGAACTGATGCAATGGGCACCCATTGGGCTTCATCCCAGCATGTCCAGGTCCATTGATTTGTGGTTCGGGGCTTGTCCTAACTCCATGGCCACCTGGTTCCTGCTGCTCCCAGGGGTGGGAGATGATGGAGGGTCCCCCCAGCCCCTAAACGTCTGGCCCAACACCAAAACCCAAAAGGAGAAGATGTAAGAGACGCAATGAGGGCTCCATCAGCAGGGGTGCGGTGCTGCATCCTTCCTCCTCAGGAGGTGAAGAGTATGGTAGAGCCTCTGTACAGCATCCCAAATGGGATGCTCAAACCCAGCATCCCTCCCACAGCCTACTTATTCCTGTATCCCCCTTCCCAAGGGCCAAGAGGATCCCGGTTTGGGACACTGAGCGATCCCTTCCATCCATGGCAAATCCTTGGTGGTGAGTGTGGAATAGCCCTCTGGAGCTGTATCTTCCCAGTGTCACAAGGCTCCTCTCTATCTCGCCTCCCCAGAGCATGAGTTATAATGTGCAATAAAAAGGAAATCAGTGCATTGATGCCAGTTAGTGTGACTAATCCAAGCCCCAGCCTATTAACTGGTGAGTGGAGCATCCGTCTTGGCTCTCATTAGAAACTCAGCCAACTACCCAGGGATAAATCTTTCAGCACATGGGGGAGCACGGCTCGGTAGTCAGAGCATCCAGGTTACCCGGGTTTTGCCCCTGAAGCTGGATTTGGTGCTTTGAAGGAGCCAAATGGCATCTGGGCTCTGGGGGATGCAGAGGAATGGATGGGAATGGGGAGCTGACGTCTTGCAAAGGGAGCTGAGGAAGAGGGAACAACCCTAAGAGCATCCCATAGATATGGAGGTGGGGAAGGGAAACTGAGGTACAGAGAAGTTAGTGCTTAAGCAGCACTGGATGGCATCCCATTACCGATGGCATCCCATCACCACCAGCATCCCACCTCCAGGAGCATCCCACCTCCAGCAGCATCCTATTGCCAACAGTATCCCATCACCAAAGGCATCCCATCACCAACAGCCTCATCCACCCTTCCCTGAAGGGCACAGCGACTCTGCCGTGGTGCTGTGCTCGTGCACGTGTTCTTATTTGCTTTTTACCTCGGCTCTCTCCATTAATCTCTTATGATTTATGAGGCTCTGTTATTTATCTTCTTCTCTCTCCTTTGCCAGGCTGGACTGGAAGGTCCACACCTTTTTATTGTGCAATAAAACCTGCACAATGAAGAGGATTTCGTGAGGTTTTCCAGCCATGGGGGAGCAAGGGAATGTGGCAGGAGGCAATTCAGGGACCCAGGACACCCCAGCCACCCATGTGAACAAGCAAGGACTCATGAATGGAGGACTAACCCATACCAGTCACCTCCTGGAGATGTTTGGTAGCATCTTGCAGAAGATGGGCTGGCAAGAAGGAAGGTGGGTTCTTGTGCCTCAGTTTCCCTCCTGGTCCTATGCATTTGGGCATTGCAGGTTTACTGATGGGGACATAGAATCATAGAATGGGTTGGAAAGGACCTTAAGATGATCCTTCCACTAGAGCAGGTTGCTCCAAGCCCCATTCAAACTGGTCTTGAGCACTGCCAGGGATGGGGCAGCCACAGCTTCCCTGGGCAACCTGTGCCAGGGCCTCAGCACCCTCACAGGGAAGAACTTCTTCCTTATCTCCAACCTGAGCTTCCCCTGTTTCAGTTTGAGCCCATCACACCTTGTACTATCACTCCAGTCCCTGATGAAGGTTCCTCTTCAGGATCCTTGTAGCTCCCTTCAGACACTGGAAGCTGCTCTGAGGTCTCCACCAAGCAGCTTCTCTTCTCCAGGCTGAACAGCCCCAGTGTTCTCAGCCTGTCTTTATATGGGAGCTGTTGCAGCCCCTGCTCATCCTCGTGGCCCTCCTCTGCATTTGCATGTGGTGATGTGGTGGGGATACCTCTCAGCTGAGTTACAACCATGGTGGTGTGGTCACAGTGATCCCCCCTACCCATCCTAAAGCAACACAGCTTGGGCTGGAACCCCAGATTCACTCCCTTCAATTCAAACAGGCTTCCGTAAGCCCTTCCTCCCTGCCAAACTTTGCCTCCAAACCCCACCTTTGTCTGGGATTTCAAATAAAACCCCACTACATTTGCTCCCAGCCTGGTGCAGATGCTGGCTTCCAGATGACCGGCATTTTACGGGAATACCTCCCTATTAAGCTGCCAGTGCCAGCTCTGCATTGGCCAGGAGTGTTGATTTAAAAGCTCCTTACGGCTGCTTAACATAAAGCTCAATCAATAGAAAGCAGGTTGGAATCAATTTGAGAATACCCAGATCCAGGGCCTGGCTGCTATAAATCAATATCCAAATCAGACATGGAATTAAACAGGTGCAATCTGGAGGGGAGATGGTGAGTTAAGATTTTCCTGCATGTTTCTGAGTATGGCTAAAGGGCTGGCTGAGGATCACAGATGTTCTCATCTCATGCTGGTTGCATTGCTCTGGCATTGCCTGAAGAGCAGCAGCTGGGTTTGAAGGGCAATGCAGGGTAGGAGGAGGTAGGAAGGTACCTTTGGTCCCTCCATGCCATCTAGGAGACAAATCTCTTGTTGAGGCTCTTTGGTGTGTCACAGTGGGCTGGAAGAGACCCTGAAGGACCATTGGACCAACCTTGGGCCATTAGAGATGACCAAGACTCGAAGACATCAAGGATAGTGATGCCAAGGATGGAGATTGTCCACTTCCCCCAGAGCTTCTACCATCCTTACCCCATGCAAGTGTCAAGAGCAGGACTAGAGACAATGGAGAGTGCAAAGACCTTCGTGGCGGTTCCTCTGCCCTAGTTTCAGTGCCACCCCTCCAGGAGGACAAGTTGGAGAATGCCCTTGGCTAGAAACCAGCGCTGAAATGAGAGCCAGCCAACACATCTTGAACTTGGATGATGTCCTCTTCTCTCCAGCCTGGAGCAGACCTCTCCATTGATCTTGAATTGGCTGATAGGGGGAGGTTTTCTGACTCACCTGCACATCGCAGAGGACAAGGAGCCAGCATCCTGCTGCCTGCCACCAGACCTCCTCCTGGTGACCTAAATCTTTTTGGAAACACACTGCAAAATCCCAGGCATGGAGGTGTTTTTACAACCCCCCCTTCCCACCACAGCTGCGGCTGGGGCCAGCATGGAGCAGTGTCCCCGCAGGGAGCTGGCCATTGCCTCTTGGCCGGGGCTCATCTGGCATTGCTGCGTGTGAGTAGTCGCCTTGTCAAGAAGCTGGAGTGTCTCCAACCTGATGTTTCTCATTTCGTTGTCAGCTCCTTGCCAGCATCCAGCTTCGCTGGCTTTCTGACCACAGGCGGAGCATCCATTGGGTGGGAGAGACCTGCCAGGGTGGATGGTGGCTTCATCCTGACTGCTGCTGAGTACCTCCCAGCCTGGGCTACCCACTTCTTGTGCCCCTTTTTCATTGTTTTTTGCAGAAATAAAGGCTATGAAGGTTGAGTTCTGGTTTCTGGATGGTCCCAAAACGTTTCTACTACCACCGAGGACATACGTAGCTTTTGGCAGGGTGCACATGGGGTAGGATCAAGACATGTCAGCGGCCAGGATCGTTGCGCACGCATGTTGCGCACGCACATAGTCACATCTGAGTGATCCTGGAAGCTCTTCCCAGCACCAAACACAACATGTTGTCGACTCAACGGGGTTGACGTGTTGGCCATGAGCCACCATTGTGGATTCAGTGACGTGGGGGACCCCACAGGGGTTATGCCAGCTCCATGTGACGGGGATGCAGCTCAGCTACCCTAGCACAGAGCCTGGCTCCTCATCCTCAGCCAAACAGCAGCTTGGCCAAGCGCCTGCCTCATCCACCTCGTTAACGTCAGGGGGATTGATGGAGCTTTGGTATCGTCCCAAATGCCTTGACCTTGAAGAATCGACCATTTCACATGGGCTTAAAGGATAAAACGATGCTTGAGTATTGGCTAACCACGAGCTGCCTTATCTCTTCTGCAGGCTGTCATGTTTGGGGCTATTACAGTAGCATACTGTCCCACGATCGCTTTATAAGGATGGATGGTTAGATAGAGATAATAAAGCCCAGGAGTATTAAATCTTCATGAGACACCGGCCACACTGCCTCATCCACCAGGCTGAAAAGAGCTATATATGTTTTTCATAATTCCTAATTACTTTTTTACAGTTCTCTCCCATAACTCTGTCCATCATCTGGGTCAAAATCTACAATGTGTGTGGGAGTGAGAGTCATAAAGCTGTGAAAACAAACAGTTTGTCTTCAGGGAGATTAACGCACAGTTAAAAGACCCATTTTAACACCCTCTCCATGCCAATTAGTCCATATAATGGGCTCCACTTGATATTTGAGTTGGATTTTCTTGCGCAAGGATACCAACGTGCTTAATTGCCAACACATGATCCCTAATTGGTGATGGTGTCATCTTGGAGGTATGTGGCTTATGCAAGAGAAAGCAGCGATTTGGGGCTAATCCGGAGAGGACTGGGCAAGCGAATGCTCTCTGAAATTCCAAAAGTCATCCTGGCTGTAAAGAAGATCCTGAGTGGTCATAAGGAGCAGTGCTGGGTTCGTGGTGACTACGGAGGGTATGCCCCAGGGTGGATTCTCAAATGGTTGAGGATCCTCCTTTGGGGATGTTCCTTCTGCTTCGATGGAGTTAGGCAGATTGGAGCATTACTCCCTAATCCAGTTGGGATTGGCCTCTAGGTTCCAAGCTATTAGGTGACACACACTCACACGGAGAGAACAGTTGCATAAAGAGTCATTTTTTACCCCTTTGCCTCTTCCCTTCTTCTATTTTTAAGATAAATGACATCAGAGATGTCTCCTGAAACCCCAAACCCAACCAACCCTGCAGCCCTCCTGCCCCTCCTCCTGCTTTTTGAGATTCCCTTCAGAACTTATAACTGGTTTCCAAACATCCCATTCATGGGAGCTGGAACGGGGCCACATTTGGCTCCAACGGACCCGTGTCTTTTCTTGGCTGCAGTTGGAGAGATCTGGGGCAAAATATCCTGTGTTGCATTTCTCTGCTGGCTGGAAGGGATGCTGGGCTGGAGGGATGGGGGGAGGGAAGGATTTTGCCCCCAGAGAGGAAGCCGAAAACCATAACTCCTTGTGAAAGAGATATTTTTGGAAGCTTTGCCTCGGCTGGTGGTGCTGGAATGTGGCTCCTCGCAGCGAGTGACAAGGAGGAATTATGCTGGGACAGAAAATGGCCTTTCTTCACCCTCCCACCCAGCTCACATCAGGGCTGACACCCAATATTATATATATACACATATAGGAGACGAACTGCTGTGGCTGGGTTTGCTCGGGAACAGCATCATCCCTCCCAGATGTCCTGTCCCATATTGTCTTGCACAGCAGCACCTTCCTCCCCCCATTACCCCACATCCTTTCTCTAGCCATGGAGAACCACTTGCTTCTCTAGATGGGGCCACTGACAGAGCTTTTCCACCCTCTATTCCCTTCCCAGGGTTTTTTTGCCCTGGATTTCTTTCTTTGCTTTTGATTAATCCATCTGAGCAGGAAAACAGCCCCTGAGCAGGAGAGATGTGGGTTTTGACTCTTAAAAACTGAAAGCTGGTTGCTCTGGTTGCTGGCATGGGATGGGTCCCTAATGCCTTCCCCACCCTGAACAGCCCAGGGACCCCCACCCATGCTGGGAGGACTGGGGTGGAAAGAAACAGGCAAGGGGAACCTTTGGGGGATGCTGTGGTACTTGAGCACCCATATGGGCTGTGGGTTTGGAGTCTCGACTTATTTCTTCTTTCTATGATTTTATGATTCTTGATTTTGACCCCATGGAAATGACTGGGGGCAGAGCTGCAGGGAAGTTATCCCTGGTGGATCACTGGGGTTATCCCTGTGAGGATGGAGAGAACATATGGGGTTTGTAGCTTGGAACTAAAAGGGGGAAAAAATACATATGGGAAGGGAAGAGAGCGGGGAAAAAAGAGAAGAAAAGGAAAAAAAAAACTTTAGGAAAATGAAAGCAACTGGTGACTAAATTGCTCTGGTTAAACATCTGCACAACGTTATGGAAACGGCGCTGTCTTCAAACCAGGCACGCTGCTCCAGCCGCTCTGCTTTGCCTCTCCCAGGCTGGGTGAGCTCTCCCTGCTCTCCCGCTCCGCTCTAATGAAAGCAGCAGCTTTTATAAATAGCAGCTGAGAGGTCCTGGATGGGAATTCGCCTGACTTAACAGTCCTCCATTTAGACAAAGCATCGGCAGCTCCTGCAAAGGGGAATCAAGCGGGAGCAGGCATCCTGGGTGCCCCGATCCTCCTTTATCCGGGAGGTGGGAAACAATGATCCAGGGCAGGGGATCAGGCTGAGTTTCCATCTCAGGAGCTTGGTGGTACCTCTGTCACCTTCTGGCTATCCACGGCCAGGCTTCATCATCTCTAACATCAGGAGATCCTCACAGAGCCATGGAAAAGATGTATTTTGGTCAGGCTTTCCTCTCCTTTCACTGCTGCTGGATAATTTTGGGGGTTGTAGGCCAATGACCACCTTGATGTCTCCTGAGATTCATCCTGGGCTCAAATCAGGGCCAGTGACAGGTGAAATCCCACCCATCCGCTCCACGCTTCAGTCTGTCAGGATGGATCTTGAGCTGCTCCTTCACAACAGGGTCCCCAGCAGCCCCCATGCACCCACCCTTGTGGGCACAGCGAACCCCACCTGCATCCCGCTGGGATTTCAGGAGAACCATGAGGAAGGACCGCAGCCGCCGGGTATCCCTGCTGCAGTGTGGAGCAGCCCGAATCCCCCGCGGAGGCAGGGATGCTCGGTGGCCAAGCAGCTGTGGGATGAGCCAAGAAGCTGTTTTATATCCAGCAACTTGGAATCTGGCAATGGCTCCGTCTGCGCAAAACTTTTCACTTGGCTACCAGGCTGTTTTCCATCCTCGGGTTATTTCTCCAGCTTGGTTCATGTTTATAGTGGATTAACCTGCTGTGAGGAGCCTAGGTATTATTTATGGCTAATTATTGGCATTTGGCTGGGAGGATTGAAGGAATACGATACCGTGGTGCTTACATGGCTTGTTCCAAGCTACATTCAGCTCCTCCGTCTGAGTGTGAGTGTTTACGATGCCAGCTCACGTTATTTTCATTACCCCCTTTCCACTAATAAACTTTTGCTTGAACCAGACTTGAGAGGAGAAAAAGCCTTTGCAGAAGATGTTTTGGTGTCTTTCCAAAGAGCCATTGTCAAGGAAATCAAGGGCGCAGCCTTACTCCGGCATGGAAGGAGTTCAGCTGCAGTGGATTCGCCGCATTTGCATTGTATTAACTCCGGCTGCCGGCTGCCAAACGGCTCGCTCGTTCATCTGAAAATAATAAGGCTGCAGGAATAATAGTCCTAAAGTGGATTTTTCAAAGCATCTTTTAAAAATACCAAGGCCAGGCTTGTGTTTACACTCAAGACTTTTCTGCACAGTCGGGAGACGCCATCTGCTTCAAAGGCAGGAAGACAAAATGTCTTTGGGTCACAGCTCGACCTGGGTTGTGTGAGGAAGGAGATGAGCAAGAGGTGGTGTCCTGTGAATTGTAGGCCTGGGACAAGCAGGAAGGGTTCAATGCAAAATGTCATCAGTTTGGGAAATTTGGGATGGTTTGACGGTGCTCAAGTGCCATCCTGAAGTGGCAGCGGCTTCTTCTGCTGGTCTGGGTGGAAGAGCCATCCCTTTTTGGCCAAGAGACCAAGAAAAAGGTGATTCAGCCCTTGGGCCGCAGTTAAGTCAGCACCAGGCGGCTCCGAAGCAGCTGCCTCCACCCAAAATCCCCAAATCATGCCCCAAAACACAGACTGATGCTCTGGAAGAGGCATCCTGCCAATGCAACGTTGCAGGAGAAGGCACAGGCAGTGAAGCAGGGAAGGAAGCTGAGCTTGGGACTGGTTTTGAATGGGTTCTTGAACACAGTGGCTGGGGAGATGTTCATGGGACCACACAGTGGCAAGAAGAGGCAACACCAAGAGGCTTGTTGGCCATCATCCTCTGCAGCTTCCTCTGTTGTACCCACAGCTCTAGCTGGACATTGAGGCAAAAATGCCCCTTTGCTGACCCATCCCCATGGACATGTCCTCTCCGACCAAAGGAAAAGCTGCACACCATGTAGAGACACTGCCATACAGGGGACTGAGCAGAGGAGAATTTGAGGGTGAATGGTGGTGGGTGGCTTAGGAGAGGACCAGACTGCTCCCACAGCTTCCCCATCACCCATTCAACTCCCTGGAATGAGACAAGGCGCAGTGAAGGTGACATTTTCATCCCGGCTGGAGCCAGGCACGTCCCATCACTGTTGGGAACAAGGGCGTCACGGCAGCAACATGTCTCCCAGACTATTTTTAACCACTCTGGGTTACAAATCCATCCTAAAGACCCCAGCGGAGTGGCTAAGCCCTTCGCGTGATGCTCAACTCCCAGCCCTGAAGCACCTCCAACCCCAAGCTCCCTGGAAAAGCTTCTCTGCTCTGCGGATGGACGCGAAGGGTGTGTTTTGAAAATGAAAGAAAAAGCAAGTTTTTAACCCATGTAATTATCCCTCGGTAAGTTCTGGCTGCAGCTGGTCGTTCCTTAAGCTCCACTTCCCTGCAGCATCTTCAAAAGCAACAGCATTGAGCCCTGAAACATCCTCCAATGGTGACCACCAAAACATGAGCCATGCACATGGCACATCCCTCAGCTTGATGGGCTGCATCCATCAGGAGATGACGCTGGAGAGCTCTTTCCAGGTTATACCACATATTTCCCTTCACTGCCTGCTTGGAGAAGATCTTTGGGATAAGGTTTTCCCGAGCTCCGGGCAAAGAGTAGCCTGATGACCTCCGAGTCCACACTCGCCTCTGGCAGGAGCTGTTTTTTGTTCCCCACACATCAGCACAATGAAATACTTGATGGCTGCGCCTTGCTGAGCAATTTTTATTTGTTTCTTCAAAATCTTAAATAAACCTGTTTTTTAAAAGCACCTCTGGAACAAGGGAAATGTATTATTATGGTAATTGTCTGGTGCTAATTATACTTATTACTATAATAACCGTTTTGTTGTCACACAAATAAAGTGGATTACATCATTTGTAAGTGCCAGAGGCAAGCGATGGCTCGGGAGCAGCGAGCAGGCAAGTTATGCGGGTTTTCTCCTTGGGCTTGGGTGAGATGATGCCCAGCAAAGGCACCTCCAGTGTGGGATCTGCATGGAGCAGGCGGATCTGTTCGATGGGGAGGATGGAGCCTCTGTGGATGCAAACCTGTTTGTAACGACATTGAGAGGTGGGTGACGAAGGCAAGATGAGAGGTGGGTGATGACGGTAAGGTGAGGGGAGCTGTCATTCCTCTGAGGGGTGCTGTCGTTCCTCTGACACTGCCTTTCTGCTGGCCTCAGTCACCTCCCTCATCCTTGGAAGGCTTTTGGGTGCTGTCAGGGATGCGATTGCAAAAGCACCTACTATCTAATCCACCTTGAGGTTGCTTGAATGAGATGCCACCTCTCCTCCCCTCTCACCTATTACTCAGGCGCCTGGGATTTGGGATCCCATGGCCACGGCTCCACTGGAAAATCCCAGACGCGGTGCCGGGAGTGCGGGTCCTCTCTCCCACCTGGCACCTTCCCTCGCCCAAAGCTGGGAGCTGTGAATGCCTTGGCGTGTTGCAGCAAGCCGGCTTTGCCTGCGTTACCTACATGATTGTTCCAGGAGGATGCCGCATGCGCCATCCTGACAGCAGGATTTAGGTCTCGCGTGGTTTTGGGGGTGAGTTTCACCCATCTGCTTCAACACTTCACCCACAACCACCCATCCATCCTCCAGTGAGTGCAGCCCTGCATCATTCCTCCTTTTCATTTCATCCTTCCCTTTCCAGCCTCATCGCCTGCATAATAAACCACCCTCCCCCAAGCAACCAGGTCCTCATTTTCCAGGGTATTCAGCAAAAGCAGATGTTTTGCCTTTTTTCTGTCTGTGTGTGTGTGCACGTGTGTGTGTGTCTCTCGCCTCGTCTCTCGCGCTGATGGGCCCCTGGAGCTTATTTTACACGAAAGCAACACAGGTTGATGTATTTTTAAATGGCTTGATTTTATCACCCTGCTTAATGATTTGTCGCGTTATTTATTAGACAGTGGGATATCCAGAGGGATTCATCACATTAACGTATAAATAATGTGGCAAATAGTTCAATAGAGCCATAAAAAAGGGGATTTAGAAATAAATTGACCTATGTTTGCTACATGTAAACGAAGGTGGTGAATGATAATGTGTGTCATGTCCTTAAGCGTGAAAAATAGGGGCCAAGAATAAATCAGAAAGTTTCTTCAGCAGGTAAAAACTGCAAAGCAAAAAGAGAAACCCCAAACTCTTGGGGGGGTTACCCCTCTTGTGTCCCTTGCTGCAGCCATGCTGGTATTAGGATGTGGCCCTACATCTCCCACTGGCTCAAAGATGCTGCTCAGCTTCTTGCTGGGAAGGCACGTGGAGCTCTGTTCCTACCAGGATCCTGAAGGATCTAGCATGGAGCTGAAATGTTCTTTCACCTACACAATAAATAAGACCCCATGTCCTTATCGACACCCTGCAACGCTGATTAAAGCAATAACCCAACCATTCCGCGTTCCCACGCTGACTTACGAGTTCACAGCATCGCCTGATGTTGGGCAATAATTAATTTGGAATAGATTTTCCCATTTCCTGAAAATCTCCCTTCCACTGAGGAGCTTTTCCTTCTGCTGTGGAGGCCAAATCCAGCACCAGGGTCATCTGAAATCCCACACACCAGCCAAGCCACCAGCTCCAACCGGCGCCCAGCTTTGGCACCGTTGCCTGCCAGAACGATATCTGATCTCGGTGCTGGTGCCAAATGATTTTATTCCGCAGCTGTAAGACAGATCCCTATTTTTTCCCCTCTTTTACAATGTGCTACAGTTTAATTATTTAACACCACAGGGGTACAGGAGATGACACAGCCAGTTGCGAATGAGAGCGAGCCAACCTCGTTGATGGATGGGCTCGATGAAGGACGGACCGTGGTGCCAAGCAGAAAAGGAAAAGGGAGTTTTCTACTGGCATCACAAGGCATTGCTGGGACAGCAGGAGAGAAGAAGTGGCCACCCCCAGGTAGATCTCAGCACCCCCAGAACCTCTTGATTGTTGGCACCAGCCTAACTTAGACCATGGGGTTATTGTAACTGCCGGAGCTCTGCACTTCAAACCGTTGAGGTTTGCAAACTCCAGACTCAATTTCCACAGTTCTGCAAAACTGAAAAATGAAAATATCCTGCAAAATTCCCCCCAGGAGCCTCCAGCACAGCCCAAGCATCCCGGGACTGCCAGGTTTTAGCATTAAACCTCCAGGCAGAGCCAGGCTTTTATCTGTGCTGGTGCTGGCTGCAAACCCAGGGCTCCAGCTTTGGCCTCGCTCCCTCTTCCCTTACCAATACGGCAGGATCTGAGGCTCTAAGCTGGTGAGTCAAACTCACCTCCTCCTCCTACTCTGTTGCCTCCACTTTGCATGCATGGAGCCGGCATCACTCATGGCCATGGTCTGGGAATGTCACCGTTGCCTCAGTTTCCCTTGCTCTAGCTCACAAACCCACTGTTGGAGGGCACGAGGAAGCTTATGGATAAAAAGAGAGACATATTATTTGCACTTCAGAGGAGCTTAAGAGTAGAGCAACCAAATTTGCTCCTTTTTTTACCAACAGCAGCCCTGTAGGGTGGTTATTGTCTCCCAACCACGTTTCTCGGTCTTGCTGGAGTTAACCCCAGCAGCAAACCTCTTCCTCCCCCAGCTTTGGCATCTTAGGCTCCTTTGCGCTGTATTTATTAATCTTGTGCATAAGGATGGGTTTTCCAGCAGGTAAATGCATTCACTAGGCAAATATTTCTTTCCTTTTCCCCCTCCTGGCTGCCTCCGACTCCATCCAGCTCTTGGAGAAAAACAACCCTCAACGACTAAACCTTCCCAAAACCTGGAAAAAGCTTGGAGATCCCTTCCTGGAGCAAAACGACAAGATCTTCCAGCTTCCTTCACAAGGAATAAACGCTCATTTTAGTAGCCAATTTGATTCACTTTTCAAGGAACAGGTTTTCATGCTTTGTGCATTTATTTCCTAATTTTATTATGCCATTTAATTAGATCATGCACATTGGTTTTATTGTTAAAACATGTCCTTGTTTTCTTTATAACTGGATTTCATGGCACTACAGGGACATTTAGGAAAATATCACATTCCAGCATCGACCGTCGAAATCAGACCTAGATCTGAATGGAGCTGCCGGGTCATAAATCTAGTCACAGATGGAAAAAGCGGAATATTATTCACAGCATGCGGAGCGCCAGCGGTTCCAGGAAGGGACACACACCCCCTCCGAGCCCTTAAATTACAGCCCGAGGAGGGACGAAGCGGAGCAGCAGCTCCCTTTGGAAGGACACTGAGAAGTTGTTTGCAGGATTCCTTTTTATGGGCTGACAGCGGTCGGGGCTGACCCCCTGAGACGCCCCGTTTCACGGCACCATGAATGCTACTGAGTTCACCCTCTCCCCCATCCACCCCAAAAGCTTTCCGCTTGCTCCAGGTTTCCTTTGAGGTCCTCTCCTGCCGAGGAGCTGTTTCCCACGTCCCTTGCAAAACCCATGTGCGACCCAACCGGGTTGGATTAACGCGGTTTTTAAGGGGAATTTGGGAGGAAGGGAGACTTTTCTCGCCGTGGGTCGGAGCAGATGGCTGGAAGAAATGAGGAATGGTTCTGGGAACTTCCCTGGGGATGCCTGAGAAAGGGGAAGAAGTAAAAAAAAAGAGAGAAATCCACACAATTTAAGACACTTGATCAGATGTTTGGAGGTTGACTACAGGAAACTGAGACCCTGGGGCTTTATCTCCAGGTTTCTGAGGGCTGGGGGCTAGCAGGGGGCTGAAAGGGAGCCGGCTGCAAGCAGAAATCAATTAGTGCTGGGGAGAACTTGAGCCGGTTCAGACGGATCTGTTTGGAGAAGGCACGCAGCGAGCTGGGCTGGGCCGAGCTGCAAATCATCACCGCACCGGCAGGTCCTCGCTGGGCTGGGACTCGGCAGCCCCACGGCTGTAATTCATGGCAGAGCAGGGATCCTGGTCCCATCCCTCCCTCTTTCCTGGCTGTGGACCATGAGATGGAGGAGCTGCGACCTCAGCTTGCTCCTGTTGGGCACCTAAAGTTCAGGTTGATGGGTGCTGTTTGGGAAGGGCCCCCTCGGGTGGGATGCTGTGCAAAGGGATGCCATTGTGCATGCTGAAACCAGCCGTATGAGAGGGGGTTTGGGGTGATTGCTGGATAATGGGAGATCTCAGCTTCTTCTCTTCTTTCTTCTCAGCTGCCATCACTCAAGGAGACACAACAAAAACATGAAGGCAACCAGGGCGGGTGGATGAGTGGAGAGAAGACCTGTAGTAGATCTGGGAGGGAAAGGAGACCCTGAGGAGGTGGCTACTCCTTGGGAAAATCACATCCCCTTCCAAATTCAGATGTGGTTGCCAAGGGAGAGGGTTAACACCAGGATAAGTCCCACGTAGACTGAGAGCACAGTGATTCAGGTAAAGCAGTACTTTCTCTGCAGATCTTTCTCCCAGTGGTCCACTGCATCACCTGGGGCTACACAAAGGTCTCTTTTTGTACTCTTCAACCTCATCCTTGTGACTTTTTGCCTCTTGGAGCCTGAAAAAATGGAGCTTGAGCTTGGACATTGCACAGGACATCAGCACCTCCAGCCAAGGCACTCAATTAATACTCTTCATCTCCTGCAACACAGAATACAGCATCATTAGGGTTGGAAGGGACCTTTGGAGATCATCTAGTCCAACCTCCCTCCCAAGGCAGGGTCACCTAGAAAGGGGGACCTAATTAAATGGCATAAATCCCACGGAGTTTTCCTTGCATCCCCCCTGACATGAGACCCTCTGTCACAGCCACACCACGGCCACCAGCTCCTGCCAGGAATGGGCAGCTAACAGCACCCACCAGCCCCAGCGATCAGCCCCAGCCCCAACTGCTGTGTCCTTTTTCATCTACCCAGCCACAGCTTTTACAGCCCAGTGTAAACCCAGCGGCTCAGGACGTGTCAGCCCTGATTTATACCAACATAAACAGCAAAAAAACCCCCGTTGAGGTGCAGGTACTGAGCTCCGTTACGCCGGCAGCGGGCTGAAGGCACCCGCAGCAGCACCGGGTTCAGCTCCAACCAGGCTGAATTTGGCCTGACTTGTTTAAAATTCCTTTCTCTGCACACGAAACCATTTTCGGGGAAGTTTAGCCTTGGGGAGATTTATTTCCTTGTTAGCTCAAGATTTTCCTATTAGCCCATCTCAAAGAAACATGGCTGCATTTTCTCCAGTGCACCAGCTGTTGTGCGAGATGCAGGTACATATTACAGCCGTCATTAAACGGGCTGTCATTCCTAGCTTTCTAATTACCGTATGAATAGAGAGTAGCATGAACAGAGCAGCCGATTGTTCCACTGTGACTTACAAGGGGAATCAAAACTGGAAGATGCAGCCATCACACTTGGGTTTTTTTCCCCTTCCAAACTGAAATGACAAGGAAATCCGGGTCGGTTTTGGCTGCGAGCGTAGCACTGTTCCTCATTTTATCATGATGGGTTTGCAAAAGGAAAAGCCCTTGGTGTGCTTCTAGTCTCCCCTCTCCTCTTCTCTCCTTTGGTTGGCTTTAAACATGTAATTTAGCAAAGTAGCACAACCTAAAATGAGGGAAGACAAACATATGGTAAAGTAGATGCAGGGAATATTCCAATAAGCAGTAATATACTGCGAAGATGTGTCCTGGTTGCAGTCAGCAGGTTTTTTTTTTTTTTGCAGTAATAGCTCCCTCCTTTGTTGCAGGGAGTCATGGTTTAGTTTTGCAGAGAAATGATCTTTCCCAAGCTCTTTTCCATGAAAAAAAACCCTCAGCATCGCTGTGCTGGGGTCACAAAGAGCCCATCGGTGAGTGGCAGCGTGTTTAGCATCTCGACACCCTTGATTTGCAGCACCTATTACTGTCATTTTATAGACTGGGAAAGAAATAAAAGCAAAAATACAACAAAAGACGGCACAGAGGTACCCAGGGCTGGTCCTGGGAAAGAGAGAGATGAAGTTCTGCTCAAAATACAACCCAAAAATCAGGTGAGAGCCAGCCAGACCCTGGGTTCATGGTGCTGGAGAGCTGCCAGCAGCTATCCCAAAGGCTTCAGCATCCATTTTGGGAGCATCTAGAGGAAGAGGTTGTTTGGATATGGTTTGAATTTAGCCTTTGTTAAACCATTTGAGGACTGGAGATGTCCCATGATGGCCTTACTCCTGGACGTGCCACATCTGTGACAGCCCTGTGGACTCACTGATGCCAATGGGAAGTTGGGTGCATGGAGGTGAGATACCAGGAAGTGCATGAAACTTGTCAGAAATGAGCACTTTCGGGTTTTCTACCTAATGCAACCCATCCCACCCTTCATAGGGGCAGGTTTTGTACTGAAAGGTGAAACATGAACTTCCCAGCATCCCCTTGAATTGGCACATCAAGGTATGGATCAGCACATCAAGGCTTTTGGATCCAAGAGAGGGTCACTTTCAGGGATCAAGGGAAGCCAAGCAAGCAGACCTCTGTGAAGACATGTCTCATCCCTTCCTCTCCCACATCAGAGAGAGATTCGGACCCAATGGGGCCGCACAAGGGCAATGACTCTGCCAGAAGATGAGGCTGTGGTTGAGCACGCACCTAACCAAGGAGCTCCCACTAGGATGACAAACATCTGGAGATGCAGAAGCCATCAGGATAGATCAGGAAAGCCGAGAGCCCGACCTCTGCCAAAGAGGCCAAGGCAAGGAGGAGTGAGCTCGCAAACCACCCGCTCTCAGGCTGCTCAGGTTTTATAGGACCGACCCCGTCCCCTTCCCATTGCGCCAGAAACCTGGCAACATTCTTGGGATTAACGATTTCCAGACATCCCTGCCTGCAGCCGAGGAGGGGAAGGAACAACACCAGCCAGTGGCCTCTGCTGGAAATGGGGCAGATCTAGAGGAGAAAAGGGTTTTAGGGTGTTGGGGGAATAACCTGAGAGAGCTGCCTATGGAGAAGTGGTGTTGCAGCTCCCAGTGCCCTCAAGCAGAGATGCCAAGGGGTTTTCTTGAAGATGCATGAACCTATCGAGGTCTTGGGCATCCCAGGGTGAAATGGGGTGCTCTGAGATGCAGGTAGAACACCACCTCAGCCCTTTTCCCTTCGAGGAACCCCCTCCTCATCACCCCCTAGCCCTTCCTCAGCATTTTGCAGACACCTTCAGCCCCACAGTTCATCCTCACGCAGCTCAGCAACAAACCCCCAAACCCAGCATTCCCCACTATCCCAGCCCAGTTTTGCAACAAGCCCTGGACCACTCCAGCCACACAAAACCGGGTGTTTTCTTCCCTCTGCTCTTTGTTTCTCACCAGCTCCATCTGCCTGACTCCCCACCTGAAGGCAGCACGGTCCTCTGTGGCATCTCAACGTGTTGCCATGGAAACTCTAATGTCACAACCCGAGGATGATGGCTTGGAGTGGGAAGGGAACAGCAGGAAACAGTTTCCATGCAAATATCGGTTGCAATAAAAGGCCAATAAATAAACAAGCAAAGGAACTGGGGAGAGTTGAGGAGAAACAAGGAGGGGGGAATGAAAAATAAAGAAATGGGATGCTGGCTCGCTCCTGAAGAGCTCGTTACCTGCATGCAAATGGGAATGGGTTTAATTGCAGCTTCATGAGACATATTGGCAGGGCAATGACACTGGGTGGGGGTTAATGAGACACCCCCCCTCCCATGCCCAAATTTGCTCTGAAAGGCAATTAGCACCAGGTTCTAATGAGCTCAGGCAGCATTAGGGCTGTATTGGGCAGCAAGGCAGGGAAGGAGGTTTTGTGGGGTGCAGGGACTCCTTTTTCCCACATGGGGGAAGAGGTACGGATGCTCTCGGGTGGTTTCATTAACCAAAGACACCCATTTTTACCCCAAAAAAGGGTAACAGTCCCTCGAGGGGAGTGGCTGCTGGGGGTTTATATATCCCTGGGGAGGCAGCACGGGATTGGTTGGAAATATGGGTGGTAGTACATGATTGGCTGGAAGCAGAGTGAGGTGGCAGCACAAGATTGGCTGGAAGCAGAGTTAGGTGACAGCACAGGATTGGTCCAGATCACAGATGGCAGAGTGGGATTGGCGGAGGGGTAGGGATAAGAGGGGATGCCCCATAGCGCAGCTGGACTTGGGCAGGATGTGACCCCTGGGAAGATGCTGTAGGCGAGATGCGCTGTGGAATAAGGGGAGGCTGGGGTGGGTTGTAGCCCCCCTGGAGCAGAATGTACTTCCTCCGGGGCACCACTACAAGGGGAGATGCTCTTCGCTATCCCGTTTGCAAACTGGATGAGTGATCCCCTCTGCTAAGCCTTTGAGAGCTTCTAGGATGCGCATAAGGACAGGGACAGCCACAGGGCTACCCTGCCCTCATCTCTGCTAACCCCCCCCCGGCAAATCTCCAGTTCCCCCATCTTTAGGGTACCCCAAACCCACACATTTTGGACCCTGCCACAGCGTGGAGCCACCCTGCCTGGCTGCAGCTGCACCAGCAGGGATTAACCCAGCTCCAGCATGTAGGAGCTTGCAGCATCCTTCCCGACACTGAGCCCTGGCTCTGCTTAATAACCCAGGAGCCCTCACGTAGGATATGTGTGAGAAGCTCCCGGCTGTGGGCTGTCAGGGAGAGGGAGGAATGCGAAGCACAGCAGCAGCAAGGGGTGAGGTTGGTGCTGATTATGGCTGGCCTTGAGCAATTCATGGCCCCGTGCCTCAGTTTACCTGCCTGTAAAGCTGGGATGGTGGTGCGCTCGCCTTCTTCTGAAGGTGCTGGGGCAGACGTGTCTACTGAGGACTTGCTATCTCCATACATGTCTTTGGCACCTCAGTGCCATTGTAACCGTGTCCCCCATGGGGGTTTTGTTGGTATAATTATAGTTTGTGTAAGCAGCCACACCTAGAACTGAAATAGCTGTGCCCAAACCCAACGTGTGTGTGGAGGGGGGGTAGGTCTTGGATTCACCAAAACCAGGAGCTTGAAGAGAGAAGGCAGAAGGAATGGAGCAGGTTTTGGTTAAAATAGAGCCTTTTGGGGCAAACTTGATTTGCATATGGTTACTGATTGTGTTTGAATGAAGGAAAATTAAAGCATAACCCTCTTATGGTGTCTCCACAGCTTGTTTTAATGCTGTGATCACCATGGATATTACACTCTCAACTCAGCCACAAGGCACCCAGGGGCCATGGTGATGGGCGCCCTGGGAAAAGCCCAGCCAAATGCAGAAATGCCAACTCAGTGGGGGCCGTATCCTGCCATAGGTGCCCAGCATGACCTGAGCTGGCTATGCAGTGAGGCTGGGGCTGTTCTCAGTGCCAAGGTCAAGTCCTTGTTGGTGGTATTCTCTGAGCTGGGCTGCTGCCTGCTCGTAGTTATGGGTTCCGATAATGGGCGGGTGGTGAACGAAATACCTACGAGCATCCACAGTCTGGGGATTTCCTAAACCCCAGATGATATCTGCACCTGCGGGTGAAAGTCCTGCACGGCCGCTCACTCATGCATTTGCCCTGTGGGGTTTGATCCCGAATTAGCATCGCTCCTGGCCCCACCTGCGTTTCCTGGCCTTGCATTTGCAGAGTGGCAACACTTGGGGTGCTGCCACTCCACTATCTGGGCCATGAGGACCTTCTCTGCCACCACGGAAGGTGCCCAGGATCTGGCCACGTGTCCTGTACCACATTTGTTCCCAAATCTCCGATTCTCTAATTTTCCTTCCAGAAAAACCATTAGGGTTATACAACCACATTGAATGTCTCCTGACGGACAAGAAAGGACATGAATCCAACCTTTCATCATTCCCCCCCCTCCAAATAAATCCAGACAAGGTTCCTTTGTAGCAGCTAAGCTGAGACACCTTAACATTTCCCTGCTAGCAAGCTCCAAGTTTCTTTACTCACCATATATTTCCCCTGACAGTTTGTACAGATACTTAAGACACCATATAATTATCAGCACAGCTAAAAGGCAAGGGCTGATTTATTTGTGACAAGCACCACCTTTCCGCGATGACGCCATTGACACTTACACCGAGGCTTTTTTGGCGTGGGGAGGTGTGGAGAAGCAGAAGCCAGGCTCTTTTCTCCCTTCTTTTTGTGTTCTTTTAATGCTCATCCTTTTGCCCCCTTGGGCGCTTCGCTGCGAGACAACCAGCACCCAGGCCCAGGACCGTCCTCACCGTCCCCAAGCCCCCAAGGCTCTCAGGATTTCATGGCTTGGGCCAATGCAGGCCTCTCCGTCTGCACTTCTTTGACTCTTGGCGTGTGAACAATGCGTGCACTTATCTCAGTACTTATTTAGTGCCCAGCTCCACACCCTGAAATTGCCTGATTATAGCTTTCGGAGGCTGTGTGATGCATTGGGTTAGGCAAACAGATGTGCCAAGCAGTCTTGTTGAAAACCCACATCCAGGCAGCAGCTTTCAGCTCTCCCGGTTGTTCCCTTTTTTTTTTTTGGATGCATTTTCCCCTCCTTTCCCTCCCCCTTTTTCCTTTCAGAAGTAGCTCTAATAATTGCCTTCATATTGCTCTCAGCAAGGGAAGGGCTGGGGAGAAACACTCAGTGTTTCAGCCACTTGCCAGTAATTTTCTCCCCAAGGAATGGGCCCCTCCATAGCCAAGAAGTCATGACTCTTTTGCCTGGTTGTCTCCTTGCCTAGAACAAATCCACCCCCTTTGCCTCCTCCCTGCTTCCTCCGCCAACCCAACCGCCAAGACGTCTCCTCTCAACTCGTGACCTCTTCAGGTGCGCGTCTCCGCATGGCAAGAGCTGTAGGGGTAAGGAAAGCAAGGCGAGGCTTTGTTGGTGCCAAGGGTAGCCTTCTCCAACCCATACTCTACCTCTCCTAACTCTACATGCACCCCAAAATGGCTTGAAGTGAGAGGGCAATGTGCTGGCCCTGGTATGGAGGCCAGGAGATGTTTCACTTAGTCTTGTGGCATGAATTTGTCCAGTCTTCTTTTGGAGCTGGTGGAGAGAAATGGGCACCTTCTCAGTTCTTCTCTGGCTCATCTAAGACAGCAAAGTCAGGATGGAAGGAGTTTTTTTTGGAGATATCAGTCTCTGTTGAGTAAAAACCCTTCCATGGCTGTTGATAGACAAGATAAAGCCTTACCCAAGAGGACAAGGAGAGGTTTGACAGGAATCTCTTGGTTCCTCCAGATCCTCCTCCCAACTCAACTCACCACTAAGCCTATGGCAAGAAACCTCTACATGGTGAACAAGCCCTGTGAGACCTGAGCTGCCCAAACCCATCCACTGGGACCCCAGTACCACTGCTCCCATCGGTGCAGCCCTGAGCCTCACTTTGCTCTTGAAAGCTGCTCTCAGGTGCCACAGCTGAGGTTCTATAGACCATTGGTTGGGTTCTTCCTCCTCCTTGACGTGTTGCGATGCTTTGAGGGGCTGTTTAAGATATGAGACAATGAGGAAGTTGTGACTCACAAGCACAGATGCAGAGACTGAGGTGACACTGAGACTTAAGAGATAGTGATTGGGGCATCTACTCCATGCACTACCACCATGTACACTGCTTGAATCCCCCAAGGAATCTGCCTTTTTTGCTTCTCACCATTGTTGAGGTGGAGCCCAACGTGCTGCTGTGATGGCTGGGGAGCATATCGTCCCCTGCCTGGCTGATACCAGAAGCCTGGCAAGAGCAGCTCACCTAGGGACATCTTCCCTTTGGTCTTCTAAGATTACCTGAGTTGAGTGTTCAGCTCAGTTGAGTTGCCCACACATAGGTGTCTGGAGTTGTTTCAGATGCCCCAGGGTATCTGAGATATCTCATAGAGCAGGTCTTTTGTAGTGTAACCATAAGTTGTGCCATTCAGGGCAGGCTTCATTGACCCATCAGCAATGACATGGAGGGACCCTAACTCAACAAGCCAGATGTACACCCACCCATGCATGAGCCAGACCCATCACCACCTCAGTCCTGCTCCCTGCCCAGGTAACACTGGACTCTGTGTTTGGAGAATGAGGATGATGATGGACAGATGGATCCCCTCCTTTCATGCCACCAGGACCCTGGTGAACAACACCACTGTTTCCAATGCTAATTTCTCAATGAGAAACTGCAGTTTTCTTCCTTGCCTCTGCCACGTCAATCCTAACCCTGCCTGCCCTCCCTTGCCCACTCTCACGTGCGGCGACGGGCTCAGACTAGCTCCATCCCCAGCAGCAGCTACAGCAGCTTTCTGAGTCACCCCGACATTCCCGCATGCCCCAGAGAAGATGGGATTGCAACTGCTCATCTCAGGGCCTTTGCTGCCTGTTTTCATCACCAAGCTCCCCTTGGAATGGGGGATTAAGCCTATATATCCCAGCTTAGCTCCAGAGGAGATCTCTTCCCTGCCCCACCTCCTGCTAATTCTGAAAGCAATTTAAAAAATGTCTTGGAATCAAACCAATGCTCTGTGTTAAAAAAAAAATAAATAAAAAAAAAAAGGAAAACATAAGAAATACAAAAAAATGAAAAAAGAAAAAAAAGAAATTTAATAGGGAAAAGAAAAAGAAGAATAAAAAGGAAAAGAAAAAGAAAAAGGAAAAGGGGAAAAAGAAAAAGAAAAAGGAAAAAAGGAAAAAGAAAAAGAAAATTAAAAGAAAAAGGAAAAAAAAGAAAAGGGAAGAAGAAAAGGAAAATGTAAATGAAAAAGGAAAAGAAAAGCCAGGTGCTCTTTACTCCCTGGCACTGCATCTGTTGCGTGTGTTCACACCAACTTCCTATGGAGATGTAGGAGAGAGGAGAAGTGATCCTCTCTGCAATCAGCGTGAAATACCACCTCAGCCCATGCCACCCCATCTCCAATGGAAACCCTGCGACATCTAAATTGAAGCTGGTTCCACCTGGTTCCTGCCATCAGCATGGGGAGAAGTACGCACAGGCAGAGGACAATTCATCAGCGTTATCTCGGGTACCGATCTCCAGTGATTCACCCTCTGCAGGTGTCTCTTCCTCACCTTTGATTATAACGGGAGTCTTTGATATCTCAGCCTTCATCGTAGACAGGTCCTACCTGTGCGGCTGCTTTTGAACACCTTATTTGAGGCTCATGGGTAAATCAGGAAACATGCTGAGAATGATCAGAAGCTGAAGGAAGCATAACCTTCTGCAATCTCTACAAGGACTTTAGAGAAGAGGAAGCAAAAGGAGCAGCGATAGCTGCTTCTTGTCAAAGTCTGCTGAAAAGAGTAAATTAACTCCTCTGTCTGCTGGGGATAAGAGAAGAAGGCAAAACCTTGAGCAGTGTAGCAAGCTGAGTCCAATCCAGGCTATCACACCATGGAGCAACGTCAGTGCCTTGAAGAGCCCAAAACCGATGAGGAACAGAAACCTCAGAGTCCCAGACAGCACCTGGGAACCAAAAAATACTTAGATGGGTTTTCCTATGATTGCACTACATGAAATATCAATCAAAGCCTAACACCAACCTCTCTATGAGGAATATGTCTTCTGAGGTGATTTAGCACTGGCCTTGGAGCCAAAAACGTTTGTTCTTCTCCCTCTCTAAGGGAATTGGTGTATTGTAGTCACTTTTAGTTGAATGCCTCTTGAGAATGACCCAACCTCAATCGCCCTTAGTGCTGTACAATGTGCACCACACAAAATGGGTTCACCATGTCCTCATAATAAAGGAGCATAGACAAGGTCCACTTGAGAAACTCTGACCTTTTCCCCCAGGGACTCAGAAACAGATGAATTATGGACAGAGGTTGGCCAACATTGTGGTGAAGAGGAGCCGAGATGTCCTGCATCCCACGCCTGTGGCTTCATGGCAAAGCCTCCAAACACTTGCGTTGTTCTTGGCCCAAAAGTGGTGTAGCTGCAGGCCCCAGCAAAGCGGGGAAACATAGGCTGGATTAAATTTGCCCAATCCCACAGACTCTTCAAGAAACCCAAGAAAGAAAGAAAACACCCAATCCGAGAATGGCAAAGGCAAAAGCCAAGGAGAAAGACCTTGGGTGGCAAAACCACATGTTTATAGCCCTTAGGCTTTGACAGATCATTGGCTTTAGAGCACTTCCAGCTCCAGAGAAGTAGGAGGCATCCAGCTCCCAAAAATATGCCATTGCCAGCATTTTGAGAGACACATTTTTGGCAGGCCAGCTCATGAAGACAGGCCCTCTGTCACCACAAAGTGCTCATCGGCTTGCCCACAAGTTGACGACAACTTGGAGGCTCTCTTGTCTTCTTGGAGGCTTTTTTCAGGAGGAAGGATGCTGAGCTGTGTGTGCACTACAGTTTGTGGGTGTAAATACTCCCTGCGTGCAGAGAAGAATATGAAAACCCTGAGCCCACAACCATGTTGAGTCATTGGCCATGGCAAGCAACCACAGGCCGAGCTGCCGCCCAAGCCCTGAGCCTCTTGCACTGTAGGGTGGTTTCCTGTCGTGTTTTGGTCTCCCTCAACGGAAATCCTTGCTTTGACTGTCTGGGACCAGGGAAAGACTATGGAGAAGTTTGGGCTTTGTCAGGAGGCAGAGGTCTCCTGGAGTCCATTCATCTTGAGTGGCCCAAAGGAAGAGAAATGCCCACCTGCAGAGTAGACCTTTGCATCTTCCAAGAGCAGCCACATCTGTGGGAATCAAGACCTATGAGCACATCTGCTCTCTGCTGGAATGCTCCTTGCAGCAGCTGGGAGAAGGATGTGCTTCACATACCACGTGTGTCCCATCCTGCAGCTGCATGGGTTGTGGACGGCATAGGCATTGGGGTTCTTTGGGCTTTGAACCTCCACCAGTGAAGGGACAGAAAAATGGTTATTTAAATCCACCCTTGCTATCAACATCCCAATTTGTGACCCTCAGCTCCCCCTGGAGCTGCCCCAGGACTCTGTGCCTCAAACCCCACCTGATGGCATTCCCATGGGATGTGGCAAGTGGAAAGTCCCAGAAGGATCCAGGAGATCTGAGGCACCCACCTGGAAGAGAGATTTTAGGGCAATAACTGGTGATCTCCACCCTGCAGCACAGCAACCCCATGTGGGGCTGCTCTGGGGGCTCCTGCTAAGACCTGTCTGCCCCATAGATGTTTGGTTCCTTTTATGCTTATGACTGTTTAGAAAACTCCTTGGAGAAGCATCTGTCAACAAAAAGCTTTATCATGCAGCTCAGCAGCTCTTCCCAAGCCCCCAGGACATGGCTTTGGGAGTTTTTCCTGCCTCCTGTGTGGGGCTTTTCTTCTGCGTCCCATCACCTGGATGCTGCTTACAGCCCATGAAGGCGTGAGATGCAACTCAAACCCAAACCACTGAGACCTGCCGGTATGGGTCTTCCCTGAGCACTTTCCTTTCCCATCTCTGAAATGATGATCCTACTTAGCTCTTACCTAGTTGCAAAGGGAAATAAAATCATCAACCACAGGAGCTGCGGTGGCTGTAAGTGTCACATTTGCAAAGCAGGGATATATCCAGGAGGAAAATCATACAGATTCATGTGTGACCAGTGGGGAAGCATTTTGGACATTAAAAGTCGTTACAGGTGGGTGATGCACCAGGCTGGGATGAAATAATATGAAAAATAGAGGGAGGCAGTTGAAGATAAAGGATGAATGGATTAGCAAATGGAAGATGAAGCCCTCAACAACCTTGTCTAACCCCATAGATGACCCTACTTCCAGCAGGAGCTTGGGCCAAGGAGCCATCCAACACACATTACGGTGTGATCCAACCCAAATTTCACTATAATCCCATACAACACTATCCCAACAGTATAACTCTAAGCACACTCCTGCCTCTCTTTGCAGGAGCTGTTGCACAAGGGAAGGAGTTAGCAGCACGCGAGGCACTAAATAAAAGGCACAGAATCCTTGTCTGGTTCCCCCCCGCCGGCATTTCGGAGCCATCCCAGCCCCAGAGGCTTGAACGCATCCCGGGGAGAGTCTGGAACAGGTCCCTGCCTTGTGGTCGTGATGGGCTGAATCAGCTCAAGGCAGTTCTTATCCTGACATGTCTAATTGATACCTTGGGTCCAAGGTGTCATTAAAACGCTTGGATAATCGTTACGGCTACAGAAAGCCGGACTGTCAGTTCAGGGAGGGTGATTAATGTTCCCAAAATCCAGCGTGGGGTGTGGGAAGGGGGAAGCGGAGGGAGACAAGGGCTGGAGAAGCCTCAGTGGGTCCCTACAGGGATGGTCCCTGGGGTGGGGGGTGTCCCCAGGGGGTCAGCCCCAGCTACTCCAGCCTGGCCACGCTGCACACACTGTGTTGGCACTCATAGGCTCGGCGGGTGATTACGACCTCTCGTTTAATCTTCTTTTATTAGCATCAAACACCCATAGTCTTGTAAGTACATGTGTTCTCCTATTGACGCGAGGGAGCCTTTGATGCTGATTTACGGCAGCGAGGTGCAGCCAATCTATAATTGTACCCTAAAAATGGGAATATTAAGGAATTAAAGGCATTTCTGCAGCGCCAAGCGAGCCGAACCCCTTTCCGCCACCGTCCTGTGACACTTTGCTGTGTGTTTCCCAAGGAAGGGAGGTCAGAACCATGGAGAATGTACCCTTGGGTTGAGGGAACAAGGTGATTGCCCCAAAACCCTTGTCCTTGGACCTGCAAAAGCAAGAAAACCTGTGGAAAAAGTTGCTTGGCTATAGCCAGGAAGGGAAAAATCGTCATCAAACCCCATACTAAGACACACAGAAGGAGGAGGTTGGGGGAGACCCTTTATGCATCATCTTCGGGCATCTAGGCTCCTCCAGTTCCTCGTGCCACTGTGATGGGCTGGAGGCATTGGCAGCACAAGAAACAGGTCATAGCTGCAGCATTTCTTGGCAGGAGAGACCTTGCTGCTGCTGAAAAAGCAGGTTAGAATATAGGCCACTGAAAGCGGAGCAGATTTAGTTAAAGGCATCTATTTTCTTCTTAGCACTGAGTTAAACTCCGCAGCAAGTAGGTCACCCCATACTTTTTGTGGCAGCAATCACTCCAGGACCTGCTGGCTACCTCCATTCTAGGAGAGGTTTTTGGCACTACCTGTTGGCATCTTGGCTCCTTCCCATGAGCTGCAGACACTGGATGCGGTCCCACACCGGCTGCCAGTGATGCAGAGGGACGCGGCATCTGTCCTTGCTGTCACCCCGCTCTCATTCACCCGCCAGCACAGCCTTGCCTGTGCCCACAATCCAGCCTTCATTCATCAGAGCTCCCTGGCTGTAACGCAGGCAGTTACTCCAGAGATCTGGGCCTGCTCCAGTTGTCCTCAGCACCCTTTGGAGTCCCCAAAGGGAAATAGGTGCCTCCAGTGCGTGGCTCCCCCCTATCCTGAGACAGGCAGCTTGGAGAAGGTGGACAAGGTACTCTCTGAGTGCTGCACACTGGGTGATGGCAAAGCCCAGGCGATGGGAAATGGGGTGTAATGGGGCATCTCAGGGCACAGGGACAGGACTGTGCCATGGGCTTGAGGTAGAGCTCGCTGGGATCCCTCTTTGAGCTCTTTGGGTTTTGGAGAGAGCTCTTTTGGGGCCCTACCCCCTCTTGTCTACAAATAACCCACACCAAAGCCCATTTGCCTGCTGTATCTGACTTCAGGGCTCCCTGCAACCTATCTGAGCAAGCAGTGTGCTGGTTTAGAGATGGGGAAACTGAGGCACAGCATGCATATAGGACTAATTCACATCAGGGTGCTGCGGACAGCATGCAGCATAGGGCAGAGGCTGGGTGGAAAGAGCATCCAATGATGTCAAATTAGACAGCCACGTTCCAAAGCCTTTTGCTCTTCTTTGGTTTTTTTAGGTCTTTTTTTCTCTGCTTTCCACAGTATTTTTCCCCCTCATTTCTTCCAATGGGTCATTTACTGAGTCAGACATCCCCCGAGCGATGAGCTCATGGAGCGGCTGGCGCTCAGCAGACCTGGGGACACAGGGACGTGCCACAACTGGTTGCTCCGACCCCGCTGTGCCCTACTCATGCCAGGATGTGTTCTCCAGCATGGGGCTACCCCCACAGGCAGATCCCATGGGACTGAGTCTCACCTGGAGTCACCAAGGCCCGGGGGGACCTCGCTGTCATGCTTCCCACTCTGCAGACGGCTTCAGCCTATTGCATCCACAGGCAGCAGATTTACAACCACCCTGTCGTCCTTCAC
Organism: Ara ararauna; assembly: GCA_028858755.1. Lineage (NCBI taxonomy): Eukaryota > Metazoa > Chordata > Aves > Psittaciformes > Psittacidae > Ara > Ara ararauna. Next base: position 9,341,030 of record CM054390.1, read on the forward strand.
TGTCAAATTAACAGCTTAGTCAAAACAGGAGAAAGAGCTGCACGCTTCCTTAGCCCCCTTTCCCTAAATATTCCCTTTTTCCCCTTAATAAAAGCCTCCCAGAGCTGCCTTTTCTATCCCTGGCCTCAAACCAATGCTTTTGGTGGTAGGAGCATCCTGTTCAGGATGGCCCATCCATGCAGAAACCCCCCCCGACTGGGCACACCAGATTTATACCATCTTCGAAACATAAATGTCAAGTGATGGGGCTGCGTAAATTACTTTTAATAAGAATAATGCTGTGTCTCACTGGCATGTTAATACATATATTACCCATGCTGAGCACAGAGGGCTCAGCAGGATGCTGAGCGTTTAATACACTTGTTCAAAATGATCATCAGAGAGAAATCAGTGGCTCCCACTGGCAAACCCCAATGTGCGCAGCTCAAGCGTTGAGCAGTTAATGCTCTCTAGCTGGGTCACAGGCATGTATCCCCCCAGCAGCCCTACCACTGGCTTACTTAATGCTGGCGCAAAACCTCCCTATAAAACTAAAGACATCGGATATCTGGTCAGCACCAGGATTTGAGGTTGGTGTTAGTGGTGGGCAGAGCTTGAGAGCAGAGGACATAATTGCACAAAGGTGTCTGCATCCCAAAGGGACTAAACCAGGATGCAACCACGTTTGTTTCCCCAAAATCCAAGTGGGAAAGGTGCTCCAGCACTAATCCCCTTAATAGTCCCCCTTAATCTTCCTCTATCTAAATACCTAGAGTTTCCAGGGCCCCTTTTACCAGCCTCTTGGGTCTGCCCATTTTGAATGAAGGGCTTTTAGACTCTCAAGCCTTCTTTATATTTTGGAGAGTGTTTTTCTTGCCAGAGTCGCATGCAGGCTGTGAAGCATGAGCTCCACCATCGCCTCATTGCATTCACGGGCTGGAGGGCTCGGGAAAAGATTGATTTATGATTCCTTAAAAGTGATTTATGCTCTTTGCAGGGTGGAGTGGCAGAGTCCACACACACACACACACAAGCACCCCCCTTCTCTGTTGAAAGTTTTAAGATGGATTCACAGGCAGCCTCCAAAAAAACAAGGCAAGGGGCTTCCCCCCAACCCTCCAACCGCCAGTGCTGCGACTATAATTACCCAACCTGTAATCAAGGTAATTTGCATCCAGCACGACCCAGAGTTGCACATGCCCAGCAGAATTTTCCAACCCTCTGCAATCCTGCAGAGCAGGGCGAAAAGTTTTATAAGGAAAATCCTGGCACGTCATTGTATTCCTTGGGATCTTGAGCAAGAAGAACCTGGCATCTGGGACAGCAGCGAGAGAGGGTGCAATCCAGCTGGATTTAAGTATTAACTTAAATTTAGGAGGTGCTGAGCCATCATTCCTAGATGTGGGGTTTCTCCTCCAACTACGCATTCCCATTTTGCCTGGATCCGCCCGCAAAAAATCCCTACTGAAATCTCTAGGCTGCTTTCCTAAAGGAATTATCACTTGTGCTCTGTGTGTGTCCATGTGAACCGGTGTATAAATTCCCACCTCTCTATGGCTTTTAGACCTGTTGGCCATATTAATATCAGTACTGAGCTAAAGGTCTCAAAGGTAATTAAAATCCTACAGTATTGATGTAACCAGGTGAAGGTGAGGGACAGTATTTATATCTCAGGGAGGTCTGGGTGAGCTCCACACCACTGTAACCTTTGGAGCCTCCTTGCCAAAGAGAGATGTTGATGCTGTCCAAAGCCCAGCAGAAACTTCACCCAGAGCCCGGATCCTGCTGGTGAAGGGAAAATCCATTTCTGAGGTCATGCTTTGGAGTTAATGAGACTTTACTCAAAAGGGCAAGTTATGAACCACTGGCAACCATGTTTCCTCCATCCCAGGAGTCATAAATAGCTGATGGCTCAAATAGCACCCAAAAAACACAGCCATCATGTCCTGGGGAGCTTCCACCTAACTTCAACTCACCTTCAGTGCAACCATCCCCAGTGATGGCATGACAAGCCATCACATGCCATCACCTTGTTGGGCCATGAATACAAGCAAAGGGCCCCTCTCCATCATTCCTTCCCAGTAATCCTCTCCTACTGGTCCTAATGGGACCAGTAGTAGGATGGTGATGTGATGTTTGCGCCTGAGCAGTGCTAGAGCCTGGGCTACGAGGAGCGAGCCACCAGCTCCCTCCTGGCTCATAAATCACCATCAGTCCCATGGCCCAGCATTATCATTCATCTTTGAGTCCTCACAAATCAATGCGGTTGATGGCTGCCGCGTGTGGAACACCGCTTTTTGCTGGATAACATGGCATTAGGAGCTGGAGGGAGAGACCATTTTTAAAAGCCGCCAGTAAAGTGTTTTACAGGATGGCCAGTCATTTATTTTCAGATAAATAAGCTCAGCAAAAGGATGACAGGAGGAAAGTGAACGTGCCCGTTCCCACTTCCCTCCAGTTGAGTTATTTTGCTGAACAATAATTGTTGGTTTCTCCTTCAAACCTTCTTTTCATGGTGCTCGGAGCATCTCTGCACAATTGCAGCAGCCACCGCACAAGGATGGGTTGAGCCTCTGAGACTTGCCTGGGATTTAAATCTTGGGTGTTGAACCCTCAACATGTACAGCTTCTCATCATGGGAGATGAGGGTTTATACAATGATTAGTCAAAGGGCAGCAACTCTTGGCTTGGAGTGGAAGAGCCAAAGCATCTGCCAAAGTAGAAAGGAGGCATGGCCCAGCTTTCAGCTCTTTGAAGTCCCTCACGGTAGGGCCAAGAGCATCTGCCATTTTGCAGGATGAGCTTGAGGCTTGTTGGAGTCAATGGAAGAACTTGCAGCCTGTTTCTGATGGGTCTTCTGGAGATCAGGCTTTGCCACCACTGAAGGATGCCTATAGATAAATCATCTCCTGCACCCAGTGCTTGGCCTCTCCAGAAAGGATCTGGGCTGGTTTCTTGGCCCCATAAGGTCACTGGGAAACATTACAGGATACAGAGGGTGAACTCAGGCTGAACAGCCAGAGCCTGCCCGCTCCCTCCCTACTCTGCTCCATGTCAAGCTGACCCCCGTCAAACCAGCCCAGGCTGGAGAAGCTGCAAAGCCGCGTTCGCACTCCTGACCCAGTAATCCCTCCCGCAGTTGGCAATCCCAGGTAGAGGCCAGCTGGGCACCTATTTCTGCAGTTTATCCTATATTTAACCAGTCCACAACCAATTCCATTGCCTCCAGAGCATGTGGCTGGTGTGTTAGACCCTTCTCTCCTCCTCCTCTTTCCTTATGGAAGGAGTTACAGGTACAGAGGAAAGTCATTTCAGAAGCAATTTCTGCAGGATGCCCAATGTTGCCTGCTCCATGCTGGTCTTCCTGTTTGTTTGTCCAGGGACTGCCAAAACCTATCAGGGGCAGCTAGTGTCTTTAATTTGATGAATGGATCTAACTGGAAAAAATAGGTGTATTTTTCCAGCTTTCATCAGACCACCAAAGCATTTCCCAGAAGAGGCACCCCTGGCCTCCATTAGCTCATCCCTAAGTACAATCCTCCAAGCTTATAAATTTTTCTAATGCAGAATCTCTGGGGAAGAGGGATGAAATACAGCCCTGGCTGTTACAAAATGGGAGATGTTAAAATCTGTTGCTCACAGGGAACATTGAATCTCAAGTGCTGGAAGAGCAACTCAGACATATCTCCATGGGGAAGGCTTTCTGCTCATGCCAAGATAATCAAGCGGGTGACTTGGTCCCATCCCACCTCATTGACTATAACTTCAGGATAAGAACCACTTGGCTCTGATGGAAGGGAGCCTTGAGGTGAGGAGTCCTCTTCCTGTTCACAGGTTGGGTTTGCTTTTACGAGCTTAAAAACAGCTCAGTAAATGCTTCAGAGCCATGTAATTCCCAGCAACCCCAAATCTACCTGTCAGACAGTGATAAAACCATCGCACCGGTTGTTAGAAAGTCTTTCAGCTGGAGTTGTCAAAGTGTTTTGCCAGGGAAATCACAGCCGTTAGCTTCATTTTATAGAATAAGAAATTAGAGCACTGGGAGGGGAAAAGATGTAGCCAAGGTCACAAGCGAGTTGATGGCAGAACCAGGAATGAGCACACAGCAGATTAGGTAGACCAAGAAGATGAAGGGCCCCCAGCCCTTTCCTGAGGTGGGATGTTGTGGCAATCAACCTGGATTTGTGTGACAAGATGGAGCAATGTTAGGAAATGCGTCCAGCTCAGTAGGAATGGTCTCCTGTTGATGCACATCCTTGCCACTCCTTGGATTTGCCATTTGGAGAGCAAAGCAAGGAAAGCAAATAAAAATCCATGGATAAACCATACTTTTTACCTTCCCACCCAGCAAATGCAGCTCAATCTGTCCCATATGTGGGAAGAAATGGATGCAGGGGCTGAAGCAGGCAGGTTCCACAGAAATACACAGCAGAGGACATTCTTGAAGAGGGATCTGAGCAATCAGAGAGGTTAATGGCTCATTCCTGATTTGGGGGTTTACAAAACATAATGAGTATGGTAGTGCACTTTGGAATGATCCTCATCTCTGGTGTCTGCACCAAGGTGCACTGCTTTGGCAAGAAACAAGGTGAGAGTGGGTATGGCTCATCCCCAGAGCTTAGTCATGGAGTTAAAGGGTGGTGCCATCAACACACAATAAGAAAACTCCCTGGTTTGAGTTTCAACCCAGCATGATGACAGGGGTAGATTGAACTGGCTTTGCCTTCCCAAAGGTGTCGAGTTTCCAGAAATCCCATTTACTGCCCTTCTCCAGGCTCTGGAAGGGGAAGAAGATATTGATATAAGAAGATAATGTATAAAGCATTGTGGTGGCGAAACCTTGTAGGGGAGAGCTGAGACCCCTTATTCAAATCCAGCCTCGTTGTACAAGGAACAGGACAGACACAGGACCAAAGAGAAGCTGATCATTAAGAAGGGCTTCATTTACCCAACTTCACAGCTGTTCTGTGTCTTCAGACATGATGAAGCCAAGGATGTCCCAAATCCCAGACACCCTCAGCTTGGCTGGGCTGGTGTCATCAGGTGCTGCGGCTGGTTTGAAGCTCTGCAGAACTGGTTCATGTGTGACTGGCCTGGCAGCTCCTGCCTCTCCGGGTGGATAAAGGGGTGAGCTTTCTTTGCCATCCCCTCAGCTGACTCCAGTCACCTTAATCCATCGTGATGACGCCAGGTAATGCGCATTTTGCTGGGAGGAAGCACACTGCAATGCTTTGATACCCAAGCTGCAAAATCCCAGGGTGAAATCATGATTCCCTGGATGGGACAACTTCATTGGTGATGCGTTTTACCCAGGTCCCAAGATCTCCAGGGAGGAATAAAGCTGTCTTTAATGGTGGCACTTTGGCTATACATCAGATCTGACCCTTTGAGATGCTGAAGCCAAGCATGGAAACACCTTGGTGCCCATACATCTGAAACCCAAAGCCACAGTTGGCTTTTCCAATGTCTTTTCCTTCCTTCCCCCCGTCCTTCTGTCTTATTTTTAGCTCACCAGAGACTTCAAAAGAAAATCTCTTTGCAAACAGAAAGTTGAGCCTGGCTCATCTTGGCAGAGGTTGTTTCAAGGTGGATTTGCTGCGCGTGGGTATGAGCAGCCATCAGCCTCTGTGAATCACAGGGTTGCAAATGCTGAATAAAGGCCCACTCCCCAGAGCCGAGCGCTGTGATTCAGGGAGCAGCAGTGTGCACGAGGCTGTGCCTGCTCCAGAGATTTTGGAGTTTACAACCTATTCCCTACAAGCAAACCCGAGGTTTGCATGAGATCTTCCAACTCAGTGGGCATTGATTCCATCAGATCCCAGCCAGGTGGGGATCGAGGGTGGTCAGTGACCTCTGGTGTGATCCGGCTGTTGAGATTTCCAAGAACCAGGAACGTAATTCCCACTGATATGGGCTGGGGACAGGGAAGGCCTTGGGGAATTGAGTGCTGAAATCCTGGAGGAATCAGGAACTGGGCCTGCAGAATCAATTCACAAGTTTGAGGATGTAAAATAAAGAAGGAAATGGAAGAGGGAAGAGCAAGAGAGAAGAAGCGAAAGGAAAGGAAAGGAAAGGAAAAGAAAGGAAAGGAAAGGAAAGGAAAGGAAAGGAAAGGAAAGGAAAGGAAAGGAAAGGAAAGGAAAGGAAAGGAAAGGAAAGGAAGAGGAATACTTCCTTTAATGCTAGTAAATTGAATGCCCTGGAGGAAAAAATACCCATGAGTTCCCTCCCCAGTGTTTGTTTTTGAAAATATTGTTGCTAAACATGAACCATAGGCCAAACCCAACTGGGCGTAAATTGGCTCTGCCCCAAACACTTCAAAGGAGCCAGGCTTGCCTTACACCACCAACACTCTTGGCCCAAGGAAGACTTTTTCTTGGCAGTCGGAGCTTCCAGTCACGCCAGGGCTCAGCTCAGCCCTGGCCTGAGAGTGATGCTCTGTTGAAAGCTCCCTTCGTTTGGCTCCACAGCCCAGCACCATCCCAGACATCAGCATTGGTGGAGCTGGCAAACACACCAGCACTCGGGTTGGGTTTACTTTGCTCCTTGCACAAGGCAGGCTGGGCACTTCATTAATGACAATTAATACATTAATTATCCAGAAGCCAGAATAATATCTGCAGACCTAAAATGCACCATGGATGTGTGCAAGGGAGATCACCTTTATGTTTGGGTGTGCAGGAGGGGAAACTAAGCAGTTTTGCATGTTTGTGTGTGCACAAGTGTTGGCTGCTGGCTTCAGAAAGGCAGAAGAAATCCTTCTTTTGGCTCTAGCACTAACCTAAAAGATCCACGTATGTGTTGAAGAATAAACCATTCTAAATCGTGGGATTAGGAAGGGAATTTACCTTTTATTTCTATAGCTGCTCTCATCACTGCTCGTCCCAGCTCGCGTAAATCGGAGCCCCTGTGACGAGTTGGGACTTATCGAGGCAGGCTTTTTACCACTGCCAAAACTCAGTGGGAAAAGACGATAGAATGGGAAAGGTGATGACATGGAATGACCCCCTCTTGCCCATCACTGTGGGGCTTGGCATTGTTTCTCCCTAGATCATCTTTGGACCAAGCAGCTTTGCACCTTGGCCATGTGAAGGGAAATAAAATGCTCCTCTGGGACTGGAGCAGAGGGGTCACACATGTCCACCCAGATTTAGAAAGAAAGGCTATAAGCAAAACAACAAAGTTCTTCATGTGATTCTATATTCTTTGTTATTACAAAGCCTTCCCTCCCTCCTTTGGCCAGCTTTGGCAGCAAATACCAGCGTGAAGCAGGCAGGAGAGATTTTCCCCCAAAACCATCCCTCCCATTTTCTACCTGCCCCCCATCTCCCCAGCAAGCAGTTTCCAAAGGATCCTGCCCAAATTTCATGCCCCAAAACACAGTGGGATTGGAGACAAGGAAGATGACCTTTTTCTGCCTTACGTCTAAGCAAATTAGAGGCCAAAGGGTTAATTCCTTCTTGGTTTGGGCACTTTTGAAGCTGCTGAGATGAACAGGCGCTTCTGAAACTGTTCCCTTAGTGATTTTCCAAGCCTTTGGAAATGGCATCCCTGGGTTTGAGGTCCCTTGGCCATTTGCTGCCATTTTTCTCCTTACTGACTCGGAAAGTTTTGTTCTAGCAGTGGAAATAAATAAGACAAAAATGTCCAAGAGAAGGGGAAAAAAACACAGATTTGGGGGAGGGGAGAAAGGTCTGGGAGAGGAATATTTCCAGAGGCAGCGAGTCATGGGAAAAATCCGTTGTTTGACTGGAAAACAGATTTTTAACCATGCGAGACACTACAGAGTGGGAAGGTTTCTTCAGCCTGGACAACCAAAGGCATATTCAGTCGTGGGGGTGTGTGAGTGAGTTGCTTTTCTTTTTTAGCTCTCGTTAATCAGTTCACATAACAACAACCGATCCCGTTACCCTCCGCATTTCCACCCAGCCAAACCTCTCCAACAGCTCCCAGGGCATTTTCATCCCATTTCAACCATCCCTCCATCCCTCTTTCCTCTCTCTGCTGCTGCCAACCCCAGCACCCCACTTTTCGAGCCTTATCTTCATTTTTTTAACCAAAATCAATCCTCTTGACTGCAATATTTAGTTAATATTATGGAGTCCCCTCCAGCCATCAAGTTTTAAGCGTAACCCCAGTCCGGGTCAAGAGGGAACTTTCTTTAAACCCAGTAAAAGCACCGTTTTCCTACCAAGAGGACTATTTCATAGGAGCGTGAGTCATTTCTCTTCCTGTTGACATGTTTTATTTTGTTGAATTTACGCCTGACAAATTTAGGAGGCAAAGAATGAGCTTGAACATCTCGTAAGGGCAGCGATTTTTCATACAGGGCTGTTGTGAGTGGGAGGCATTTAAGGCAGAATAAATCTCTCCGTGCACAGAGAAGCGCATGGGGGAAAAAACTAACCAATGACCCTACAAGGTGGTAAATTGTAAAGTTGTTGTTTTATAAAAAGCCCTCAGAAGCCCCCAAGCTGTAGCTGGTTTTTAGGAAATCCAATTTTTTTGGCAGCTGGGCAAGAAGAAAGGGGAAATAAAGAACAACAACAAAAAGTCAAGTGAAATCTTCCCACCAAGAAATAATTTATCCAAGATTTCATCTGCAGGCACATCCAAAAGCAATTACAGGAGCCTCATTACCATTATTTATTGAACCACCCCCTCTAGCTAAAGGAAAAGCAAAATACATAACTAAAATGAGAGGAAAAGGCCTCTTATAAATATAGTTAAGAGTCCATAATGGCTGCCGGACAATGCAAGGGAAAACCAACAAAGAAACCACACTGGAAAGTAAATTAAATCCTTGCATGGTGCCTTGGAGGCAGGGGGAAACCAAGAAGGTCAAAGCCAGTTGCATGTCCAGGAGGTCCTGGCTGGGTTCAGATGCCTTCAGACCTCCTCCTCCTACTCCTCACAGGGAGAGAGAGGAAGGATCTGCTCTGTTTTACAGTGCTTTGCTCTTCGGTTCACTGACAAGACAGACAAAATACCCTGGAAACGTAATATACAACCTGGAAAATACATAGGGAACGTATTCCGGAGGATACAGAGTGCTGTTGTAGGGCCAGGACATTGCTGAGTCCTTTCTCTCACCATGCATGTAGTGGAGAACATCAAGAATGTCCAACGTCCACATTTGTACATAGGGCACACTGGGATGGATGGATGGATGGATGGATGGATGGATGGATGGATGGATGGATGGATGGACTGACGGATGGACTGACTGAGAGATGGACAGGCAGGCAGCCCTAAATGGACCTTCCCTTTCATTTCATTTCTATTCAGAATTTTCTTTGGAGACTCTTGGGTCTGTAAAGAGCACCAAGATTGAAAAAAACAACAACTTTGCACAGAAGAAGAATTCAGTATTTTCCATAAAAATTAATATATATCCCAAAAATATCATCTGGGGAGGAAACCCCTGTGTGGAAACCCAACTCATTGGCAATAGACATGTGCACTTATTTCCATGTTGACTTGTATCACCTCAACACTGCTCACTGATTATCTTGTCTCCCAGTCACCTTCTTTCTGGTGTCCCACAGGAACCACAGGCCTTCACAGGTGGGCACTTAAGAAGCTGCAGAGAAGACCAGGTCTTCCAGAAGAAGCAGTATTTCCTGCCCCACATGTCCTGCTGTGGGAAAGGGAGTCCTTTCCCCTATGTTTCTCCTTCCCACCTCCCACTTCCAGCAAACCTGATCATCAAGAAGGAAAACACGGGTTTCCCAAAGTGAACAAAACTCCACAACACCTTTGAAGTCATTCTTCTAATGCATATTTTGTACAACCGACCTCCTAGTCTTGAACCCATTTGGTGTCCCCTCCTGTACACAGTCCTCCTCTGGGTCTTTCCCTCTTACCCAGCATTTGAGTCATGTGCCAGTGATCTCTGGAGTTGGAGGTTTCAACCTCAACTGGAGTCTCATGTACTTGCGAAGGGAAATAAAGTCTCCTTTTTCACCAGCTGCATTTTCCACAAGGCTGGTGCAGATGATGCATTTGAACAGTGCAATGGGGACATCAGGAGAAGAGGAGAAGGGCCAGAAACGCAGCGGTTGCGCAAAGAGATGGGCAGTGAGTGGAATGCATTCACCTCCAAGGGACACTGCAGCGTGGATCTGAAGAGGGGATGCACCCAGACATCACCTCTACACCCCAACAGAGCGTTACAGATACAACTGCGTGTCACAGAGGTGACAAACCCAGCGGGGCTTCCACAAGTGCACTTTTTTGATTTAAAGGGGCCGGGGACAACAGGGCAAAGCGATGCGCATTCCTTGGGGCAAAAACAGAAACAGGGGAATTGGGGCTGTAAAAACACTGCACGGGGAGGGGAAGTAGGAGGAGGCGCCCTTACGCACCCGCGCAGCTCCACCAACGCGCTATTTCCACCGTCGTGGGACGCAGAAAATGCTCCCGGTGTTTCCCATCCTCCCAAAAATGCTATTATCTAGGGTTTTTCCTGAAAAACAATCAGGATGCGGCGGGGAGGGGTGCGTGTGTGTGCGTGATCGGCGCTGCAGGTGCCGGGAGGCAGAGCCCCATCCTCCGCATCCCCGGCTGAGCCTGGAAACGCTCATCGCATTAGTCATAGGTCACCGGGAAGGCTCCGAGTTAAGACATGCACGAATCATCATGGAAATCTCTCCCCATTCCCACGGGAGCGAGCTGGCACCTAACCACCCGTGCAAGGCCGCTTTCCTGGCTTTTTACTAGTAGTATTATTTTGTTTTATTACTATTATTATGTTTTCCTCTTAGGAAAGCCCAGGGTAGATCCATAATTCTACCCTCTTTCCCTTCCAAAATAGCCCGTCGATGGGTTTTCAAGCAGCCTCCCGTCTGGGGAGCTGAAAGGCAAAACCTAAAAGGGAAAATCAAAAAAGCCCGAAGAAACGATTCCCTTCCTTAAATAAGTTATTCCCAGTTCAAAGCCCGGCGCTGCGGTTTCGCGACTGATAATGATCGAATACTTTTTCAATCAGTGCTTTGCTTTGCTAAATTAATAGGTATTTAAATGAGGAATAAAAGAAATGGACTGAGTAGGAAGGCGTGTGCGCACTCAGGAGCAAATAGTTCCAAGGTTGGATCTGCAAATGAAATTCCCGAAGGAAGAACATATATAAATATGCCCTGGAAACAAACAAAAAAAAAAAAAACCAAACTATTTTTATTTAAGAGTTGGTGCTTTTTGTGTCCTTGCAGAAAACCACAACTTTAAGCTTTTAGGACCTTTTCCAGGACCTATTTCATCTCTTTTTAAACCGGAATTTCTCATTTTCGATGCATTTACCCCTCAGTATTTGCAATCTTTGTCCATCAGGTAACTAATCTGTAAATTAAAAACTTTCTGGGAGGGAAAAGGGAGAAACCTGATTTAAAAGGATGTTTTAGGGCTTGTTCGCTTTTTTCTTGTTATCTCCGAGAACCGTATTGAGCTGGTTTATGAATTTCTTTAATGAAATACATTTCTTTAACATAAACCCCACCGAAACGACCTGTACAGAACATCAGGTGAAAAAAAAACACTCAGGACACTTCGTTGTCGGACACCGAAGGGTGACGGCTTCCCGGTTTTGCCCATTTTCACTGTTTTTTGCGGAATTCTTGAGCCCAAAGAGGCGTCAAACGCTGGTCCCCGGGCGAGTATTTTTTCGAAGCATTAATTCCTCACGATAGTCCGCATTTTGTCCTGCAGGTCGGGAAAATAACGATTTGAATTAAAAATACACAAAAGGATGGAAAAATGGGGAGGAAAGGGAAGGAGGAGAAGGAGAAGGAGAAGGAGAAGGAGAAGGAGAAGGAGAAGGAGAAGGAGAAGGAGAAGGGGAAGGGGAAGGGGAAGGGGAAGGGGAAGGGGAAGGGGAAGGGGAAAGGGAAAGGGAAAGGGAAAGTGAAGGGAAAGGGGAGGGGAAGGGGAAAGGGAAGGGGAAGGGGAAAGTGAAGGAGAAGGAGAAGGAGAAGGAGAAGAAGAAAACCGCTGAATAAACAACTCAGTTTAAAAATTGGAAGGAAAATCCTTCGGAGGGGGTTAGGACATGGGGAGGCGACCGGAGCGATCCCACCTGGCTCCCCTGCTTTAGGGGATGCTTTGAGGGAAGATGCAGAAAAATGGGGTATGGGAGGAATAAGGGGAGTCCAAAAGGGTAGGAAAAATGGAAAAAAATAGGCCTTTGCTGAGAAAAAGAAGTCTCCAAAACAAACCACATCAAAACGCAACAACCAAAACGGAGGAAACTGGGATAAACTGAAGCAGGGAAGGTGCATCGCGGTGCTTGCTCCTAACTCATCACCTGTGGTTGAGCAGGAGGCAGATTTTCCCGAGTTTAAGTCCGGACACATTGTTTTAAGGGGTTTTGGACGATTTTTCCTCCTTTTTTTCTTCTTGAAGGGGAGAGGCAGGATGGGGGAACAGGGAGAATTGTTGCTCAAGTCATCCGGGGTTGTCCAGCCCAGTGTAATTATTCTCTGACAGTCACTGGTTTTATTTCTCTGGGCATTTCAGAGTGTCTGAGTTTCAGTGTCGGTTTAAAAGCATCGCCTGAAGCATCTGTTCCATTAATTAAAGTGCAAAATCTACGCCAGACATCCAAAAGCACCGTTCCCTCCTTCCCCCCCTCCCTGTACCCAAAGTTCATTATCACATCAAAATGCTCACTTAACACTTAATCAGAGCAGGGATGATCTGCTTTGCCTCCCCAGCCTCTTGCCGACTCCCCTAAATCGTGGGATCCCCAAGTGACCCCTCTCAGCTTGTGGCTCCTCTCAAACCCCAAGGCAAGGAGAGGCCAGAAGCTGAATGGAATGGACCTCCCATGGGTTGGGAGGGATGGATGGATGGATGGATGGATGGATGGATGGATGGATGGATGGGAAGATGGGAAGATGGACACAGAGCTACAAGTTTCTGTTGGGGTGACTGCTAAAAAAAGGCAAATTTAGGTTCAGGCTGTGTGTGGAATGGGAGTGAAGGTTGCCACCGTGCAGCTCCACATCATGGTCCTGCACCAGGTAGGAGTGGTAATGTGTGTCCTGGTCACTGCACCATCCCAGACTGTCCCCTTGGACAACAGACAAAGGTCTGCTGTCCCTGGAGGTGACACCTTTCCTCTCCTCGTGTCAGCTGGATTTCATCCCCGGTGAAGGCAGACAGAAGGGGAGAGAGGAAATGCACAGGTAGATACAACTGGATGGACTGGAGCCACTTTTTGGAGGTGGTCTCTCTATTCTGGTGCCCCAGAGAAAATGGAGCCACAAAGATGAAACAGGCAGAAGATGGTCTTGAACTTGAGAAGACTCAAGACACAGGAGGCGGCCAAGGGGACAATATAAGGGAGGACTGAGAAGGTCGCTGCATCCTGGTAGATCAACTGTAATGGACCCGTACCCCAAATACCACAGGGATGCATACCCCTGACATGAAAGAGGCCAGATGTGGCCAGGCCCTGGCTACAGGCTGCTCCTATTGTTTTGGGGAGGGTGGAGATGTCCACATTGCTCTCCTGGGGGACAGGAGGGGACCTTTGTTGCTTTGACCATGGTGGCTGCTGGCACTTCTCCGTTGTCTGGGGATCCTGTTGTCCCCCACGGGAGATGGTGGGGACAGCTTCATTGTCTCAATGGGGCTGGATGGAATGCTGAGACTTCAGCAAATTTGGGCCTAAAATGGGCAAAGAGGGGCATCTGTGCCAGATTTGGGATTGGGGCAGGAAAAGAAGAGCAAAGAACTCTCTCTGGGGACTATTAACTCTGAAGCCTACAGCTAGCCCCTGAGCGGGGGAGAAACCCAGATGGAGAGGGGGGGGGGGGGGGGGGGGGGGGGCTGTTTGCAGCAACAAGGGACCTTGGAGCTGAAGTTCTCACTAATCCCCATCCAGACGGAAAAGACCAAAGATGTGGGAGTTGGAAGAGGTTTCCAGGGGCAGGACATGTTTGATGGAGGCACAGGGTGCCCACAGTGGGGGCTCAGGTTTGTGGCTCTGAGGCTCAACACATGGGATTCATCAAGCACCTTCCACTTAGCTCCGTAATGACCCTCCCCAGCCTCAGGGCTTTCTGGTTCACTCTGTAGATCCCCGGACAAAATTTGGCTCAATGTGGGCAAATGGTAAAATGTGTCGCTAGGAAGCAAAGAACAAGGAATGCCAAAAGCAGCCGCCGCTGGGAAGAGAAGAACAGTTGTAATTATCTGAAGTTGGAGTTTTGCCAGTGAATTTTTCCCTCTTGTTTCTCTTGGCTTTGTGTGATTGAAGTTGCCTTCAAAAAAAAATTAAAAAAGAAGGAAAAAAAATATTAAAATCGCGGTTTTCCTTTCCTTTCTGCTATTCGCTCCCTCATTCTCCTGTTTCTTTTTTTTCCCTCTCTCGTTCTTCATTTTCCTTCCCCAAAGAGGCAGATATGAGCCACAGGAGTTGCAAATCGCCACGTTTATCACTTTCAGTGGCCTCTCCCTCCCCAAAAGCTGCATCAGAATTCCCAAATTCACCTAAAAAGCCGACGCAAGTATCCCCCAAAGCCCCAGCGCTGCTCCAGTTAACCTAGTGCAGCCAATTACATTCTTAATTAAATTCCCCCAACCATTTATCCATATCTGCATGCAAATACGCCTATATATATACATAACCACAGGCATAGCCGTAAATACAGACATACTCATCTGTCTAGGCACAGATTCTTTTATCCTCGAATCTCTGGCTGCATATAGAGGAGCAGGAAAAGAGGAACAAATCATCTTTAAATTGCTTAACTTCCCCTTCATGAAAATTACTCCTGCCACAGAATGAAGAGGACTCAGGGGCACCACGGTGCTTGCTACCCGTCAAATACATGGGAGATGCAGGATTTAGGTCTTTTTAAGGGGGTATTTAAGGAGTAAATAACCTCTGCTGGGTGGTCTCTGCCCTTCGAGAGGGGCAGGAGCACCCTAGAGTCGAGCCGAGAGCATCCCCCCCACCTTCCACTGGGCTCCGAGGGCTAAAACCGGAGTCGCCGACCTCAGCCCTGCTCCGGACTCTTCATTTTTAGTTTCTTTTGCTGGGCAAAGGTGGCAGATTTGCAGCTTTGAACTTCTTAGGGCCACGAATTCCCCTCCTCTCTGCCTCCCGTCTGCTTTGCGGCGGGGTGAAGTGCGGCTGGAAAGCGTCAGGGCTATGGCCACCGTGGGGTGGCCATGGGCCAGTAAAGGCAAGGCAGGAAAATGCAGCTTTCTATATCGCCCCAGCCCTTGGGAAGCCCCTGCCACCGCGAAATGGGGAGTTGTGGAAAGAAAAAGCCTTTATCCCGCAGTTTTCCTACCTTAATACAGCCCGGCTGTAAAAAGTAGGGCGAAAAAGAAATTCGTGTATTTACCCTCCTAAACCCGCACTCGTGGCACAAACTGGCGCCTTTAATCTTATTTGTTTTTATTACTATTATTATTAACCACCTTGTTGGCATTTAAATCCTCCAGCTCTCCAGAACTACGTGTTTTTTCCATGGAAAACCTCAAATCTTCCCCAAATCCCGTCGTTTTTCCCAGGTGCTTGGCACATCCCTGGAGCCTTTGCATGAGTAAAAACCTCTGTGCAAGAAGGAGCAAAGCCGGGAGTTTGCAATAACCTCAAAGCGCGGCTGGAAAAGTAACGTGAAAATATTTAGGATGAATTTGGGGTGCAAATCATGTGGAAGAAGGAATTTTACCTGTAAATATTTGGAGCCGTTAAGAGCCATAAAGGCTGGTAACTGGTGTTTACGTATTTGGCAGGCAGAAATGCGACCAGGGCTGCTGCAGGAGCAGCTCGGTGGGGAATAAATCCCACGAACAGCTCGAAAAATGACCAATATGGGAAAAGAAACCACAACTGAAATGTGCAGAAGGGACCTGGCTGGGAATTTATCCTCCGCGGCCCGACTTTGCTGCAAGGGGAGAAAGAAGCTTTGACAGAGCATTGCAAACTACCAAGGGAAATGTTTCTGGTCCGTTATTTAAATATATACACACATACACATTTTTCCCCCGTTATTTTTCACTATTTCTTCTCAAGGAAAGAGAGGGAAGAAACAGAGGAATGAATTTAAGGGGATGACATCGCGGGAAAATCACTTTCTTCCAGGCAATTTATGCCATTTTTGAATTGAACACTCAAGAACATGTTCTCTTTTTATTTTAGATAATGAATCTGTCGATCTGCAGAGGTAAAACCCTTTTTGTACCCTTGATTTTTCCAAATGTCCATTGCACCCTCAGATATTCAGTTTCTGCTTCCAGACGTCGTGCAATGATGAACGGAGAGAAGAATCGGAGGAGGCTCGCTCCCAACAGAAATTCAACAGGGGTTTTTTGTTGGTTTTTATTCGTAAATAGCTCTAGGAGGTCTCCAGCTCACAAGATGCATTTACATATAATAATATATTACGTAAGGTTAATGTAACATGGGGTAATCATTGCAAAAGCCACCCAACCGCTTTCCCGTCGCCAACACACTCCCAAGAGCTGCCTCCAGCTCCCACCTCCCTGTAGCCTTGCTGAAACATCAGTTAAATTCCCCATTTCTCTTCCTCTAATTCCTCACCTGCTGAATATTTGGGAGTGCTTTAGCTCCAGAATGAAAGCCTTAGGAGCAGGTTGGGAATGCTTTGGCTCTTCATTTGATCTGCAAAGCTGAACAGGGGATAAAAAGTGTCCTGAAAGAGTTGAGGAGTCCAAATGTCTCCGTGCGAGTCATTAATTAAAAGGCATAATTAAATAGTGCTCATTGGAAAGACACAACCTGCCAGCGGCTTTCAAAGCGAGCTGTGGGGAGGGGAAATAAAAAACAGGACCAGGGATGTCTGAAAGTACTTTGCAGAAAGATTTGATGAATAACTGGTTAGGGAGAATGCTGGTTGGTTTGGGCTTTGTTTTCAGCAAAAGGCATAATGTCGAATAAACTCGAAGGCAAATAAAAGGTGAGGCATCTCCGGGGGCTTCACCATCTTCCCAGGAAGCACTGGGAATTTCATTTTCGGGATAGACATGTAGGAACAGACATAACCGCCTGAGGGAAGATGGACTGGAGGCAAAGGCTGTAAGGGATGTTCTTAGAGGTGTGCACGGTATAGAATGGGTATAGGATGTACAGTAATTGGATGGATAGGTGGGTACATGGGTAGGTAGATAGGTGGAGGGATGGAGGGGAGGAGGGAGGGGAGAAGGGAGAAGTGCATCGCATATGTTATGCTGGGCTCCCAGGTTTACCTATGCAGCACCATTCGGCCACACACTCTAAATCAATTAGATTTTAATTTTTATGTCAATTTTCAGCTCATTTTGGGAGCTCATCACACACAAGGCTGGGATGCTGCTGCCCTTCTCCTGCCTCCAAAGTGCGCTGCAGCTTTGTGGAGTGAGGAAAAAGAAGATGTAGGGAGAGGAACCCCAGGATCATCCTGTCCCGGGGGGGAACTCTCACCTGAGTCCCTGTCCCTCCGTGGGTTACTGCAGCCCCACTTGGGTCTAGAAGAGGAGACTAGGGAGCGTTGAGAGGACCCGGGGGGGAACTGGTGACACTGCCCAGCATCAGCCCAACACAGTCCAACGCCACCCAACACTGCCTTTGCCCGTGCCAAAATTAGACTGAGTCAGGTAAACGGGGCTACACCTAAACACCAATTCCCAAACTGAATATAAAAGACA
Source organism: Ara ararauna (assembly GCA_028858755.1). Lineage (NCBI taxonomy): Eukaryota > Metazoa > Chordata > Aves > Psittaciformes > Psittacidae > Ara > Ara ararauna. The sequence continues at coordinate 9,358,667 of CM054390.1, forward strand.
AAAACCAACCATATTTTGGCTCCTTTTGCACCCACCAGCCAGCATAGTAGGATGAATCCTCACACCAACCCATACCATATAGGAAAGAAAACTCAGATTTTCTATAGATGTTCTATTTTTTAGGTAAACCTCCATATTCTGCAGCACTTAGAGGTCCACAGGAGCAAAATTTTAGCCTTCCCCTATTTAACTTGAATTTCCAGCTCAGCAAACACAATCCCTCCTTCCCATCCCTCTCCAGTCCCCACCTTCTTCCCTTGTTCCTCTGTAGATGTTCCCTAGGAAGCCTTTGCTCTATGCACTTGCCAGTTAATGCCTAAAACCCCCAGCGTGACAACACAGAACCTCGATATTTTACATTTTCCGGTTGCAAAAGCGCATCCTCAGAGAGAAGGGGAAAAAAAACCCTCCTCATGGGCTTTTTCCATGTGTTTCAGGAGGGGTTAAACACATAGGAGCTGTGCAGGTCATGAGTGGTGCGTCGGAGCCGGAGAAAGCCTGGGAGGACCGGGACAAAATTACTTTATTTTGCCAGTAAAGGATAAAAATCCCTTTTTTCACCCCCTTTTTTAGCTTGGTGCTGAATTAAAAGCATCTTGCTTGTGCCAAGGTTTTGCTGATGCTTTGGATGCTCTTGGAGCAATTACAGAGGAGGGGTGGAAAGGCAGCAGCTTTTTAAGCCCGACTTTAGCCCCCAACATCTGTATTTGGAGTTTAAGCTCGTGAAAGAGGAATCTCATCAGGTTCTTGGCAGTTAGGATAGACTCTGAGTATTACAATGAAATCAGTGTTGTTAATCGCGCTGGAGGATAAATAGCCATACCTGAGGTGAAGGCACAGTCCCCCTCCTGGGTGAAAATCCAGGTTATTCCCATCCAGGCAGATCAAGAGCCTGCAAAAATCAAAGCGGCCCATCCCACACACCACCCCCACAGGTTTTGGGGGAAAAACCGGCAATTTCAGCTTCTCCCTGCCAAGGTGGAGTCATGGAGCACTTTATTTCCCTAAGCATTTCTTCTTGAAAATTCAGCCCAGCAAATAATTTTGGGAACAGGCTGGGATCATTCCATTTACCAAAAAAAAACGTTTTTCGAAGACTGTTTTGGGGTTGTTTTCCCGTTTTCTTGCTTCTTTTCTCATTGCACACATATTTTCTCTAGCTAATGCCTAATAAATCCCAGGTTTCCCATAGAGAGTTACCCTTCTCCCGTCATGATGTTGCTTGGAAATGGAATTGCATCTTTTTTTCACCCTCAGTGTGAAGGTGCGGGCATCGCTTGTGCCTAGTTTATTATTTCTATTTCTCTATTTAATACAATCTAAACCCCAGTTTGGCAAATACAGATCGTGCAAGTTCAGCCTCTACCTATGGAAATGAGACTCTTCAGTGGTTTACTGTTCAAAATGTGAATAAACTTGGCAAAGAGCACCCTTTCTTCCCCCTCAATCCCTCCCAGCAGCTCCAAGGAATGAAATATTTGGCCATGAAGTGGACCAAGAAGCAAATAGTTTGGGTGAGAGAAGGGGAGGAACAGTCTTAAACATGCAGCTCTCATACAACTGGTTCTGAAGGGGATTTGGCGAGAGAAAGAAGGTTTCTTACACTGGCCTGGTGTTAGTCTCCGACCTTCCAGACGCATCTTGAGTTAATTCGGGACCAGGAGATGGGGGAGAAAAGAACCCCGGATGGTTGTAATCCTACGGCCAAAAAGATCAGAGTAAAAAAAGCCCCTGTATTTAAAAAGCAGCCTCCGTATTTCAGAGCTCTTACAAATAAACACCTAAAACTACATTTAAAAGGGAAATACAGCTTCACCCAAGCACAAAGGGCTGCAAAGCACCTGAGTGTCCCCGTCTCCGCTCCCTCTTTCTCTCCCTGAGAATATGCAGGCAAAAATGATGAGAGAAAGGCAGTAATTACCCTCTCCAGATACCACTTTGTTGACACCAGCCCGACCAAATGGCCCCCTTTTCTTTTGTCAACGCTTCAGGCGACCTCCTGTTTTAACTTGGAATTGAACTTGGACTTCCGACCAGACAGGGGCCCTAAACTGAGGCAGATATTTTATTTGTCTGTCTCTGAATCGCTGAGTCAAGAAGTACCTATTGCACCGGACCAGCGTGGAAATAATAACAATAATTAACGGTGGGGAATTGCCTAGAGCTGGGACATTCCGCAGTGGCTGTAAAAACCAGCAAGAATGGTGGGGGAAAAGCCTTTATTTGCCTCAAAATGTGGTGCTGCCGTGGGAAGAGCCGGCGGGATAGGAGGAAAGGGATTTTGGAAGCTGCGTTGTCACCCCTGAGGTGATGTGGCAGATGAGTGGGACCAAGAGGGATTTTCTTCTTCTCCGCTTTAACGCGGGTGTTTTTTTGCGAGGAAAGGGATAAAACACAGTAACAAAGCCGCGGGTTGGAGGCAGCGAGGTTTGGCTTTGTAAATCCACTCTGGCCTCGCGTGGGGCCAGATTTTATATGTTTTATTTTTCTCCCTTTCTGGATAGCAAAATGCAGGGAAAGCAAAGCAAAAGGCACAAAGAGGATCCTCAAGATTTAGTAGCATCTTTCCCCTCTCCTAAGCTGGGGAGTGATGGGGGTGCTGGGCTGGCAGCTCCTTCCTGATGATATCCCTGCCTATAGTAAGGGGTCGGAACTGGGTGATCTTTAAGGTCCTTTCCAACCCAAACCATTGCATGATTCTATGGCAGCCAAAACAAAAACAAGGAAAAGGTTGAAAAAAGGCTGAGGGTGGATCCGCTCCAAACAGGTTGCAGGAATCTGACAGGATAGGAAGGAGAAAAGCTGGATCGTCTCGGGTCAGGCTCAATTCCCCGACTGACACCACCCGAGACAGTTTGATCCAGACCGCGGAGGGGGGCGAGGGGGGCAGAAATCCGATCTTGTGTTTCCGTCCTTGATGCATCTTTCCCCCTCGTTCCCTCTCTCTTTAAAGGCATTTAAATTGAAGCTTAAGTAGAGGAAGTTTTGTTTTATTTTATTATTTTATTTTATTATTTTATTTTATTTTACTTTACTTTATTTTATTCTCTTATTATCTTACCATATCCTACCTTATCTTATCATGACTTATCCTATCGTTCTTTTATTTCCTACATAAGCGTCTCCACTGCAAGAGGGGGGTGAAGAATTAGTGATAAACCCAAGGAATGGGATAAATATAACTTTTGCAACCTTCCCCCCCCCCTTTTTTTTTTTTTTTTGTCCCTTTTTGGGGTGCTTCTTCGTCCCTTTTGGGGTACAAGGCATCAAAACTGTATTTAATCTTCTTTCTCTGCTCTATTACAGGCATTGCTTTTGTAAGAATGCTGCTAAGGCTTGGCCACAGCCTCCCTGGTTGTATTAATTCAGCAGTGAGCTGAAGCAGGGATGTTAGGATTTATTTTTCTCTCTCGGAAAAAAAGGCACGCGAAGTTTGGGAAAAGAAGTCGGCTTTGGCTTTTATTTATCCAAAGCACATTTTGAACAAAGCCTGGGAAAGCTTTCCTTGGATTCCTCTGCAAGAATATGAGATTTAGTGGAATATTTCTTCACTAAATTGGGACTCCAGTGGGAAAATTGTATGTTGATGTCAGACGTTCTCATACCACGGGCTCTAATTTCCCTGAGGGCTCCAAAGCTACAGTTCTCCTCCTTTATACCCCTTCTTCCACACCCCCTCCAAAAAACATATATAATGGAAAAGCCACTTTTCATAAATCTAGGTAGAGCTTTTTCTGCGCGGGTTCATCGTGGTTTAGAGGCACTGACAGCGGCTGGAGCCGATTTTCCTTCAATAAAATTCCCACCTTAGCCATTCTTCTTACAGGAGATGTCTGGAGGTGGGAAGAACCAGAAATACGTGGTCTTTTTCCTGCAGAAAATGGCGTAGCGAGAGGGGATTTCTTAATCTTTCGGGCAACAATGAGGAGAGAAAAGTGGAAACAAAGAGGGGAGAAAGGGAAAATGTAACGAGGAAAGGAAAAATACCCACATGCCGCAGATTTGGGGTGAATTATTTCTCTCTATCCCTAACTGAAATTAAGGATTTGCCCTTTCGTTTCTCTCTTCCATCCCATTTATTTATTGGGTGTTTTTTCTCCAGAATATGAGGATGATAAAAATGGATTTTTTTTTGTCATGAAATTCCACAGCGGAAAAATTTTATTTTGGGTGAGATTTCCCTGGCCTGGCTTGACTTTGAGCTGCCTCAGATGTGAATATGAATGCATTTGGCCACAAACGCATCCGTAGCTTCAGGGTAACAGTTACCTTTACCCTTTTGGGGCAGAAATCCTTCTTTAGGAGAGTTTGCTTTGAATATCTACAAGTCAAATTAGCTTTTTAACAAAGGCTATCTATTGACCACCTCAAGATCTCCGACTGCAAACACGCGTTCACCTGCAAAACTGTGTTCAGCCCTAAATGCCAGTGTTTTCTCTTTAAATGGGAGAGGGGCAGTAAAGAAAAAGGCTGATTAACAATGAAAACGGCTAATTTAAAAAAGGAAACAGCTATCTTAAAGGAGATAAGGTCAAAAACTGCCTTAAAACCCAGCAGTTAAAGCACTGGAGAGAAGGGAATGAGAAACAACTTGCAGTTTTGCAAAGAACAGAGCTAGATATCGTCAGGATAGATCTAATTATTTTAGTTATTCCTGTGGACTCGGTGATGAATCTGTTTCTCTCTTCTTTTCCAGTAGGAATAAAAAGATAGATAAAAATACACCGAATTCCTTCCAGGGTCCGTCTTCAAGATGGCAGAGGAAGGGAAGAGGAGCAAGGCAGAGCCAGCCATGTCTTCAGAAGAAGAAAAATCAGGTTTTCCTCTCGGAACCCGCTGATAGAGGGAGAGGGAACCGCTCCCTTCAGAAATATCCATATAAACCCTTTCTTTTCCCGGAGCAATCTGCAAGCCTAGAGCGGACTGGAGGCTGAGAAAGAGAAATTCCTAAGTCAGTGTTATTTGATATTGGTCAATTTTTCCTCTTCCTTCCATAATTTTAGATTTAAGCTGAAAATAGGATGCTACGGAGTCCTCCAGCCTTTATCTATGAGAGCACAAGCAGAAGGGTACTTGTGCACTTTAATTTGGGGGGGAAACTATATACATATAGATATATGTATACAAAAATGAATAATAAATGAAAACCTAAGGGAGGGTCACACATCTGCTCTTATTTCTAATTGTTCCTTCTCCTCTTCCTATTTTTTATTTATGGGCACCACTCTCTTAAGCAGTTCCACGTTTTGGGAAGCGGAGCTGGTTTGGGTTCATTACTCTCCATCGCTGGTAGAGCCACCCTCAAAGCTCAGACATGAAAAGGAATTATGATACCGACCCTTCCCTAGGAAAGCGCCGGGTTAAATGGGTTAAATGTGATTTTTCTTCTCCGTTGCCTCCAGAAAAAGACCTTTTTCTCTTGTTTTCTTCTTTTTCTTTTTTTTCCTCTCTATTTCTCTTGTTAATATTTTTTTCTCTTTCTCTCTTGTTTTCCTCTTTTTTTCCCCTTGTTTGTTCGGGGTTTTTTTCCCTTTTTTTTCTCTTGTTTTCTTGTAATTTTTTTCCTTCTCCCCCCCCCCCCCCCCCCCCCCCGGCCTCTTATTTTCTCTTTTTCCCTTGCTTCCCCTCCCTCTCTTAATTTCCAGCGCATAACCCACTGAATGACAAAATTCAGCTCCCCATTGACACGCTCTTTCCCCAGAGCCGAGGTGGCAAAGCCCTTCCCCACCCGTCACAGCTATATGATATTTCATTTCTCGGGCCCGGCTTCCTTTCCTTGGGGCTCCCGCCTTCCCCCGAGCACCTCCGCACCCAGCCCTGCCACCCTCGCAGCAATCTTTACACTTGTAATGTACATGTACATTGAATTCCCTCCCCACGCCGCGCGCACAGGACATGTGCTACAAACTGTTAACTACATCTTACAAATTAAAGGGGGAAAACAAATATATCGAAGACTGCTGAGGGAGGGAAGGGATTTTGTTCCGCTCCCCCCTTCCCGTGGCCCCGACGTGGGGGACACCCGGCTTTAATTTACGCGTCGTTTCTCGTTCAGCTTCTGCATTATCCCTCGAGCCATGTGGTTCTTGGGATGGGGGGAGTAGTTCTGCTGGGTGATTTCTGGATGGGTTCACGGCGCTTTGTGGAATTCCAAAGGTGCGGGCGCGGCTTTTTCACTTATTTTTCTTGTTTTATTTTATTTTATTTTATTTTATTTTATTTTATTATTTTATTTTATTTTATTTTATTATTTTAATTTCCTAATTCGTATTAATTCCGCTATTTTTTCTTTTATTGTCTTCAATTTATTTTTAATTTTTATCTTTGCACTTATTTTTATTTTCTTCCGATTGTATTTCTTTTTCTTTCATTTCTTTCAATTCAATTTTATTCCACTTTATTCCATCCCATCCCCTTATTTTTCCTCTTTTCATCTTCCCTTGTCTCTACCTACTGCAACCCTTTTCCATTCCACTTCCGAACCCACTCTCAGGCCCTCGGAAGGTGCTGCATTCCCGGTGCTCGCAGGACCCGCTTGGGCTCCCTCGCCTTGAACTTGGACTTCGACGGCCCTTTCGGATGCCGAAAATCCCCCTCGACAGCTCGAGCGGGGCAGGGTGATGGAGAACTTGCCTTCCCACCCCACGGGGCACAGGGACAGGCGGGGGTGGCCCCGAAGGGACCTCCACTCCCCACGGCACCCCCCAGGGAAAATGTGGGGGGAGCTCACCTCCCCTCTCAAACGCTGAGACTCCAGTCCTAAAATGTACCATTTCCCCCTACTTTTTCCGGGGTTTTCTACCCTTTGGGGAGTGCTGAAGACCTCTAAGCTTTCTCCTTCCCTTAAGAATTCCTCCCCGGGGGATCCCCAAAGGCTTCACCCCCCCCCCCGAGTCCCAACACCCCACCCCCCCCCATCACTCCCAGCCAGCAACCTGTTATTTTACTGTCATTTTCCCTAATTTTCCCCGATTTTCCCCAATTCCATTTCAGCCAGACCCCGCTTTAGGAGCTAATTCACATCACATCCTCTCCCCAAATCAGCCTGGACCAAGATACAGCCCTCGGCGCCTCATCCATACCCCCACATCGCCACTGAACTATTTATCACTGAACCGAATTGATTTATTGACTAAATCGATAACTATCACACACGCGTGCGCTGAATGAAGGGAAATCAAATTATTTCGGAGTCTGGCGGGAAAACGGGGGGGGGGGGGGGCAATGGCTTTTGGGCAGATAATTTGCTTTTTAAAAGTATTTTATCGGGAGAGGGGGGAGGGGAAGTACTTCGGGAAGGAAAAAGTCGGGAATAGGTTCTACCGCGAAATAATAAAGGAAGTGGGGAAGCTTTTTGCCCCCCCCCCCCCACGAAGCATCGTGGGGTGGTTGTCCGTCGTTTCCCGTTGAAATATTGGGGGCGGGTGGTTTTCCTTGGTCCCCCCTCTAATATATGGATTAAAGCATCCTTCCCCCACGCTGAAACATGGCGGGGGGGGGGGGGGGGAGCTTCGAGGGAAAGCATTCCCCTCCACGCGGTGTTTCGGGGTGTACGTGGGGACACGGAGGACGGGGAGGGGGACGCCCCGGCCCCCCACGAGCGGCTCTTTGTGCCCCCCCCCGGTTCGTTCTCCCCACGACGGGGCGGGAGCGCAGGGACGGAGGAAAAGGGGGGGGGGGGCACCCAACCAATGGTCGTGGCGGTGGGGTCACGTGTGCGGGGATACGTCGGGGCGGGGGGGGGCGGGGGGGGGGCGTGGCCGCGGCGGATTTCTTAATGGAGCGGCGGCGGCGGGGGTGCGGCGCATGCGCGCGCGGCGCCGATATGTTGGGGGGGTCGCGGGGCGGCGGGGCGCGGCGCGGAGCTTCCCCCGACGGCGGCGGCGGCGGCCGAGGAGGAGGAAGAGGAGGAGGAAGAGGAGGCGGCGGCGGAGAAGGAGGAGGAAGAAGAAGAAGAGGCGGCGGCGGCGGCTGCGGCGGGAGCAGCGCGGCATGACATGACGGCGCCGCTCGGCCTCCCCCCGCGCTGGCCCGACGGCCTCGCCTGCCGCTGCGAGGACGCCCCGCGGGAGAAGAACCGCATGGAAGGGCTGGGACACTGCCGGGAGATGATGCCCCACGCGGGACTCGCCGTGCCCACCGCCCCACCGCCACCACCACCGCCCCAGGGAGCGGCGTACGCTGAGCTGGCGGCAGCCGAGCCCCCCCGCCAGTGCCCGTCGGGTGCAGCTTCCAGCGCGGCGCTGGGCTACGGTTACCCCTTCGGCGGGGGCTACTACGGCTGCAGGTTGTCCCACTCCCACGGAGTCAACTTGCAGCAGAAACCCTGCGCTTACCACCCCGGGGAGAAGTACCCCGAGGCCGGCGGGCCCCTGCCTGGCGAGGAGCTGCCGTCGAGGGCCAAAGAATTCGCCTTTTATCCCGGTTTTCCCAGCTCTTACCAGGCAGTCCCGGGCTATTTGGACGTGTCGGTGGTACCGGGGCTCGGTGGTCATCCGGAACCGAGACACGACGCTTTGCTTCCCATGGAAGGTTACCAACACTGGGCTCTTTCTAATGGCTGGGATGGGCAAGTGTACTGCTCCAAAGAGCAATCGCAGTCCGCACACCTCTGGAAATCACCTTTCCCAGGTAGGCTTCTCCGGGAAACGGCGTGCTCACCTGCTTCCCAACCGCCAGCTCCCACCGAAGGTGGGGATGTGCGTATATGCGGATGAGTGTGCATATATATATATGTATATATTCATATATATAAACAGATAGATCCTTGTATGCCTGTATATGTAATTAAAGGGGAAGAAACGGCTCTGGAATGCCTCCTGTGCAAGGCAATGTGTATGAACATGTATGGGAAAGAAGGTGAAGCAATCATTTCTGAATCAAAATACACGCCGTGAGCTTGCTTGCAAAGTAACTTTGCCGTTTAATTCTTCCCTTTCTTCTCTCCTCCCTATCCTTGCCTCACCTAAAGGGAAGTGCCTTTCTCTTCTTTTTCCCCCTCCTCTTGCTGCTACTCGAAATGCAGAAAGCTTAAATAAGGAACAAAAAAATCAAAAACAAACAAAGAAAGTGCAAACACCCGAACAGCCTTCTCTGGTGGCTCAGTAGAATGAGAAGTGTCGGGGGCTGGGACATTAATCATATCACAATTGCACACAGTTATAGGAATGGGTGTCAAGTGACAAATGAGGCTGTTTGGAGGGGAAGGAGACAGGCGGGGGGGGGGGTGGTGGCGGCTGGCGAGTCTTCTGCCCTGGTCAGGTATGCACCCTGCCCGGCTGACAGCCCGCAGGACCCGGCGAGGCAAATGCCCTCCCTGGAGCATCTCTCAGCCCGACGAATACCCCACTCACTTCCCCTCCCTGTCTCACCGTGCCGTCGGTCTCCGGGCCCCTACGACAGCCAGGAGGAGGAAGGTGATGGTAGGTGCTGCCTCCCGGTCCTCCCCCCCGGCCCCCTTCCAGCACCCCAGCGCTGGGTGGGGAAGGACGCGGCAGGGGATAACCACAATAAAAGAGAGAGGGAACCGACCCTTGGAAGAGAAGAAGGGATGAGTCTCGTTAGTCCTTTGGGGGAGCAATGAGGGACCACATCGGTTTATATATTTTCCTTCTTAGTGACAAAGAGGGACGGAGGAATTGGCTTTCGCGGGAGCTTTTGGGGAGAAGGGGGACGGAATTTGGGGATGCGTTTTTGGCTGCATGATGGGTATATGAGGGGGCTCTGGGCAGGGGATCGTTGCATTCAAGCTGCATTTGGGGGAGACTGCCTCCCCAACTGCTTTCTCTCCCCATTGCCTGCGGCTGCGGTGAACCCTCCCCTGAAGGAGATTCCTGTCCCCCACCTTTGCGGCACCCTCAGCACTCCAATTTCCCCCTTCCCAGAGAGCCGATCGTCCCCACGGCTCCCCCAGGGGCTCCCCAATTAATTCCTGTCAGCCATAATTGGGGCTGCGCTGCCTGCGAGGAGAGCTCGCCTCCATCTTTCCGCTCCAGCCAGCTGGGTCACACCTTGGCGGCGAGGAGATTAGTCGCCCAGGTCGTTCCCCCCAACCCTTGGAAGGGGCTGGGGCTGCCCGAGAACTTGGGTGGAGCTTTGCCCCAACCCCCCAGTACCAGCATAGTAGGGGTGTAGGTTTCCCTGTATCCCTGCTGAACCCCTACTATTCCCCATAGTCCCTTTGCACAGAACAGAGCATCTCCCCTGTCCCCCATCCCCCCTGCGAAAAGCCACTGGGAAGGGGGGGCTTGGGCTATTTTTGCTGAGTATCTGAGTGCCCCCCACCCGGAGGGGCTTCTTGGGCTGCACGAAGCTGCAGGAGGGGCTGGGGTGCGGGGGATGCCCTTGTACCTGCACCAGGCTGGGTGTTTGGGGATCCCCGAGGAGATTTGCTGCTGAGGAGGGGAGGAATGAAGAGGGCGGGAAAGGAAGAAGAAAAGTGGGGAGAAACTCCAGATATTGCCAAAAATCCATCCGTTCGGAAGATCCCTTGGATTATCTGCACACCTTTAGTCAGCGGGTTGACTTGATGCTCCTTGTTTAGCAGTGTAGACAGTGTCACCAGGAAAAACACGTTTCCACCACGTAAATTACGAATATTATGTTATTATTCCTATTATTGCGGTATAATTCCCCACGCTGGATGCATTTTCTGCCTGCCTTGTCTCTTTTTCCCCTTTATCTTTGATTGCATTCCTCCACTCTTTATCCTCCTTTATCACCCCTTTCTTTCTCTCCCTGATGTGCAGAAATCCCTACGCCCTGGGATGCAGAACCCCCCCTCTTTCCCTCTTCCTTATATATTTTCTTTGCTTTTGTTTTAATTTTTCATCCAGACGTGGTCCCCTTACAACCCGAAGTCAGCAGCTATCGGAGGGGACGGAAAAAAAGGGTCCCTTACACCAAAATCCAGCTGAAAGAGTTGGAAAAGGAGTACGCTGCCAGCAAATTCATCACCAAAGAGAAGAGAAGGAGGATTTCAGCCACGACCAACCTGTCCGAGCGCCAAGTGACTATCTGGTTCCAGAACCGGAGGGTCAAGGAGAAGAAGGTGGTGAGCAAGTCCAAGACAGCGCATCTCCATGCCACCTGACAGAGGGTGACTTTGGAGTAGAAGGGGCAAGGAAAAGGAGCAAGAAGCATAAATATTTATCTGGTAGCTTGTATGATAAAATCATCAGGACTCTGCTGATTCCAATTAATTATTTAAAAAAAAATATAGAAAAAAAATCGACATTCATGAATGGAGATGAGCATCCCCCAGAAAACCCCACTGAGCGCATCTTTGATTTGTCCCTCCACCCCTCTCTGACTGTGAACCCCCCAGTTCTGCTCTGAGAAATCCACTTGATAAGGTTCAACTGTGTACATTTTTGAAAGAATATACTCATAAGCTAAGAGTGTAGTTACGTTAAAGGAGAGATGAACTCTGAATGTCGCCCTGTAATATTGTATAGTCTGACCCCCTCGCCAGTCTTCCCTATCTCGGGCCATTTCACCCACCGATATATCAATGTATGGAGAACCTATGGCAAAGTTGCATCAGCTTCGTATTTTCTCGGCACTAGGGACCGAAAATAAGAAATAAAGCTGCTATTGTGGGAAGAAAACCGTTTCTCAGTATCGCTTAAATATCCCGACCACTGATTTTAGGTCCTAGATGGAAGGGAGTTGCTGTACGAGACTATTTTGGGTATGTTCTCCTGAGGGTTTCTATATCTCTGCCGTAAAACTGGAATGTCTGTGCTCCGCTGACAAGATGGAAAATGCACAATATTGTCTTTGGGGTTTGTTTCTTTCCCTCTTTAACCCGGCTAATTATCGACAGTGTTCTTTGGATATGTAAAACCATCCTTTTTTATTTTAAATGTCTTGTATATGTATATAATATTGTGGTGTCCAGACGATATGTACCGACTGCAGATGACATTTCTTAAAAATAAATACCTTTTTCTGTTGTTGTTTTGCCTTGAGGAGAGGCTCTTTGTGCACCTCTTTGTAGCCCTGCTCTTCTCCCGCCCTTCCCTCCTGCTTCCTCCTCTCCCCACACCGCGAACACAACTCGGGTGGGAACCTCCGCGGAGAAAGGACGGGGGAGAAAAGAAGGGGAAGTCTGACAAATTTGAGTGGAAAACTCTTAATCGGGGGCTGCCTGGAAGCAGGCGGAGGATGCGAAGGGGAGATGCCTGTCCGCAAGGAGGGCTGTTCCCAGTGGAAGCAAAAAGCGGGGAAATAAATCCGCAGAGATTGACCCAGCTGATTGCTTTTTATTGAAGTTTTCCCCCTAATTTTCCTCTCTTTTTTTTTTTTTTTGTCCTTATTTTCCTCCACCCCCACCCCCTCATTACCCCCCGTGAAAAGGCGATGACTTTCCAGAGACGCTTCTAATCTCTTCAAATCTCCCTCTCAAAGCTTTCGCTAAACCTGTTTGACTTCACCTCCGTCCCTAGATAAAAATCTCTTACCCGCGGATCTTACGCGGCCCCGAGCCGGCGGGGCAGCTTGGAAAGAAATACGAGAAAGGAAATTGTTTCCATAGGCGCATTACAATCTACCTTAATATCTGCTAGATTTAATCACCTCGTTAAATGATCAGAAGGGGAGGGGAAGGAGGCAGAAAAAGCTTTTAAAGGCATGTAACCTAAAATAATGTTATTGCGGGTTAAATTTGCATCGAGCATGTGCGTATATTTATACGAGGGGTAGATAGAGCCGGCACAAGCTCTATCAAGCTCTAGGAAAATAAGATTAGCATTGGTGTTGGCAAAAATGCGCGTTTAAACACTATAGGTGCTCAAGGTATTATCCATAAATGCATATATATATAATTTATATATGCGTTTATACAAGAGTATATAATGGCATGTACGTAGGACCGTGTATGTCCGTTTCTTTTTAAGATCTGGGCGTCGGTGTGTAGATATTATATATATATGTTATATGTATGGGGCTTGACGGTGTGCGTGTAATTTATATAAGTCTGGGTATTAAGGCAATCGCTGTATCTCTGTATATGATTCTATCACATATAATATGCTACATATACCAACGTATCTACACTATATATATAAATTTTTATATATATATATATATGCAAGTGCAACCCTGTATGTTATTCTATGGAATGCTGGTTAGATAAGAATGTATGTTAAATATATAAATTTATAGGTGCATAGCCCAGTGCAGCCCTGTATGTTATTCTGTGGAATGGTGGATAGATAAAATATATGGGGTTTATACATATATATTATATATAAATTTATATATGCAGAACCAAATGCAAAACTCTGCATTATTCTACGGAATGGTGGGTAAACAATATGTGTGTTAGATATACGAATTCATATATATATGATTTTATATGCAAGTGCACCCTCTGTGTTATCACACGAAGGGGTGAGTAGATCCCAGTCTGCGCCAGGGTGTATGTACAGGTCTACCTATAGCTTTATAAATGAGTACAGAAGATAGATGCATGGTGGGGCATGGATAATCTCCCTCCACCGGCCCATCCCACACCCAGAAATGCCGGGAAAGCTCCATATGGATTTGGAATCCCCGTGTGATCCCAGATCTCAGGTAAGGGGGGAAGCCACTTTGTCTAATACTGGTAACAGGGCAAACCGGGAGCTGGATCCTCTCCTCTCACCTCCCCATCCCTTCGCGGGCTGCTGAGAAAAGGGTATCTGTTATTTCTAACCCCCGTCCCTGATATTTCCAATGAGTGGAGAAACACGGGGACTGATCTGAGGGTCTTTCCTGCGTTTATTATGAAGAACTTATGCTTGGAAACACAGGCAGAGCTTAAACTCTTACGATTTTAATGCTTTCTTCCAAACCACTTACCTCTGGAATATTGCAATACCTCCAGCAACCCATCACAGCGGCTGTAGAGGGATGAAGTCGTAGGTGAAAACGGACGAGAACCACCAGAATATGCAGTTTTGGTGTAAAAAAAGAAATTCTCTTTCCCTAAAATAAATAAATAAATAAAAGAAGGGAGCTTGCTGTGTGTGCAGACACAGCAACGCCTGAGAGCAACTCCAGACAAGCCCAAATCTGACATCCCGACAGCGAACGCGCTGGTGGCGGTGGCTCTGTTCTACCTCGTTATACCTGAATTTAACCTTCTTCTTTTACTTTATTTTCTTTTAATTTTTTTTTAAATTATTAAAATGAAGATACTGGGCCAGGATTGTCGCAGGGAGAGAGAGGATAAGGATAAATGAGGGGGGGTGGTTGTTGTTCTTTAGGGGTGTATATAACCGAGCCCAAGTGATTCACGGTGTTACCAGTTTCCGAAGTGTTTGTCAGTTGTGGTTTAATTCTGTTGGAGGGGGACAGGGCTGTCTGTGCGCCGGGTTTTGTGTCGGTCGCTCTTTCAAGTAACGTGGGAAGTATTAAAAAGGAAAGGGGGGGGGGGGGAAGAAAAGGAAAAAAACCCAAAACCAGAGAAGAAACAAGAATTTCATTCATGATGCTTCAGGGCACCAACGGGTTTGGATGGAATTGGTGGGCAGATATTGGCGAGAGAAGGAAACCAGGCGCTCTCCTGCCATTGCCGATGTTTCCCACGATATTTTGAAATAGATTTATATTTTTGGTGTCGCCTAACGCCTCCTCCCTCCCCTTGGGGGCTGGCCCACCGCCCGGGACCCGGCAAGGAAGACGGATGCAGGCAGGCGATGCTGAGGTGGGAAGTTTTACGGGGGAATGTAGACCCCAGAAAAGGGGGACCCCAAACCCGACGTGCTCGGGGACCTCGGAGTTCAGTCCTCCCGATGTGGGACTGAGTCTTAACCCTGGAATCGGGTCGAGATGACGGCGGAGGGAGGTCGGGATCGGACTCTCGGGGCGGAGAGGGAGCCCGGGACAGACAGTTTTTCCATCCTTGGGAAGATTAGACCTTCTCTCCCTCCACGCACATTCGCGGATACTCGGTCTTCTCTTTAATACGTGCACTTTGGGTGGAAAAAAGGTGTTTTCGGGGCTGGTCGGACAAAAATAACGCTTAATTTCTTCTAGATAAATCCCCCTGGAGATTCGAGACATGGTTGATTTGGGTTGTTCGGTTTGGTTTTGGGACTGCGTTTTGGTTGACTAGTTTTGCGGGGGGGGGGGGTGGAGGTGGGGGTTTGAGGGATTTTTTTCCCATACGAAAGGCAAAATATAACCTTCAACTCAAGTTACTTGGTCATCCTCTTCCAAGCGCGCTGAAGGAAGCACTTGCCGGGAGGAGAAGAAATTCAAGTAAGAATTGAGCGCACACACTCAAAACCCGTAGAAGAGCTTGTTATTTCCCCGCTGAAGTTCCGCGGGCAGGGAAGCTGAGCTCCATCGGACGTGAACACCCACCCCCCCCCCCAGGCATAGAAATCCATTTAATTTCTACTTTTTTCTCACTTTTTTCTTCACACTCCCTATAAGAAATAGCATTGGGAATCGCGGTATTCTCTTTTCCTTGCTTATTTATCCATCAGCTCCCTGCCCGTAGCTCGATGGGTGTTAGGTCAGCAGGCCGTGACGTCACTCCTGTATT
Organism: Ara ararauna; assembly: GCA_028858755.1. Taxonomy (NCBI): domain Eukaryota; kingdom Metazoa; phylum Chordata; class Aves; order Psittaciformes; family Psittacidae; genus Ara; species Ara ararauna. The sequence continues at coordinate 9,374,205 of CM054390.1, forward strand.
ACCCTTGACCGTGACTAGGCGTTGTTTGACCTTGACATCACGAGCTGCGGGGATAATAAGCGCGGGGACCCTCACCCTTGATCTTCTCCTCACCAGGCAGCTCCCGCTCCTGTTTACAGATAAACAAGGTGTTATTTGAAGTCTAGACAGGCGGGCTAATGGCCAACAATAAAGCCCTGAAAAGGAAGTTTCCCAAGTTTAGCCTTTTCTTTCCTTTGTATCGAGGACTTTGAATAACTTCCCAACCGCAGCCTTTATGGTAAAATCCCGGACAAGGGATTTCCCTCGCCCTTTCTTTTTTTTTTTTTTTTTTTTTTTTGCCTGGTATCTTCTTTCTTTTGTTTTTTCTCCTATTTTTTTCCTTTTTATTTTTCTCTCACTGTTTTATATTTTCTTTCTTTCTTTCTTTCTTTCTTTCTTTCTTTCTTTCTTTCTTTCTTTCTTTCTTTCTTTCTTTCTTTCTTTCTTTCTTTCTTTCTTTCTCTTTTCCTCTCTTTCTCTCTTATCTCCTCACTTTTGTCTTTATTTCTCACTCTCTTTCTTTATTTCTCTCTTTTTTCTATTTTCATTCTATTTTCCCCTTCTTTCCTGCATTTTTCTTTCATGTTTTCTCTCAATAGCTCACTCTCATTTACATATGTATTTTCTGTTATTATTTTCTCTAACGCGTCTTTTAAAAGAATAACTTCCTAATCTGGAGGGGGAATTCTGCTCTCGCAGCCCTGCGCTCAGTGCAGAGGTGAGTATAACTCTTCCTGATTCACTTTCTGTCTGTTACAGAAGCGCTTGGTCTTAAAAAGAAAGGCGATTTTGTTTTGGTTTTTTTTTTTTTTTTTTTTTGTCGATAGCAACAAAAGAAGCTTCTAAAGGCTTTGACAAAATATTATTTCTTAAGCCACTGACAGCCAACACAGTGTGTGTACGCACACACATCCCACAGACTCCTCCAGCACCGCTGGGTTCTCGCTTACAAACTGCCTCGCCTACGTGGAGCAGCACATTGGGGAAACCCTCGTGTTTATGGGTGTTTAAGAATGATACCCAGCAAAATGTCGTGTCTCCTGTCGCCTCCGCTTTGGGGGAAGGCTGCTGCCTGGCAGGGAGCTGATTCAGCCCACAGTGGGACCCGCCGTGGGTTTAATGAACTCACTTTCCTCCTCACCACTTTTCCTTCCTTTACAAGGAACATTAAATAAGTGAGATCACGCTTTGCAGGCTCTTCAATTGTGATTTGCTCAAGAGTCGTGATTTCTAGACCATTAACCGGTTTGTTGTTATAGTTGTTAGGGGTTTTCAGTCCTCCAAGGGAATTACAGTGCAAAACGCCAACTTCTCCCTCAAAACAGAGCTGGAGGACGAAGACAACTCCCTGAAAGTTGGGGACTAAACCTTTGCCTTACAAAGTATGCAGGCATCAGTTTACATTAATCTAATAGGAGGAGAAGATCCTCTGCTGGCAAAGCTGGGGAAAAATATCATGATATTCCAGGCATTTAACCGTTCCTTGCACAGAGGCTGGGACCTGCCGTCTTTAAAACTGAAACCTGCCTTGGATGATTTGTATATTGGATGAGCTGAAGTGTCGTAGACATTTTTATTCACATCCATTTACCTCTTTCCCATGTTAATATTTCTCTTTTTTGCCCAGCTCCCACGGATTCCTTTTTACTACCCTCTTACAGAGATATCTAGAAGGTGCCTTGAACACTTCTGTGCCTCGGAGGTGTCTTCTACACTAGTGTATCTACGAGCTGTCTTGTATGCTTATATATCTATGAGGAGTATTGTACACTTTATATCTATAAGATGTCTATAGACACGCATTTTCCACATCAGAAAAAGTAGCCGGGGCAGGTTTCAGTGATATATAGCCAGAAATAACCATTCTGTGGCTTTCCAAAGCCTGTTTCTACTTTATTCTCCGTGTCATGTATCTATATATTTATCCTAAATACTTCCTTTTCGGCCCTGGCAGCTAACTTCTTGTTCGAGTCACCGCAACTCCTTACAGCTCCCGACCAACTTGGGGTGAAATTCGGTTGAGCAAAAAAACTGAGCTACGACGGGGTGTGTTTCTCCAACCTGCAGAAGCACAAGGAGACCTTTTAATTCTCTTTTGCGCCTCTTTTTTCCAGGCAGAAAGATACAACATATATGTTGTGGGCTATTTTTGCTCTAGGAAGGTTAAATTTCATGGTCTTTTCTGGGAGAAAACTGAAAGTGGGTATGTGAAAGATAAATATGTTGCTGTGGCCATTAGGCTGAGGCCATTTTAATTGTTTTTTCCCTCAAATTTTAGTTCTGATTTAGTGAAGAGACGAGGCCGGAGGGGTGGAGGAGACAGAGCCTGTGCCAGGGAGGCCGGCGGGGGGAAAGGATGAAATGCGGGATGAGGGGAAGTGGAATTTTTATTTCTCACGCTTTGGTAGAGAGGGGAGGCGATGGCGCAAAACGGGAAGAGAAGGAAGGTTGGAGAGCAGGGATAAATCCCCCAAAACAGAGGGAAAAAGTCAGCCCCAAACTTGGGCTTCTTGTTTTCCCCGTGCAGTGATGCTCATCCGAGACAGTCATTAGCATAAGATGTCGATCCTATTTACTACACTAGACAGTGACCTTGAACTGAGACGTTGCAATCTCGCTTTTCCAGCGTCTTTCTCTCTTTCTTCTTTGTTTTTTCCGGGGGCTGTTTTTTTGTCCCGGGGAAGCTCCCAACTGGGATGAAGCTTCTCCCGGCTTCTTCTCACCAGCATCTCTGGAAAGATCCTTGTACAACTTGGGGAGGTGGGAAAAAATTAACCCTCCCGGAGGATTATTAAATGGCAATATTGGCGTCAAAAAGGTCTCGCTACCTGAAAACCGGGATTCCTGAGGAAAAGCGCCGAGAATTATTTTGTTGGGCTACGCGACTTTATTTGAGGGGAAGGAATACTGCAGGAAAAAAGGAAGGGAGGGTTGCTCAAAGCGATATGAGGCAGGAATGGGGGTATATTTTGCAGTGGGTTCTGCCCCGCCTAAACTCCCCGGTGCCCCAAGCAGCAGGACTCGGCTCAGGCTTTCGTTTTTAAGCTCCGCTCAGCTTGTGCTGAACGTTAGAAAAGCCCCAGCGCTCAACCTGAACTGGGAAATGCGTTTTTAATGGGGAAGAAACTCCGGGGAAAAGCGGCAGCTTTGCTTAAGTGTCTTTCGGATGAATTTTATTTTCCCTTTTTCCTTAGACCTGCTGTCCTCTTGCAGCAGGAGCAGCGCGGAGCTGGGGAGCCCCAGCCAAGGCCACCAAGAGCAGGGAGCTCCTCTCCACGCTCTGCATCCCTTAATGTATTTCTGAGCACGGCTGCGGCATTTCCCAGCTCTAAAGAAAAAGAGGAAAAAATGAATAAATAGGGGAGCCGGGGGTGCTTTTCTCCCTCTCCCTTGCTGTGATACCCACGCTGACGTTATTCCCCCACCAGTCTGTGGTACACTTGCTCCGCAGCTCAACCCTGCAGTTAATTCCCCACATGTTTCTTTGGAGGTAAATGTGAAAATTTACCAATTTTTTTAATATTTTAACCCTGGAAAAAGAATTAATAAAGAGGAAATGCCCCAAATACCCCGAGGCTCCTCTAGAGCAAAAAACGTACTTTCCCAAGGTCCGGTGGAGAACAAAGCCGTGCAGCACCCGGGCACGTCTTCTATGGGGAATTTTGCAAAGCCAAGAGCAAGGTAGAGGAAGGGTTTTCTTTAATAAAAAACCCCAGCAAACAAAGCCAATTCAGATGGCAACCTCCGGGGATCACGTGCTCATTTTTATATAAACTATTCCTCCCCACGCTTGCCCAGCGTTTGCGAGCGTTTCTTCTGCAGCGGGAAGACACGCTGGGAGAAATTGCAAGCAGCTTTTTCACTTATACCTGCAGGGAGAAAAATTCCTTGGCAAGGTTTAAAGAGGGGGATAAAAAAGTGCTAGATTTTCATTCTAGCAAAATATTTCTAGTAGTCGTATTTCTTCCTTCACAGGCAAAGCGTGTAGGAAGGTATGCACGTATCTCTGCAAGGTATGTATATAGCATATCCATGTGCCAGGGAGAAAAAGAGATAGGAAAGAGGGAAAAGAGGGTTTCCACCTTCAGGAGCTGTCCATGGAAGACAAAACAAAGCACCTCAAGGAGTTATTTTATTGACACCTGATTTTTCTTGCAGGGCTCGGAGGGGGGTTAGCTGAAGCCCCAAAATGATATCATGCTTGAGAAATGCATCAAATATTGGGGAGGGAGGCTGATGGGAAGGCAGCAGCTGGGGAGATGAGGCTACACCCGCCCTGATCAGCCTTCGAGGAGCGCCTCCGCCCCTGCGCAGCGGTTTTACCTCTACAGGAATATTTACGGTACCTTGCAGAGTCAACCTGGCAAGGGGAGCGCTTGGGAGTTGCTTAAGGCAGGGAGGAATGCAAAGCCATGCAAAAATCCAGCAACGGGGAAGGGGGGGGGGGATTGGTTTCTTAAAAAATAAAGAAAAAGGGGGGGAGGAGGAGCAAGGAACAAAAATTAGAAAGAGAGGGAAAAAAACACCACTCCAGAAATAAATCGAGCACAAGCCACCGTCAAAAGCCTTTGCGTGTTCCCGGTTTCCATGCGATGCACCTTTTCCAGTAGTATTATTTTTTTCCTTCCCCCAACGTATTAATTTCGCACTGAAAGCAGCCAATATTGATTTTTGTTCATTATTTTTTTTCCCCCTCCCTTGTATTCCTTTACAGCAGCTCTTTTCAGTATGACCAGGAGAAGACGATGGGTGGGAGGGAAGAAGAGCTCCGTAGTGTTACGAGGGCAGAATATATTGCTATAAGGTGATGAAGAACCAGCTCCGCGTGTGTATGTGCGCGTGTGTACCACTGTTTCCAGGGGTGGGGACCAAATAAATGGGGGGCAGGACTATAATTTTTTTATCAGAAACAAAGCAAAAGAAGTATTAAAAATGTAGATGTAAACATTCAACTCCATACGTGTGTGCGCCCTGGTGCATATGGGATATATACCGGGTAAATTAAGGCTATATACAGTTGTGTTCTTCTGGCTGCTTTATTCGACACAGGTCATTAATAAAAGCAATTGAGGATTGTTAAAAAATCTTCCATCTCTTCTTGAGAGAGTGGCAAAAGCTCGGGGAGAGGCTGCATTTCGCCAGCCCACGACAAAGCCACCTAGTCCGAGAGGAGCTGGGGAAAATGATAATAACCATAATAATAAAAAGGAGTAGGAAAGGTCACAAATAGCCTCCAACTCTGCCATCCCACCACGCGTAAATATGAGCCTGTTGCGGGCACCATCATTCGTCTCCTTAAAAAGGCCGTAAACTTTATATGACACAATATCTAATAGTAATTTATTGGGGAGATATTGTAAATTCGAACTGTTTTAGTTAATAAAGGAGCTAATTAATGAGAATCAGCCTCGCTTTTGCAGATGCTGGAGGGGCCCGAATTGTTGCCAGGGGAGGGTCGAGCAGCGGTTTTGGGGTAAAACCCTCTCCTATCGATTATTTTATGCTAAATATGATATTTTAGGGAGCTCCGCGCTTCTTAAGCCAGCGCTGGGAGCAGTTGGGGCTTTTTTTTTTTTTTTTTTTTTTTAATAAAATGCTTTATGGGATTTTTTATGATTTTTTATGGGGGGGGGGAAGAGGACGGGATTCGGGGGGGAAGAAAAGGCGTAAAAAGGCGGAACTTGCTGTTGTGTTTTGTCTCGGCTGCCAGGGGAGGGGAGGCCCCCCCCACCTCCCAGCGCAATTTGGGGCTCACGTGACCCCCCCGGACCAATGAGGCCGAGCCGTCGGTTTAACTATGTTTAATGTCAGATAGCAATAAAGTAGAAGCTTTCGGTCAGGCCCGCGGAAATGGGCGAGCACAACCTCCTTAATCCCGGCTTTGTGGGACCTCTGGTGAACATCCACACAGGAGACACCTTCTATTTCCCTAATTTCCGGGCCTCCGGAGGGCAGCTGCCCGGTTTGCCTTCCCTCTCCTACCCCCGACGGGATAACGTCTGCTCCTTGCCCTGGGCATCCTCGGAACCCTGCAACGGGTACCCTCAACCCTACCTGGGCAGTCCCGTCTCCATTAACCCTTCCTTCGGTAGAGCCTGCGACCTCGCCCGGGTGGAGGAAAGCAAATGTTATTACCGGGAAACCTGCTCCGAACCCAGCGGGCTCAAGAGGGAGGAGAGGGGCAGGGACAGTGCCTTGCTGCCCCTCGAATCCAGCCTCCCCACAGGCATGGGGGCTAATTTCAGCAAATATGACTATCCGAGCAGCGAGGCGGTGCCTCACGATCCTCCGTCCTGCCAGTCCTTGGAGTCAGACTCCAGCTCTTCTTTGCTCAACGAAGGGAATAAAGGCACGACCGGAGAAGCGGGGGGTTTGGTGTCCCCCCTGAACCAAGGCAGCACTTTAGGCAACGGTGGTAAGACCCGGGAAGCAGGATCTCGGGGCTGGAGCTGGTTGTGTTGGGGGTTATTTTTGCTTGGAAACTTGCCGGCTTGGGGCTCCTCCGGGGTGTAGTTCATGGGCTCAGCGGTGGGAAGCGGCGTGTCTATGTGTGCTGAGACCACTAGGGGTAGCACCGAAATCCCTAATGTTTTATTAGGTGGTGCTTCTTTTAAAAGAAAAGGCTATAAACATGTAAATATCCCATTAAAAAAAGAGAGAGAGACGCAGAGCAGGGTAGTAGTTGCGCATCCCTGCTTAGCGCGGAGGGCTCGCAGAACGTCCGGGCGTTTTTTGGGTTCATCGCAGAGGTGTGTCTGTCCAAGGGAAGGGGGAAAAAGGGGAGGGGGTGCTTAAAAACCATACGAAAACACAGCTTTCCAAGTTGGCATTGGGGTGGAGATTTCTCCTTGTTGCCTTGGAGCCCTTCCTGGGGGGCTCCAGGCTTATCTCCCTCTCCCTGGCCATCCTTTGCTCCATGTCCCTGTTATAAGGCTCCCCACCTTTCCCTTCCTCTGCCTCCTGTACATCACCCGTGGGACTGGGAGGCATCTGGGAGCTTCCCCAAGCACAGCGAGGGACCTTGGGAGGAGCGGGGCTACCAGAGAGGTGCAGAGAAAGGGATGCTGGTGGTGCCCCCCCCCCCTTTTTTTCACTTTAAGAGAAGGTTTGGAATGGGGTTTCCTTGCCAAGTGCTAAACTCTCACTCCCCATTTGCCAGGTGCTCCTTGGTACCCGATGCACACACGGTCCCGGAAAAAGCGAAAACCCTATTCCAAGCTGCAGCTGGCAGAGCTGGAAGGGGAGTTTATGGTCAATGAATTCATTACTCGCCAAAGAAGGAGGGAGCTCTCAGACCGATTAAACCTGAGCGACCAGCAGGTGAAGATCTGGTTCCAGAACCGACGTATGAAAAAGAAAAGACTCCTTCTGAGAGAGCAAGCTCTTTCTTTCTTTTAAAGTTTAAAAAACGTCCTTGTCGGGTATTAAAATTAAAAAAAAAAAAAAAAAGAAAAAGAAAAAATATATAAAAATAGAGAAAAAAAAAAAGGGAAAAAACACAACTAAACCCAAAACAGCCCCCACATAGACTCTCTAGCATTCACCGGAGCTCCCGGAACTTTATCTGATCACTCTTAATCCCCCTCCCTACCCAGAAATCAATGAATAAAGAAATAATATTAATAATTTACCAGTTTCCCTTAAAATACAAAACCCGACATCGAGGAAAATAATAATATTAATAATAACGCATCTTCTCCGCCGGGACCGCGGGGGGACGAACGGCTTCCAGAGATGCTCGGCGGGCTGAAGGGGAGGTTTTGAGCCCGACTTTACCCGCTTTGCCTTTGCCAACAGCACAGGTAGGGTTTCCGTGCAGCGCCGGGCATCGTCGGGGCCGTCGGGGGCCGCCGGTCCCTTTCCCCCACTACCTTCCACCCCCCTCGGCTTCGGTTGGCGACGAGACTGGGTTTGAGGGGGATGAGAGAAGATACTGGAGCTCATTCTGAGCTGGCACGTAGGGTTTAGGGCCGGTTTGGTGGGAAAGCGGGAGGGAAAAATGGCAAAAATGAAGGAATAGGGAGGGAGTGACACAAAAAAAGGGATGGAGGGTATTGTCCTAAGGGATAGACCCTGCATCCTGGTGGAAGATGCTTTTTTCAGTGCACAGTGTGACCCAAGATGTGGTTTTCTTAGTCTAAATTGAAGGTTTGCGGCTGATGAGTATCTCCAGGCTTAATCAGTATCTCCAGGCTTAATGGGGATCTCTAAGCTTAATCAGCATCTCCAGGCTTAATGGGGATCCCTAGGAAGAGGCGAGAGACAAAGACTGTGTATATATCCGGTGTATATGGTATATATCTATATAATATATGAGGTCTGTGTATCACACTATGTTCCTCGTACACAGATACGAGGCTTTGATGCAGGCGATGGTGTTGTCCTCAACGCCAGAATGTCACAAGGAGAAGGAAAGCGCATCCGCCGCCCTAGAAAACCCGCCCAGGGGAAAAAATCTGACTTTCCTTTCACGTAAACTGAGCCTTTTGGAGAATTTTCTTTCCCCCTCTCTCTGGATCCACAGCGTTTCTCTGCACTATCTTAAAATTACATTCCTCCTCTTAAAAAAAGAGAGATGTTCCTTCGCGGCAGCTCTACTGATGGAGTAGGTATGCTGTTTTGCTGCGTTTATTGATGAAAACGTAGGAAAATAGGCAGAAAAAATGCCCTTTTTTGTATCCTCCGGTGATAACAGCCTGTTGGAGTCTGAGCGAGTTGCATCTCCCCTTCCCTGGGATAACTGGAAATACGCGCTTTGTCGCTTGGGTGCTATCTTCTCAATAGGGTGTTTTTTGAGGGAATATATGGGGTGTTTTTTAAGGAAATATATCTCATTTAGCTACGTTTCCCTTGCCCAGCTGCCTATCAGGTTAAAATCCTGCACGTTTATAGCAAGGGCGATGCTTTCTTTGCCTCCCTAAAAAGTCTTCTAGCTGCAAATAGAGACAGACCCAGCTTTAAGAAGATGTTTTGGTCTTTGGACGACGTAAAGGGGTTCTTCCCTAAAACCGCCTGTCTTTTTCCCTTTCAGAGCAATAGACAGGGGCCTGGTAGGATGCTACCTGTTTTCTTTGTACGTGTGCTCTGATTTTCCGGGGGCTGGGGGAACACCAATTTTCCTTATTCCCTGTTTTAAAGGCACTTTTAGGCTGGGGGGAGTGAGGCAAGGTAGGACGGGGGAAGCAGCAGATTTAGGTCCTTGGGAAGCTTTGCCTGCACGGAAAATTGTAATTTAGGATAAAAAAGAGGAAAAAACCGCAGGATTTTTTAATCCAGGCTGAAGGGGAGAGGGGGGCGCGGTGCTGCAGCCCGGTGCTTTGCCACGCCGTGCTTTGCTCCATTCGTTTTATATCGGAGGGGGGATTAATTTTATGGCAAAGCAGCGTTTTCTGGGAAGTCTGGATGCTCACCACGTGCTCCTGCTTCCACGCGTTCATGGTCATGACCAGCAGCCCCGAGGAATGCTTTTATTTACGAGCTGCAAAGGATGGAGCCGACTCCTTAAAGAAAAAAAAATCCCTCCCTGGCCTGAAAAGAGCCTTTTCCTTCAGCTTTATTCCTGCAGGATCACCCAGCAGAGCCCACTCCCTTCATCCCCAGCCCTTCTCCAGCTCCTTCCCTTCTTTTCCCCATTCCCATTTCGGGAAATGTCAGAGCTTTATTTCTTTCCTCTTATTTTTAGAAAGAAAGACCTCCTATCTCCTCCCTCAATGCTGGCTCCGGGGTGAGGGTCCCCTTTTGCCCCTTAGTCACACACAAAAGAGCCGCCGCGGAGGGTATCGCCTGTCGCGATGCTGTGCAATAGAGCCTAGGATGTGTTAAACCACACGTACCTATGGATCTGTCTCTAGATGCTCCAGCTCAACCACGTGCAATTAAAGGAAGAAGGTGATGTGGAGGAATGTAATGTCTTGGGGCGATTTGGGGAGGGGGGGGGTAGGTCGTGGGGGGAGATTTTTGGGAGTGGTTGTGGCTTTGGGTGCTCTCAGAGCGCCCTGTCTCTGTGTCGCGGGGCAAAGCCTACTCTGCAGAGGGTGACTTGGGGCTGTGCAGTGTCGTGGGGACTTCAGGGGGTGGAATTCCATAGGAAAAAAAGGACTAAATCCACCCAGGCTTCGCTGAACAGCCCTCCACCCCTCCCCGCAACGAGGCGGCGTGAGGAGGGAGGCTGGAGCCTGAGTAAGGTGAGGGTGAGTTACGGTGAGATGTCAGAGATGCTGTGTTGGATTTCAATCCCACCATCCCAAAAAACAAATCAATCCGTTTCGTTATTCTTCACCCACCGAGGGGCACTTGTATCTCCCGAAAAGCTCCCCCCCCCCCCCCCCCGCTCTCCCCAACACAAAGGCCAAGGCACCAGCAGCAACCCCTATAGAAAATGCCGAAGAAAATGAATATATATGCAATATTCTCTTCCAGATTGCTTTAAAAAGGCTCCTCGGTGGGATTTCTGTTCGGTCTGTGTCTGTTCTCCGTGTACGTGGCATTGTTTTTTCTGCTTGTACCCCTAGTCTAGGTCATTGCGGTTGTTAATATACGTCCTTCGCAGTATAGTTCATATGTAATGTTCTTTACCTCAAGTTATTCTATGTAGGGTCTATGCAAGTGTCTGTTATAGCACGTTCCGGCTTTATATAGTCATGTAAAAAGTTGCTTCACAATAATAATAATAAAAAAATATAATGTATTATTATGTGATTTCTTGATAATAAATAAAATTGCCCAAACATCTACTTGGTGATTTACTGTTTACCATTTAAAATGAGTATTAAGTTGCAAGGTTAATAAAAGAGTAACAGAAAAATATATTGGCCAGCCTTGCCTTCTGTGGCTTGTAGATCATCTTTGGGTAAAAAAAAAAAAGGAAAGTAATTAAATGAATGTGTAAAATGTGTTGTAAAAAGAAAGAAATATCGCTTGCTGCGTCGCTCTAAATATAATTAGAAAAATCCTGGGGAAACAAGAAGCATAAGTTAATCTTCAAATTGCTGGTTTAATGAGACTTATACTCGTGCACATAGCATTAATTGGAAGCAAAACCCAACCGAGGTGCTATTTTGTTGGGTAAAGAAGCTTGAATATGGGCTAATTGGGATTCTTTTGTCTCTGGTGGAAGGTTCAGGGGAGTTCTACCTCTTCTGGAAGCGGACCTTCTGCCCCAGGGGCTCCCACAGTCCCTATGTACATATGGGAAATGCTATATGGATTTTTTTATATATATTTTCTTTATGGATACAGGAACCAGTTATAGATGTAGGAACCAGTTATAGACATAGTTGTAGATATAGGAACCAAAGGAATGCCAGAGTTATCCTGGATGTGACTTTAAGATGGGAATGAGACGTAAAAGCACAGCTCTTAAATTGGAAATATATTAGGTTGGGCTTAGATTTGGGCATCTTGATGCTTATTGTTATGGTTATGGTTATTAGGACCAGCATTATTGCATTTCTTCAGTGTAAATTTGCAGCAAATTCATTTAACAAGAGGAAAAAATAACCCCGTCAGGCCAATTTAAATAAATTAGATTATGATTTTCTCCATCTCTCTCTAAGCTGATATTTATATATAATGGATTCTCTGCTTTTTCCTTTCGGGGGAGATGCCATACACTTCCCATGGGGGGGGGGGGGGGGGAAGCTTTTAAAAGATCCTTAAGGGATTTTTATGAAAGAAATCCTAAAGACAACCACAATGGGGTTATGGCAAAGTAACTGATGCTTCCCCCAGTCCTAGCTGTACCCAGACCCAAGTCCAGTAACACCCAGCTCAGCCCACCCTCCAGTCTGGGCACACTAGGAGCCACTGTCCTGAGCCTCAGCCTGATTGATGGAGTTAATAACAGATTTTTCTATGAAGAACACGTGATTAAGATAAAATACCATATTTTTTCTTCATTTCCTCAACCAGAATTTCCAAACACAGGGTAGGTGCACTTGGGGTCTTCCAAAATTACAAGAGGATTCATTCAGTCCTGAGCAGTTTCCTCTTTCTTTTTCCAGGAACTGCTCGATTTGGACGCAGGAGTAGGAGGAGGAAGGAGGAAAGCAAATAATTCCATACGAATGGGCCCCACTTCCAGCAGCAAACCCCAACCACCCCTCCCGAAAGATTTAGGTTTTGGTATATGAAGAAGCAGGGGTTGGGGAAATCTGTAGGGATGAGGTTTTCCAGAGTGAAAAATTACCTTTTTTTCCTGTAATAGTTACTTTGTTACTTTACTTTTTAATGTTTTAACCTTGGTGCACGCACTTCCCCACTCTTCCTCTTGCTCCAGGAGGATATTTGTACAGGTACACTGCAGAAGCAAACTCACATAAGACTTTTCTCCACTTCTATTTCCTTCTTTCAATGTCTCTGCACCAATCTGGCAAGAAAATGGGCAAGAGGAGGAATTATGCCTAACATCTGACTGCTATAGGGTGACATAAATTGTATATATTGTAAGTCGGTTCACCTTGAACAGGAACAGTTGGATTTCAAAGACATGCAAACACTCACGAAAATAGATAAAACTTATTTATTACCAGCAAGCGGATAGAACAAATTGTTGCTTCGCCATAAAATTCGTATTATTCCTGAGCTAGTTTCTTTTATTCAGCAGCGTATTTCATTGCTTTGGCTTTAAAATGAGTTCGTTAGTGAGGGGAGAAGAACCTCATCTCTTTAATTGCGAGGAATATTTCTACCGCTAATGAGAACGAGCCAGGTGTTTTTTCACAGTTACTGCAAAAATAGCAGAAAATATTAAAGCGTGAGGGTCAAATTTAGGGGGTTTGTTCCCATTTTGGTATTCTCAGTGTATAGTCAATGTGGGGAACAGAATGTACAAAGCAGAAATAGGAAAACAGGGGTTGGTGTTTTTTTTTCTGAGCCAGAAGATGTGGTCTTGACACCTTTGTGCCGAAGAAATGTCCGAGTTCTTTGAACTCCTTCTGCAAAATCCGACCCGACCTAGGGCTGGACTCATTTCAAAGCCGCTTTAAGCAAAGTTTAATCCTTCAACACCGAGAAAAACACGTCAAAAAGTCCAAATTTTCTTCTCCTGCTCCTCATTTTCTCAACACCCCTTTTTTTTTTCTGGGCCAAAGAGGGTTTTTTTTTTTTTTTTTCACCCAAATCCAGACGGCCCCGCAGTGGTCTAGCAGAAGGAAAAATAGGAAGAATTAAAACTTCAGGAGAAAATAAACCCGGCCGCGCTGCAGACACCCGGGTCGGTGCTTTTGCCTGGAGGGGAGTGACCTGGAAATTCCTCTTTTTTTCTCCTATACGCCCCCAAAAATGAAGAGTAAAGGCGTTAGCCTATACAGCGTGGGGTGCTATAGGCTCTGTATAGGTTTCCACGGGTGTGCGTAGTCTTCGTGTGGGCTCAATCCCTTGGACCCGGCCAAAAAAGAGCTCCAAAAAGTGCGGAGTGTCAGGGTCATGGGTGCGCGGGAAGGTTAGAAGGTGGGGGACACCTTGACCTGCTGGACAGTGCCGCGGGGGTGCTGGAGGTGCTGTACACTAGAAGAACATGGAGGGGAAAATGATTTGGGCTTCAGTACGGCATCTGAGATGCCCGTGCCCTTGAGTGGAAATAGTTTGTATTCCAGCCTCAACCGAACCTCCGAAGCCCCCCAAAAACCACACAAAAGCGAAGAACCCCCTTGCATCTTCCAGTGCCACAGCAATTAACAATAAATATCATAATTCCCATTAGAGTGAGAAGAATGGCTGGATTTCCTTCTCCCGGTCTGTGTGTGGCTCGGGGTCCGTCCTCTGGCTAATTCCGCGATATATTAACTATTTGCTTTCCTCCCCTGTGCATTATCAGGACTGTTTTCAAGCACGTCTCCCCCCCTCCTCCCCATCATTAATATGCCAATTATTTCCTAAGAATGCCTTGGTTTGATTCCGAGTGGGGGTTCATAAATATAAAATAAACACAGAGTGGGAATAATTAGCAGCATTTATCAGCATAAGGCCACCCACCCCACTTTGAAACCTTCCAGACCCTGCGAGTGGAAAATGCAGTACATTGCAGGTAATTAGTTTGAAGCAAATCATTTCAAATAGAAACTTATAGGTAAAGCCTAATGAAGTGCAGAGCTAGGGGGGTTGGGGTTGAGGGAAGCCTCTTTTTTATTGCTTGGTAGGTAGCAAGTAGACACAGCAATATTTTACTGTTGAGAGAATAAATTAATTAATATATCTGTAGCTAGCAACTACAATGGCTCCATGGATGACTGCATTTAAAGGAGATATATGTATCCAGTCTCATTGGTGTTGTTAACAAGAGTGATAATAAAGATGAAAAGGATAAGAAAGATAAAAAGATCACTCGCCTTGTACTCCTTACTGCGGGTAAATTGCGCGGATTTTCTAGTGGCTGCGTCTTGTTGACTTCTCCACAAATTTCCTTTATTTTTAGTCAGACTTCATTAAGCGACTTTATTTTCATGTTGCTCAAATAGGAAATAAAGATACGCGCCCCTCGCTCCCCAATAAATCTCATATTAACTATCCTTCTCCGCTGCTTAAGGGGAGGGGGGGGGTCTCCCTTCTGTCTATTCAGCTCCAGAAAACCTTTATTTTTGAAAATAAAGTGGTTTTCCCCCTTTTGTCAGTGCGGAAATTCAATTTTCCCCTTCCTATGCTTTTCTGGTACCAGAAAAATGCAGAAATCTTATATCTCCCTCAATCAGAATAAATCACATTTAACCCGTGTTTCGATCTGGCTGGAATATGAGCGCATGTGCCTCAAATCTGCGTTAAAAATCTACCTGTATTTTTTAAAGAGAGTTTGTGCTTTAATTTTAGGCTTGGGTTAGCCGAACACTGCCACAGAGAACACATAAACCATCCGGGATATCTCATTATAAAAACGTTCGCCAAAATTAATTCATTTCAAAGGAAAAGCGTATTAATATTCATTTTTGCAGCCACTACACTCCTGTGCCTCCCAAAACTACACGTCGGCTGGAGAAGTGTCGATAATTACAGAGAGAGTGGAAATTCATTTTATTTTTATGATTAACCAGTAAACTATTATGAGGTGAGACGAGACGCTGCTAAAGGAGAAAGCATTTAAAAAATTAGGTATGGAAAAGTACAGTGTGAGACCCAAGGTAGCAATGAGGAATGTCGGGCAGGCTTCAGGTCCAGTAAAATGAAGAGGGAAAAAGGAAAAGGAAAAAAAATCAAGGCCATACATACCTCAAATCAAAATATCTGGAGGTAGAAATAATATAAGAAATTATATTTTAATAGATGGTGTGGGCCAGGGCGTTTTTTCTTCTCTGAAACATAAATCCCAATGGGGTTTTGCAAGGTTCTGTTAGAGTAACCGTGTGGGGTGTGTGAACACCCCGCGGAGTGGAAATATCCGCGCACAGCTCCGGTGTGTAACCATGGAGCAAGGGATGAGTACAGCCCAGCTCACCCTGCTCACCCCCGCCTAGCCTAAGACCGATCAGCTCATCGGACCCATGGGCAATCCACTGCCGGGGGGGGGGGGGGGGGGGGGGGGAACGACGACGACGACAAAACAGCTAAAGCAATACTGAGGTTATTTTACCCTGTTGTGCTCATTTCTGGGGGGGCTACGGAGCTTTTTCCTTTGGCTTTTCCCTCTCTGTAGCTCTTTAGACCTCACCCCCCTCCCAAATCCCTCATTTCCAACTTCCATCCAGAGCCCAAACACTGACTTTATGGGTATTTAAACCAACCATCTTCATCTGTAATTGTGGATGAAGAGTATTTATTGCTCCGGTGGATAACTAGATACATAATTATCTCTTTATAGAGAGACTGTGAAATAAAGCATCTGTCTTCCCCCTACCCAGACACATACAAAGGCGGGTGAACACCGACAAAGTTACACATCTGCACAAGCACTTCCTTCTTTACTCTTTTTCCACCCAAAAGGCGTTCATCAAAGCCCTCCTCAAACTTTAAAAAAATCCTCCTAACCCAATGAAAAGGCTCTTCCATGAGTTTTGGATATTTTTCTTCTTTTTTTTTTCTTTCCTAAATGGGGCTAAAGAAAATATTTATTTGCAAAGAGGAGCCGTGCTGGCTGCCGCGGCTCTGCGTTGTCCCCTTTATTTTTTATAAGGAAAAAGGGAATTTTGGGGTGGAATTCGGGGACAACTAAATAAGTAAATGGGTGGTTGGCGAAAAAAGTCTGCTGTGGGTTTTTCGATGCCTCTTTAGAAGATGGGGGGTGAGGTGGGGTGAGAGGGGGATTCACGGGGAGAATGGAGAGAGTCCAAAGGCTCTGCTCGACTAGAATCGAGACATTATTTCCTTGTTTCAGGCAGCGGGAAAACTTGCTTTCAACCTCCTCTTCCGAGGCTGCAAATACTTTGCAGAAATTCGAATTTCGGGGGGGGCTCCAGCGCAAGAGCTGCCCCGCATTCACCCTCACACCCCCCACAATACCATTTTATTTTATTTTATTTTTATTTTTTATTTTATTTATTTTAATGTGTTTTAATGTATTTTAGTGCATTTTTCATTTTTACTTTATTTTCTTTAACTTTCTTCTTTCCCTTCGTTTCCGCGCCTGCGGAGGGTTACTACCGCTGCCCTGCCAGCGCTGCCTTGCTCTGCCCGCGGGAGGAGCCGTCTGGGCTGCCCGTCTGGGTGGGCGGGGGCCGCCCTTGCAAAGTGAAGGTCAAGTTAAGCCTCCAGCCTCCCTTTCCGCGGCCTGTCCGCGCTGCTCCGCCGCGGCGGGCAATGCCATTGCCGGCTGCCTTCCCCCTCAATGCCGCAACCTTCATTTTTATTCAACCCCTCTTTTTTTTCCAGTTCTCCCCCTTCCTCCAGGCGGTGAGGGACAGGGAGAGGAGCCAAGTGCTGAAATAGCAAAGGCGGAGGATGATTTTATGGAGCCCCTTTCTCCAAATGCTGACTTTTTTCATCCTTTCTCCCCCCCAAGCTGGACTGCAGACTTCAAACGAGGGCTTTCCTCCTTCTCCTTTTTCTTCTTCTTTTTTTTCTTTGCCTTTTTCCCCTCCTTCTCCTCTTTTCCCAGCAAGATGCAAACCCGTCTGCCGTGGAGGAAATTAAACATCATAAAGAAAAGCCCAATTAAGGTTTAATGTCTGAACATTACCATTTCCTCCAGAAAACAATGAAGTTCGCTCGGTAAGGAGAGAGGCAGAAAGAAAGAAAGAAGGGGGTGAAGGGATAGAGGAAGGGAGGGAGGGAGAGGGGCGGTTTGGGTTTTTTTTTACCTCGAAAAGGGGAAAAATCGGGCATGGGAGGGTAATCATTAAATAAAGAGGGGAGGGTTAGGTGGGGGTAGGGAATTTGGGAGGTGAGAGAAGCTCCTGTGTTGTTTGTGCTCTCTGAGATGGGGATAAATGGAATAAAATAATGTGGATTTAATGCTTGGGCAAAGCAGTTTCTGCTCATGTTTGGCTCCTGGAAAAGTCCTGAGTAGGAGCAGAGTCCGGGGGGGGGGGGGGGGGGGCGGGGAGAAGGGGTTAATAATAACGCAGAGAAGGGGTGAAAAGGGGGGTCGGGTGTAGGAGGTGGGGATGGGGGTGAAATCCCGAGTCTCTTTACCATTTCCCTCGCCATAAGTCCTGCTGCCCTTCCCCTGTCTCCCTTTCTCCCGGAGCTGATTTCACCCTGAAGGCCAGAAAATAACAACACATAAAGAAATCCAAAGGGGGGTGGGGGGGGAGAGAAGCTGAAAAATAATATATACATATAAAAACAAAGAGGATAGAAGCCAACCCAACGCACCCGAAACAGCAAAACCCACCACGCTCAGGCCGTAGGAAAACAGGAGAAAAAGGAAAAACCTTGGCCAGAAGGGGACATTCACCAAGTCTGAGTCTGTGTTTTGCACCCCAATCCCCTCTCCCCCGAACCCCAAATCTTTCCCCCCACCCTGTGAGTGGATGGCTGCCTTTACCGAGCCTGGAGCGGCGACGGCATCCATTAAAACGTGAATATTCCCTGTTCGAGGAGGTTTTGCTCTTTCTCTTCTAACAGGCAGATTTGGGGGTGGGAGGGTGGGAGGGGGAGTATGGTTGTGGTGTGTCCCCGCTGGGGACAGAGTGGGCCCCACAGATGTGACAATGGCCATCTGAAAAGCCCCAAGACCTTGCGAGTGGACCGAGCATTGCCTGATGCTGCAACCCAGGCCCCAGACACCGAGAGGAGGAAAAAAGGCTCCACTTCTCTATGTTTTCCACTTCCACGAGAAAACAGTGTTAAATATTCCCCCTGATTTTGGGAAAAAGAAATAGAGAAGCCAATTTTGCATAGGCTTGCTTTCATTTGATATGAAGAGATATATAGTTATTTGGGAAAAAGTTATGTTCTATGGGATAGAAATCCATAGAATAAGAATGTGTGCACGGGTATAATACAGCGATGAATAAAGATCTGGGTTCATTTATGGTGTAAGAACAAATAACTTCATACTTCAGCACAGAGTTGTCCTCGCTATAGACACACAATTTTCTGATGAATATGAGAAAGGAGAAAGAAGACAGAAAGAGATAAATAAAAGCAAAGAAATGAAAGGAAGAAAGGAGGAAAGAAGACAAGAAGGAGGGAAAGAGAGAAAGAAGGTAAGAAAGAAGGAAAGAAGGAAGAAAAGACGTGAGGGACTAGGAGGGATTAGATAAGAGTCCAATCATTGGACCAATGTTTAATTTGTAATTTATCTGTTCTCTGTACATGAGGTATTTTAAAGCCAGTACCTTATTAAAAGAGAACCCCGGATACGTTAATTTAGACACATATATTAATTTCAGCTGAATATGGCACCACTAAAACACTTAACCCTCACCCCCGATGAAGAAAAAGATGCAAATGTAGGGGTTATTATGCTGGGGAGTAGAGGTGCTGCTTGCAGAGGGCGCCGAAATAAAGTGAACAGAGATTTTCGTGCCCAGGCCCCCCTGCTTCTCAACCGAAAATGGAGATGGATGCGCTTTTGCGTGCGAGGGAATATTTTAGAGGTGGAGGGCCGTGAGTGCATAGGGGAGGGCAGGTTATATACATTATATATAATGTATATCTACATTAGCTCCATAGGTAGATGGAGAGGGGCGGCCACAGACGTTTTCCACCGATCCACCTTTCCCGACAGTATTTATCTTCTAAAACCAGGATATACATTAGGAAAATGTCACCCCGTGAAGCAGCTGAAGGATTTTGTCCCATTTCATTCTGATTAATGCGGGATGGAAGAGAGAACCCAGCGTTGTCGCGCCCCCGATTGCGAATTATTGAAGTTTATCCCCATAATTTCTTGAGATTCGCCTTTGATCAATGCTTATCAGAGGGAAATACACCCAGACGCTGGCTGTTGTGGAAAGAAAAACATTAAAAGATAATAAAAAAGGGGAATGAGGGAGCAAAAGTCTCGAGGTGCAATACTTGGAAACGATTTCCTGAGTATTTAAGGATTAAATACCACGCATGCAAACGCGTGTGCGGTTTTAATAAGGCTGGGGCGGATTAACCGCCCACATTCTATTCTGAACTTTGCATTTCGGGGCTATTTTGATAATAAAGGGATTACCCAACAGAAAATACATTTTTTCCCTGCCACAATTTCCGACTTCTTACACAGTTTTTGCACATTTTAGTGGTGCATGTCTGGCGAATAAAAGCTTTGCTTTATTTATTTATTTTTTAGGTTTAGGTGTGCTTTATATGTCCTTTGTGTTTAAATAAGTATTTGTAGAGGTTTGGAGGCGGGGGGGAGAGGGAGTCTGCTGAATAGAAATAGGTGTCGCTTAACGAGCTCCTCTGGGTTTCCTGTCTCCTCTAAACTGAGTTTCTCAGGGACTTTAGGAGCGAGTTTAGGACGCTGTGAAATTTACTTGCATTCCCCAAACCTCGCCGTTTCAAAGGCTTCAGCAGCTTCCTGCATCTGAACTGTGCAGGGGAAATAAGGTAAATAAATAGATGGAAGCATCGATATTCCACTGGGCTCAGCTCTCCCTGTGGAGAAGGGGGGGAAGCAGCCGTAGCTCAGGAGAAGATGAAAATAAGAGGGAAGGCCGATTGACAAAAGCTTAGTGATGTTGGTGATTATCAAGCCTAACTCTTCCTAACGCCTCTTCAGCATCACTTCTATTTGAACCTGATACCCGCAGCACATTTTTATCCCAGACGGTCCCAGCCTTGCCTGCGGTTGGGAAGCAGAGTTCAATCTGCTTTTATCTTGATTAAGTCCACATGATTTTGAACTTGCAGCTCAGGTCTAGAGAGATCTAAGTCGACTTTTTTTCCCTCTCCCTCCTTTTTCCCCCCCTTTGAATTGTTCACAGTTTATATAGTTTTCTTTCGCAGCCTGGCGTCCATCCAATTAAATTTATCTTTGCCATTTGGGGGCTATAATATTTTCCAAGCGCTTCCCACTTGTAGCTATTGTCTCTCCCTTCAGATTTCCTCTACACATACGTGGTGTCTAGTGATCTGTTTACTGGCCCGAGTTTCCTTTCTTTCTCTTTTTTTGAAGTCCATCTGAGGAAGTAATTGTAATACCGCCGTGGAAGGGAGGGAAAAATCACTCTGAAAACATCTGATAGGCCAAAGTCATTAGACATCACAAGCTGGAGCTTATTTAGCAAAAGCGAAGCACATCTCTGCAGCTACGGGGAGATGCCGCTGCTACAGAAGTGCTCTGGGCTCTCCAACACCGCATTTCCACCCTGAGTGAGCACAGGTTAGCACTTCAGGTTGGGAAAACCCCACTCTTTTTATCCCTCCAACGCAAACTCTGATCAACTGGCTGAAATAGGGAAAGATTGAGGCTCTAAATCATGCATCATGTATCTTGAGAGCAGAGTGAGTAGCAATGAGTAACGTGGTAAGCCAGGTTGGTATAAAATCCAATATTTTCAATTCTTTTCTAACATCTTCCTGCCCCCTCCTTTTTCCTCTCCATTCAGTAGTTTTCCTACATTACAAGCTCAGACAAAGACTTCTTTATGGCAATACTTGCAAACAAGTTTTTGAGCGAGGTTGGGAGGTTGCTAACAAATTTACATTGCTTTCAAATAACCCCAGCTTTGGGGGAAAGGAAACAAAATAATATCTACTCTACCCAGTGGAAGGGAAAAAAAAGAGGAGAAAAAAATAGATGAATGATTTATTGAGAAGAGTTCAAGTACAGGATTAACCTAAATCAAAATATAACTTCAGATGTTTACACAGATCAGCTAAAGCCAGCTTTCACAACTCC
Source organism: Ara ararauna (assembly GCA_028858755.1). Lineage (NCBI taxonomy): Eukaryota > Metazoa > Chordata > Aves > Psittaciformes > Psittacidae > Ara > Ara ararauna. Next base: position 9,395,431 of record CM054390.1, read on the forward strand.
AACTTTTTGATTTGGGTACAATTGCTACAATGTTTTTTTGGTCACGAAATGCCTCTGACATCCCTTTAAAATTCCTGTTAGTAACGCAAAACACATCTCAGCAGCCTTGAGCCTATTTGCCTGCTGAAAACGCTGTTAAATGTGTTAAGTGTTTGCATTATATCAGGCAAATGAGTGCGGACTCCGGAGCACGGGGGAGATGGCTTGGGAGGGGTTGATTTTTTTTTACTCCCATTGCACATTGCTTTTTCTGCTGGGGAAATTTGGGTAGAAAGAGGTCTCCGGTTCAGATGCCAACATAAAGCTGGGTATTTATCTCTAGAATTGCAGAACAGGCACAAAGAGAGACGAGTTCGGCGCTGCTCCACTTTTTCCTTCCCTCTGGCTAAGACATACGTAAATAAAGGAGGAAAAGTCCTCTTGCTTCATCTTTTACACACAGCCACGTCAAAAATCAAGAAAATCAGACCTTTCCTCCCCCCTTCTCAAGTTCCCCTGGATTTTTTTTTTCCCCTTTCAAGAGCACAAATGCAGCTTTTCTTTAATTTCCCCCTCTACGCTCTAACCTTTCCTATTCGCTAGGAAATGAAGGAGGTTTAAAAACCGAAGGGATTGAAATGCTCTGGATGCTTTAAGGCTATGCCTCAAAGTTATTTGCCTTTTTCTTTTTTTTTTTTTTTTGAAGGGCAACCAAAAGGAATGCGAGCCGCCAGCCCTCATTCTGTTTTATGGTGGTCACTTTGGTGGTCAAATTCAAGTGCTGTGACTCCACAGCTGCCTCATCTCTGCTTCCTTGCAGGAAGCAGGCAAATCCTACCCTTTAAACTGGGTTTAAAACCCCAAAACGACACCAGGACTTGGTTTAGATGTATTTACCTATGAAGAGCAATAAATTATTCACGCACCTAGAGGAGAGACGGCGAGTTTTGTGCCACACGGATTTTGGTTGTTTTGCTCTGGTGTTGGGGTATTTTGGGGGGTAGACGTGCTTTGGTTTGGGTTTAAAGAGCTGCTGGAATACTGTTTTTTCCAACAACCCTCTCTAAATCCTCCTCTGGATGCGAAGCTTCATGCCTACAGCCTTCCTATGGAATCGAGATTGGCATAAATAGCACAAAAATTGTCTACTTTAGAGCCTTTACCCTTTTAATCTGAGGAAGAAGATCCTCCAAGCAGGTCACAAACAGGAGGGAATGGGGGAAAAATAATTACACTCGTAAACAATAGCTTAACATTATTAGTTTGTAGTTAGTATTAATACAGGTCCATAAAAAGCCAAGTTAAAAGATCGCTGACACTTTAATTAAAAGTTTTGCCAAAAACGACGTCTAAGTCATAAAATAGGGTGGATACAAAGCTGAAGAAATCCATATCTGCAGCCAGAGTTCTTGCCCATATATATGTATGAATATATATACGAGTGTATATGTATTCATCAGCCAAACGGTGCATGAGAGAGGAAAACGCAGCTCAGTTTGTGATTCCAGAGGTATTTATCTGTGTGTACATCTCTGTCTCCTCACACACGCGTTCAGAGACATTCACATGCCCTGATCCCTTATAAAAAGGGATTTATGAGAAAGGCTCTTTAAATAGAAGATACAAAGCTAGAGGGGAGGAAGAGAATCCAGAAAATAATGGGAATAAATGATCAGGAGTGCATTGTGGCATTAGGGGGTGAGGAAGGCTCAAAGTGAGGAAGAGCCCACAACCTTAACGTGCGAAGCCGCCATGTTCTCCTTCAAGATTTTCTAATAAATGCATAAAAATCCACGCACACCGCCTGATAAACACTATAGTTTGGAAAGCTTTACTGAAATACCCGCCGTATTTTTTGCTCAGGCATCTTGAAATCCTTTGCTCTCTGCTCGACTGCAGGGTACGGACTTGTGAGGCTGCTTTCTCTGGTGAAAATAATCTGGTTTTTCCTTATTTTCCCCTTGTATTGCTTCAGAACTGCAGGCTATTTGTATTTTTAGCAGAGAAGGTGCATTTTCTTCTCCAGTTCTTTTCCTTTCCCCTAGGAATTAAGCAACCACCCTGGTTAAAGTGCTAACAGCAGGTTGGGTGCTAGCAAATTAAATCAGATTAAATAGAGAAGAGCGAAGTGGAAAAGGAGCTTCCCAGGGATGCCCAAGTCCAGGAGGGACGCCCCCGAGCAGGACTGGGACCCTCTGTTGCTCCTTTTCGGTGAATTGGTTATTTTCAGATTAATTTATGCATGAGTCCTTACGGGAGCAAAGCAAAAACGCTGCAGCCGCCGGGGCTTTTCCTGCTGTATGGCTGAGATTTGCCTTTTTTCCCTTGTTACTCTTTGAATTTGCTGCAACTCGATTTAGCAAAATCCTCTCTATAAATGCCTCTCGTTCTCTCCTGTTCTGCTCAGAGTATCCAACGCACCACGATAGAGTTTAGGTCGCATTTAAGCTGGGGTGATTCAATATTTTTATTTATTCTTCCTCTTACTGGGCGTTTTAAAATGGATAATTCAAGGGGAAAAAATGCCACAGTTGCATCCTGTAAACAAAAGGATAAAAAAGGAGGGATGCGCTGCGGTATTTTCATTTATAGATGTAAGCAGCAGCAGCCTCTGTTCAGCAAAGAAAGCTTTTCCACCACAAGCAGATGATTTCCCATCCAGGTGAAAACCCGATAAGTGCCCAATTGTTGCAGGCAAATTTGTTTCTTTGAGATTATCTAAACGGAATAATCTAAACGGAATAACCCCTCGGAGCCTGGTGCCGCGGAAGTTACGCGTCCTTCAGGTGCACATTTCCAATGGGTTTGCAGAAGAGATTTTTTAACTATTATAATTTTCCCATGTAATTCTTTCCTTCCGCCTAACAATTCTTTGCAAAACTCGCAAATTATCTGGCAGCGCTTCGATATCTCTATTTTTTTGCATGAAAACGCACGAGGGCAGAGCAAGAGGAGGCTCCGGGGCACAGGATAGAAGACAAATGACTTTAATAAGAATATCTTTTTTGATTCAGCTGGAAGAATAAATGATGAGAGTATTGCTGAAAGTGCATTCATTGATTGACAATAAACAATTGCATTAAATATTCAATATGCCACTCTTACGTAATAAATATTTAACCAAACATTAAAGGAGGTTTTCGAATATTTATTAGACATTGACTTAATTCATTTGTTCTATGCCTTGATATATCACTAATTCGATATCAAAAGTCATTAAGCCAGGCCTGCTTTAACTCGAAAGTTGGAAACTTCACACAATCCCCCGCATGCTGTCACTATTCAAACGGTATATTCTCCATAAAGCACGCCAACTTGGTTGATGTATAGTTGATGTGCACACAGAGATCAATGTAATTAGCGTATGTTAGAAGCTTGTTAATTAGCACCAACCCCCTCACTCCCAGATAGTAGAGATTTAGTTAGAATTTAGCAGCCCAGCTGTAGGGAGAGCTGGGCATTCCCGCCTGCAGCAAGGGTTTGGGAAATGTTGGAAAACTTACTTCTGCGTCTCCAGCGATTTTATTGAGCTACCTACAGCCTACTCAGGAGCACTTCTAAGGATAGAAATAGCCATAATAATAAATTAGAATAATCAGCGTAATTAAGATATATTTTTAAAAGGGTGGGAAAGCACCGTTCGAGCATCCTAAGACCCTCCCTCCCTCCTCCTCCCCAGCCCAAATCTCCCACACCCCATCTCCAAACCCTGCTGAAAAGCAGCAAGCGGAATCCACATAGGAGGGAGAGGAGGTAAAGGAAAAAAAGCAAAAAGAAGAAAAAAAACCAAACCCACGAAAATAGAAAAAAAAAAGGCAAGAAAAAATTCAAAAAAAAAAAAAAAAGGGGGGGGGGGAAAGGCAAGAAAAAATAAGAAGGGTAAGGAAGGGGGAAAAGCAAGGGGAAAAAGACAAGGGGAAAAAGGGCAAGGGGAAAAGAAACAAGGGAAAAAGGGCAAAGGGAAAAGAAACAAGGGAAAAAGAAAAGGCAAGGAAAAAAAAGGCGAAGAAAAAAAAAAAGGCAGGAAAAAAAAAAGGCAGGAAAAAAAAAAAGGCAGGAAAAAAAAAAAGGCAGCAACTTCACAAGCCGCCCCTTGTACTTGTTCTGCTGCGAGTGCTTACAAGGGGTGTGCCTTCAGGAAAATGAATACAAATCTGCCCTTGATTTTCATAATGTTTCTGCGGTGTTTGCAAACCAATCGTTTGAACCTCTGAGATCTTACCTAAGTGAACCACTCCTACGCATCTAAGTGCTCCAAACTGATATATGACAATATCTACTTTGGATCACGTGTCCGCCGGAGCGACTAAGACGGATAGCGCGTCATCTCGCCTTCCCAAATTTTTTCCCCTCCGCACATCGGATCCCAAACATCTAGCTATAGGAGGAAGAAAAGGAGAAAGATGTTTAACTCGGTGAACCTGGGCAACTTCTGCTCCCAGTCGCGTAAGGAAAGGAGCGCTGAGTTTGGAGAAAGGGCAGGTTGCGCTTCCAATCTCTACCTCCCCAGCTGTACCTATTACGTCCCTGAATTTTCAACTGTGTCATCTTTCTTGCCACAGGCCCCCTCTCGCCAAATCTCCTACCCTTACTCCACCAACCTCTCGCAAGTGCAGCCCGTGCGAGAGGTCTCCTATGGTCTAGACCCCTCGAGTAAATGGCACCACCGCAGCAATTACGCCTCGTGTTATTCCGCAGAAGATCTGATGCATAGAGAGTGCATCCCGCCTTCCACCATGACCGAAATGCTAATGAAAAACGAGAGCGTGTACAGCCACCACCACCCCAGCTCCAACCACCCGGCACCGACGGGATTCTACACCAGCATGAACAAAAACACTGTCTTGCCCCAAGGTTTCGACCGCTTCTTCGAAAATGCCTATTGTGGGGCGGAAAATCCGGCTGAGAGCTGCCTGCAGAAAGGCGAGGGCAAAGTGGAGGCAGAGTCCCAACCCCACGCACTGTCATCCCGCGGAGAGCAAGGTATAGACCCGGAAGATGAGGAGGAAAACACAAACCCAGGGTCTTCAGCCTCGTCCTCTTCTGTCACCAAGGAAGGAAGCAAAAGCAGCAATTCGAGTAGGTAGAGCAGTAAATGGAAAGGTTAAGGGACTAGCCCGTGTGTTTTGTCGGTCAAATTTTATGTGGAGTTTTATAAGCATTCAAAGGATTTTATTATAACCTACAAAGCTCTTTCTTCCAACGAGAAGAATTTTTACGATGGGAAAAGCTCTTTGAAAAAAATGGAGATGTTAGGTGCAGACACAGTATCTTAGAGTCTGTGAAATTTTAAAAGCACACCATCGTGACAAATATTAACTTTGATCATGAACTTACATGAGCATTTTAAAAGGATTTGGTCCCGGGTTGCTGAGGGTAAAAGGCAATTGGGCAGAACACTACTTTAGCTGCCTGTGCTTTCTTTTAGGCACTAAGATGCATGCAAAATCTTCGGGGCGGCTTTTTTTCCCCTTTCTTTCTTTCTTTTTCAATTAAAACTGTATGTCGAGTCTTTTCTCTTGCTTGGAGTGCAGTGCTAAGGGGGAAATCTGCCGAATTCGCAGGCAAAGCTGAGCGTTTTCTTCGAGTTTTCGGTTTAAAGTGGCGTTTATTCTCCTTCAAGGCTAGTGGAGCGTCCAGCTTTTGTCAGGAAGGGCTTTTACTTGCGTCTCTGTTTGTTTGGGTCTTCTGGGGGGTGTTTTTTGCATGCACTCACGTTTTCTAGGCAGTCTTGGAGCTGTTTTAGAGGCTGGATCCGGGCAACCTTGCAAGTTGGCGTTCAGCGTGGGGTTTTTTTTGGGAAGAGGGGAGGGTTGTAGTGTTTTTCTATTTGCTTTCGTGGTGCAAGTCCCCTTTTGCAGCTCAGATGCAAAGTTCTTTTTTTACTTTGATTCCTTTTTGCGTGTGTGGTGAGGACTGGAGTTAATAAAAAACTTATGCGGAACATAATATCTAGTTCCTCTGATTCCAACCTTGCTCATGCTGTTTCTATACAGATAACAGATTTGCAGCTGAGCGTGGGGCTTTTTTACTTTTTGATTTCCCAGCCTCTCTAACCCTGCTCCAGCAGCCTGCTGCCTCCAGTCCCAGGCTGTTCCTTATTTAAGCAATAAATAAGCACAGAAAATCTCCGCATGTGCCTGCATAAAGCCCCGTGCAGTGGGAAAATGATTCCACCACGGTCCTTAAGACCCTGTGTAACCTCACCTCTGCTACCCTTAACAATAGGCGAACTGATGGAAGATATCCCCCCCTCCTTGCATTAATAACTGGAGTTATTAAGCTGCTCCTATTTATCTGATCAGCTGCGAAGATGAGTTTGTGTCTTGCATTTCCTTAGGATGTTTACCCTGCCTTCTGGTTCTTTTAAGGTGCTCCCAGAACAAGGAAGAAGAGATGCCCCTATTCGAAATTCCAGATCAGAGAGCTAGAGAGAGAATTCTTCTTCAATGTCTATATAAACAAAGAGAAAAGGCTCCAGTTGTCTAGGATGTTAAATCTCACTGACCGACAGGTTAAAATTTGGTTTCAGAACAGAAGAATGAAAGAAAAAAAACTAAGCAGAGACCGCCTGCAGTATTTCTCTGGAAATCCCTTGTTGTGAACATCTTTTGAAATCCCCTCTGCTGGTGAAGGGTCGGTGTGTCGAGGAGGAACAGTTGCGAGCAGGGCTTTGCCCTCTGAGTCGACAAAGCAACCTCAAAGTTTAAGCCTTTTCGATACTTATATGTTACTATGTCTGGGACAGCGCTGAGTAACAAAAGGAGTGAGATTTTCTTTCAGTTCCCGCTTCAAGGACTTGAATTCCATGAACATTTTATTTAACTTTTTTCCTTTTTTTTTTCTTTCCTTTTTTTTTTTTTTCCCTTCCCTGAACAGGTTGGGATTCCCCCTTTTTTACTATTTTTATTCTTATTTTTATTGTTATTATTATTATTTAGGCACTCTGTCCGTTTGAATAAATCGCAGTGCTGGGTGTTACTACCACGGTGGTTTCAATATGCAGCTGTGTTATCACAAGAGCGGCCAAAGTCTCCCTGTAGGATCAAATCACTTCATCTGGGTGAGTGAGTGTGTGTGTGTGTGTGAATCCACACAGAGACATGTGTGTCTTTCTATGTGTGTGTGTGTGTGTGCACATTCACACCCACCCCGCTCATCTCTGTTCTAAAGGAAGATCATGATTTCCACCTCCTCCGCCCACCCTTTTTATCTAAAAAGATATATATGCATATATATATGGGAGTGTGTGCGTATATATCCATATATATATTCCCTGCAGTATCGTTTCTACATTTGGAGTCTGTAAGGGGGAGAAATCCAGGCGAAAATTTGCAATAACTGTCTCTGATATGGTTTGTAAATACATTTTGTAGTGTTTTATTTGAATTCCCCCCCCCCCCCCCCCCCCGTAAATGGGAGACGAAGAACAAGAGAGGGAAAAAAAAATAAAAATCATGAGAAAGAATGATAATTGAAAAAAACCCAACAAATATCTTTGTGTATGTAAAGTGAGTCCCCCCTCTCTGTGAAATTCTGTGGCAAATAAAGACACTGCAAGCTGTTCTACATTATGATTTTATTTGACCATTTTATTAGAATCTCCCCTCTTAAAAGCCTCTTTGCGGTCATTGTGGTGTGGGTTTCTTCCATAGGAGTTTAAATACCTGAATGCATATCAGAAATATCATCATCCATATTCATGGAACTCGCTGCAATCTGCTCTAATAGAACTGGTATTAATATGAAACCTCCACCTTGGTGCACACGTTTGGTGTGGAGTTCATTGTATTCATCAGCGAATTGAAATTTATAGGATTTTTCTTGGCCCAGTAATCCCGCTCTGGATTTGGCTCCAGATGTCTTTTGCTGTTTTCCGGTTGTAGTTAATCTTTTCTGCGTTTTCATGAGAACAATATATTAGTCTTCTTTAAAAAAAAGCCAACAATGAATGAAACTCTAATTACACCGAGAAACGAGCTGCTTTTCCATGAGTCAAGGATACCTTATACCTACAAAGCACAAATGCAAAGTCAAGTCCTTAAATTCCCGCTTAAGGAAAACAAGTTCAACTCCCAGGCGCGGGGCATAAAAGTGATTTTTTTTGTCCTTCTCCCCACCCCTGTTTGCACAATGACTTTTTTCTCGCAGTGTCTGAAAGCAACACACCGATGTCGAGGACAAAGGAATCCCGAAGATGCCGTTGGTGACGTGGTGCATGTATTTGGTGTAAATACAACATTTCAGAAGGGTTTTTTTAATTATTATTGGGGGGGGGGGTATGTTTGAGGTTTTCAAGCTGGATGCTCTTCTGCTTTCTGATATGGAGCGATGGGATTGTGCATATAGAAGGGGGGGGTGAGACAAAGAGCTGGTAGTGGGGGAAAGAACCCCCCAGCAGCCAAAAACCAGCACATAATATTCCCATCCATTGAGCGTGTTCTTGTAAAATTCTCATCCTTGCTTTTAAATACAACCCTGTTGAATGAAAACCTCTTTGATGGTGTCTTCTGATTTTATTTGACAACGGAAGGGGGAAAAAAATTATAAAGCCACAAAAATGCTCTTCGTTTGCACCCATCCCACCCGCCTCCTCCCCATAGTCCCCCCGCTCAATTAAACCCAAACCAACTCCAAGCTTTCGTGATAGACTCGTGATTGCACCACGATATGATCTCGAAAGGATGTTCAGAGGCATGTTTCTCATTAAAAGAGTGGGAAAGGGGGGGAAAGGGGGCTTGGAGGATAGCAGACGGCTTCTTTAGCTCCTTATATTTATTTATACAAAGCCCGAGAACTGAAAGGATGCTTGTCCCCGGCCTAAAATCTCACCTAAGCTTTATATTCAATAAACTAGGCATAAAAAGGGGGATTTTTTTTGGTGGGTTGCAAAGTGAAATAGCCGAGATTAAGGTAGGAGCCATCTTCCTGGCAGATGTAGCTGCGCGGCGGCAGCGAGGAGGGGGTTTATCCTCCACCACCCCAAAAAAAGGGGGGAAAAAAGCACCTTTATTTAATGAGTGTTTGCCAAACCTTCCCAAGGTTAGAAAAACTAAAGAGAGGTGCAATAAGGTGAATATCGGGAGGTCAGAAGCGGCAGTTAATGCTCCGTAACAGCAGCGGCTGTCCGGACAAAAGCGGCTAGTCTAGACATTGTAATAAAGACTGCAGCACTAAACAGCTTAATTTTTCTTAATTACCCCGTCTGGCTAAAGGAAAAGACTTCCGCAGTAAATAGTAAACAAATAAGGGAGTCTTGCCCAGGGAATTTATTTTTTCTACCTCTTCTCTCTCCCCCTCCTTCCCCTTCTCCCCCCCCCCCCCCCTTCCCAAGGCTCCAGTTCAACTGCAGCACAATGAAACTGTAGGCCTAGTTCAAAGTTTTCGCGAGCTAAAATGGAATGCCAGTTGTAAAATCCAAGTTTATAGACCATGTGGGAGTTTACAGCAGCATTAAGCATCAGTGCCATGTAGGAAAAGGGCTGTTAATGTTCTGGGGAGGGCGGGAGAGAAGGGGTTGGTGGAGCGGGGGGGTCACTGAAGATGCTCTGGGTACCACAATAGGAGAGAGTACAAGCAGAACAGGGTTAGGACATATGTATTTCCCTTCCCAGTGCGCTTGCACCTATCTAGAGGGTGACAATATGCGGCAAGGCGATGGGAGGGTCCAGCGTCGGGTTTTTGAGAGCGAAAAGCCTAAAACTGCCATGGCGAGGGGTTTTCCAGGGCGGGCCTGGGGGTGCAGGGGTGGGAACGAGACCCACAGGGAGAAAAATGTGAATATATGATGTCTTTGAACTTCAATAAAGTCAAGTCCATCACCTTTAACCCTTTTGTAATAAAGCGGAATCGGAGAGGGTCTCAGCTCCTCGGCAGCCCCGCCTCTAGGGAGCCGGGGAGGAGAATTGGGGTGGGGGGACCCCACATTTTTCCTCCGGAAAAAAAAAAAAAAAACCAACCCAAAGCACCTAAAACTCTAATTTCGAACCCCTCGTGGCGTTTATGATGCTTAATATTTAACTCAGCCTCGCAGCATTTAATGTGTTTCGAAGCAGATTTAACACACACGGCACCCACTCTTTATTATTGTTATAAACCTTTTGATATCTTAACGCATGAAAAGTTTTTATAACTTTGTTTGGCGTAAAACTTTTACAAGTTTTTCCCTTTTTTTTTTTTTTTTTTTAATTCCCAGCACGCATCTTTTCCTCAACTTTTATTCCTACCTCGGATGTCCATCACAATAAAGCCTCCCTCATAGGCTGGGAGCTCGCTCTGAGCTCCACGTTAATGACACTCAGACTAATTACAAAAGCCCTTTCCATGTGACGTACAAACACACCGACCCAACCTGTTTCCTATTGCTCCCTGGATTTCATATACAACATATTGGAAGCAGCTCTTGGTGACTTTGTTGTGAAATATTGCAGAGAGGGAAGAAGGCGAGGGGGCTGACTTCTAATTGGCTTCTTGCAGGATAATAATGTTCACTTGAGTTGGCTTCTATACAAAGCAAATTTATTTAATTTAAAAAATAAGAAAGAAAAAAGAAAAGGGGAAAGAAAATAAAGGAAAAAGGAAATGTGGGAAATGGAAAAAAAAAAAAGAAAAGGAAAAGGGAGGGAAGTAAAGAAAGACAAGAAAGGAAAAAAGGAAAGAAGAACAAAGAAAATAAATTTTTAAAAAAGAAAGGAAAAGGAGGGAAGAAGAAAAAGGGAATAAATTGGGGAAAAAAGGGAAAAAAAGGAAAAAGGAAAAAAGAAAGAAGAAAAGAAAAGAAAAGCCTGGTTGGGAACGGGGGGCTGTTAGCGCTGCAAATGCTGGATGGAAGTGTCCAGAGATGCTCGTTGTGTCGGACGGGGCTGCGCAAACCAGCGCACACTCACCCACTTGCACCCCCAGCACCCCAAGACCCCACGCGGCCTCTCCCGAAGGTGCCAGGGCAGGAGCACGTAAACTTGGCTGTGTGCTAAGGCGAAACCTCCTCGGTGGCGTGTAAATAAACAACTTCAGCTGAACAACTCAGCAAGAGCGACAAAAAAACAGGGGAAAAAATAGCCAGGAGGGGAAATCCATCCTTTTGGCCAGTTCCGCTTTTCCTTGCGGGCTTGACTTTGGTTTGCAGCTTGGCCAGCGCTGGGATTTCGCAAAAGCGAAGAAGAAAGTGGTTTTGGCAAGTGGACTCGAATCGACCATCAGTTGAGCCAATCCTCGCTTGTGGATCCCCGGGTGAATTCATTTATTTGTGTACGAGGAACTTTTCTAGGAGCAAAGAGAGAGGCAGGGCCGGGTACAGGCAAGCAGGCAGCGACCCCCAGGTCCTGGAGCCCTCTCCCGGGGACCCTGGTGGCCTATAACTTTGGCGAAAGGCGATTAAATTGGTTCGGAAGCACCGCTCTGCCGAGGGGGGACAGGAGGCGAATTTGCTGCTGAAATATTGCAAAGCCACCGGCCAAAGAAGGAGGGAGGGGAAGAGAGCGGAGGCAGAGGGAGGAAACTTTGGGAAAGGAATTGCGGATTTGACGAATTTGCAAATTGCCATTTAAAGCACCACCCCCCCCCTTAAGAAAAAGTTAAATACCCACCAAAAATAGACTCCCCTAATAAGACGCACAATAAGTAGACCTAAAAAATAAATAGCTAAAAATTTAAATAGGCCTTAAAAAATAAATAGACCTTAAAGAAAGGAGTTTCCCATAAATAAATCGCCCCCCTTCCCCCGATAAATAATCCCCCCAAAATATGTAGCCCCCAGAAAAGGGAGACGGGGGATGGGGGGCAAACCTGGGTCTCTGCTGCCACTCCACTCTTCGGGAATATAAGAAAACGTGTCTTATATTATTTTGCCCCAAAATGGCGGTTTATTAAGGCCTGGCTTAGCTGCCTTTCCTAAAGTTGGGGGACCCGGGGATGCGCAGCACATGGGAGATGGAAGCACGTTTCTCTGCTTTTGATAACTTCTAAATTACAACATGAAACCACGAGAATGTGGTTTGCAACCTCATAAGGCTCTGCTTTTAGGTTTGGGTTGTTTTTTTTTTTTTCCTGGAGTTGAGGAATTAGGCTGGAACATATTGCTGATGGGGCCCATAAAAAACTTTATTCATTTGGGGGAAAAAAAGAAAGGGGTGGGGGGAAAGACTTAATGTAAACATCACAATTGTTTATGTGCTACAAGTAGCAAAGTAAATTCGTTCGTTTTAATTGTTCAAAAGCGGCCTAATGCCTTCCTTTGAATTAAGTGATACACGCTCAAGAAAAGCTGCAGTCCTCTGCTGTAAAGATGTGCTTGATATGAACCGTATGTGACTGGAGAAATGCCGGTTAAGCCAAGCCAAAACTCCTCGGGGCTTGTGAAGATTGTGTGGTTAAGGAAGAGGGAGATACACGAGGTTTTATCTCGGGGTGAGGGCTGCAGGTATGGGAAAAATAGTGGCAAAAATTTAAAAAGGGGGAATAATGGTGGGTTTTTTTAAGTAAAATTCCCTCCCTGCGCATGCATTTCTCAACACTCTCCACCTCTGCGGCTGCCTGTGTTTAGAAGGTAGAAACCCTCAAATTAAAGCAAATATAGCAAATTGAGACGGTCAGGCTTTAGCTCCGCGCTCTCCAGCTTATTTCCATTCTGTAGGTGTGAAATACGTTGGGTTTTTTTCCCCCCAAATCGCTTCTTTTTCTTTCTGAAGGAGAAACGTGAGCGCTGACCGCCCGCCCTCGCAGTACTCTCCATATTCTATTAAATTATAATGAAAACAATAATGTTTATTTTTGAGGCGTTCAGCAGAGCAGTGTTGCCACTTCAAATATGCTTGTTAAATTATCAGCGTTTGGAGGAAGTTTGAAAGAAATCATTTTTCTATCGTCAGATGTGAAAAATAGGGATTCTTTGAGGTTTGCTCTTCACTTCCAGGGCAGAGCCACATTTTAGCACGTCCTTTATTGTCTCCAATTTTTACCTTTCATCGTTACTCTTCGCCTCCTTCAACCTCACTCTATTTTTAATTTAAATGTTATAAATGGAGCTCTCCAAAATCCACATTAGCACCACCCGCTCACTTCTGCAGCTTAAAAACCACATCAGCACTTCCCAGGCCAAGAAAAAAGTTAAAACACAAAAAAAATACCTCCTCACCTTTAATTTTCCAAACGTGCAATAATCCACATTTGCAGAGCTCCCACCCGGATTTTCCCACCTCTGTGAGAGATAATTATGTCCTTTCTCCCCCCCTTTTTTTTCTTTTTATTTCTTTCTTTTGGAGGAGGGGCAACATTTAAGTTTGTTAACGCGGTTGGAAAATTAAAGGAAACATTTCAGCACTGAATAAACTCCTCCAAAATCCCCGTGTCACGTCGTTGGGCTCTGTCACCCTGCCTGCGCTCGCTTTTGTATAAATTACACTTTCCAAATTTCGCCTTCATGATCAAAGGGGAAAGAAAAGGGTCCAAACTCCATCCAGAACATGGGTGCTATGTTGGGGGTAGAAAAGCTTGAACACAGTTTTCAATACCACCTCAAGGAACATAATATCATTCCATAATTCTTTGACTTAAGTTACTCAGAAAGAAGGAAGCAGGGTAAGAGGGATTGTAAAGTTTGATAGATTTCTTGTGGTGATAGTTTACAGTTTCTAAGCCAACATATAAAGGCGTGGGTTTTATTTTTGCATCGCTGTTATTGTACTCCAGTGTACTTTGTCATAAATCAGAATTATTTCCGCTACAACATGGGGCATAATACCGGGCAGAAATACAAATTTAAGGTAATCATTAAAGTGTTGCTACCAAATACTTCCTAGAAGCGAAAATGAATGTTTGTCATAAAAACGTAAGAAAACTTGGTAAAAAATACAATGGGCATAAGAAACACTTTCTACACATAACTCACGGTTAAATAATTAGATTGAAAAGGGGACAGGTAAAATATTCCGAGGAAGCCTGAGAGATGCTTTGTCTTGGAAATCGTAGACATTTATATACTCCTCGGGGTGATGGGCAGAAGAGGGGGTTTTCTGGCATCTTTTCTTCCTTCCCATCCGCTCCTCCGTGCCTAGAGAGGCTTCCCTGGCACCCACAGCGCCGATTTGGGGGTGTTTATGGGCAATTCCTATGTCTGTGGCCCTGGGGACGGTGGGAGGACACGGGGACACCCCTAGAACCGGGAAAGGAAAGGCAAAACTTCACTTCTTTCGTGAGTGCGAGTCTCGTAGGTCAGTGGTTAAAACACCCTAAAGCGGCTCAAAAAGGCCGTGTTGGACCCACACGGGCAGCCCCACGCATGAGACTGGGACGACGTGTGCGTGGTTTCCCGAAAAGTGTGTAAAATTCAAAGTAGGTTATTAAAGTCCTTACCACGGGCAGGCTCTCTCCTTTTAAGTTTTAATAGCATTTGTTGGTATTTATTTTCTGTAATTAGGGTAAAGCATTTTTCCCAACGGGGGTTCCACTTAGGCTGATGAATTTTATTTCTCTTTCCATTAATGACCCATGTTTATCATACTTCTAATTATTTTTAACTTTAAACAATATTCGCTCTCCTGGAGACGTCTCTGCGCTGCTTCCTAACGTCAACTTTCTTTCTCCATGGCCAAAAAAACCCATCACGGTGAAGTTTCCGGATATATCCAAGCCATATTTTGAGGAATAATCTCCTATTATATTTACTCAACCCCTCTTTGCTCCAGAAGATGCTGGTTATCAACTTGGAAATAGTCTTGAAACCCTTCATTCACATCGGTAGCTTGTGCTGACCAAAACCGGTAAACAAAATGCCTGTGATCGGTGTAAATCTTTATTTTATACTCACAGCTTTTACACATTCATAAAAGATGAGGCTTCCAGCACCTTTTTTTTCCCCTCCTCGCTCCAGCAACCTGGATGAAGAGCTTTGCTCGAGATGCTCTTGAGAAGTGCCTGGTTCTGCAGAGAAGCGAATTCCAATTATTTAATGTCACGTTTGATGCGCTCCGTGCAACTCCTTCATATCTCCTTCGACAAAAGCACCCACCAGAACACAGGACGAAAAAACCCACCACCAAAAAATCAGGAAAACATATTTAATCTTTGGGCAGACAATACAGGAAACTATGAGGTCAAATTTTGGTGTCCCAAAAAATGCACATGTGTAACTATTTGACTGAGCAGCATAAATTATTGGCCAGCCACATCAGCTGCAAAAATAAAGAAAAACATAGGGGGAAAAAATGTAGAAGAGGGGGAAAAAAATCAAACCCGGGGAAAAAAAAGCGCAATATAATACACAATTGCATTGGTCTTTAATTTCATCACCTATAAATGAGAAAATATTGGCTCCCACACTAAAGTTTTATTCTTTGCTTATAAATATTATGTGGAATTTTCGTTGGATATCATAAAACTGAACGATTTCTATCAAACTGTTTTAAAAAGACCTATGCAGATAACACAAATAGAGGCAATAAAGTCGCAAATAGCTTTCCAGGGGAGCCAAATGGCGTCTGAAGCCTCGAACGCTTTTACTGTGCTGGGGAAGGGGGCACCCGAAATAGGATTATCCACTTTTAGGCTTTTTCGGCCTAAGATGTTGAAACCTGTCCCACTTGATGCGGAGAGAAGACCCGCAAGGCTCTTGAAAGTTAAGTCGAGGGGAATTTTACAGCCTTGCTTTTAAAAATCTTTGGGAAAACAGGTTTGCAGACGTGAGAATATTTAAGCAGGACTTTGCTCTAAACCGTTACAAATCACCCCAAACGGTCAAGTTCCACTTTCTTTCCTCCAATGTACTTTTTTTTTCCCCCACGACTTTTTCCCTTTATTTTTTCCTCATTCTTTTTCCTTTTTTTCCCTATTCTTATTTTTCCCGCTTATTTTTCTCCCCTCCTTCCTTTTGATTCCCCTTTCTCGTCCTTCTTTTCCCTTACTCCCCCTTTTATTTTCCCCCTTTCCTCTCTTCTTCCCCCCCTTCCTTTTTTTTTTTTTTTTTTAATGAAAGGTGGCGTTTTCTTTTTGTTTCCCTTGAAAGTGACTCTGAACCCGTCTCTTTCTAATCGTAATGATCTTGAAATTCCGGGCAATCTCCCTTTTCATTTATTTATTCGCCACTGCCCTAATCCGCTGCTACATCTAAAATCAGAGTTCATCCACCAGCACTTCAACGTGCTGGGAAAAATGGTCAAACCCCCCCCACTATACAGCTTAATTTCTACAGGATTTAGATAATAATGAAGAATATAAAGTTGGGAGGGAGGGCACGATAACTGCGAAGGTTTGAATTCCGTCGTATTTAGGGCATGAGATCGTGCTCAGAGATTTCAGATTTACAAGAAAACAACAACTTGAGCTGCCATCGCAGGGAACTGAGCCACGAAAGAGGAGAGAGAAAATATTGGAGAGAAAAGTAACTTTCCCCCTGAAATCAGCCCAGGGGAAAAAAAAAAAGAGAGAGAAATCAGGTAAAACCCGACCAAATCGGGAAAGTTTCAGTCTATAAAGCCTTCTGCATGGTATGTACTGAGCCCCAGGTTAGATTTATTAATCCCCCCCCCAGTAGATATTTGCCGGAGAGAAAGAGGTAGCAGACAGCGAGACAGACAGACAGACAGGAGGGGAGAAAACCCACCACACCACCGCTCTCGCAGTTTCCCAGCTGAAAGTCGCTCCCTGTTCACAAATTCGACCCCCTTTTTCCTCTCCAAGGGGAATTGTCTTTTTTACCCCCACCCTGCACACCATCACATATGCCATTTTAGCCCAGAAACTTAAGACAGTTCGGGAATGAAAGTGGATAATTAAAAAAAGCTGTCTTTGCAGAGTCAGGGAGGGCGAAGCTGCTTTGTTGAGAGGGAAAAAAAGACAAGGAAATAAAAAGGAAAATAAAGGGAAATTAGGGTTCTTCGTCATTCGAAAACCTGCTTGGGAAATATCCAACCTGCTCTAAGGAGCTTCGGGGTTTCAGGGAAATGCCTGGCTGAAGGGTCTCTGAATTATTCCCCAATTTTTGCCCCCCTTCTCTTCCCAGGTCTCTCTCAAAACAGCAAAAGCAAAACGGCGCCGGGGCACACCGCTCCACCGCACCCCCTAAACCCCATCCAACCCCCCCCCATACACAAAACCCCCCGAATAATTGTAATAAGCATCAAAATAACGCCAAGACGAAGCAGCGCAGCAGCCGGCTCAGCCCAGAGGAGCTCGCCCAGCCTCGTCGCGGAGGGGGAGGAAGGCACAGCCGAGCGGAGGAAGGAGAAGGGGGGGGGGGAGGGAGACAAGAATTACAAATTTTAATCGGGTTTGGGGCTCAAAAAAGAGAATTCTGAAGGTGTAAAAGGGGGAAAAAAGAGGGGGGGTGTCGAGATTATTGATTTTTTTTTCCATTTAAATTTTACCCGCTGCCCAAATCCCCTCTTAATTAAAAAAAAAAAAATAATTAAAAAAAATTTAATTGTATTTTTTGCCCCTTCCTTTGCCCCTTTCCACGCGTGGCTCCGTTGGTAAACAAACGGGCGGGAGGGGAACGGGGCGGCGGGGCTCTGCCTTTGTTCAACGTGAAGGTCCCGGCCCGGTGCTGGCAGATGTCGCTGTTGCTCCACGGTGCCGCTCCCGGTCCCGCCAACTTGACCCCCGTGACGTCGTCCCCGTCTGAATCATCAAGGCCATTTTCAATCCTCATTGGCCTGGGCATCACGTGGGGGGGTGGAGGGGGGGAGAGCGATGCGTGGATAATTATGGTGCTTGATATTTTTTCCCCCTAAAAAAAAGATGTCAGCCCCTGGCTGGAGTATTCCTCCTTAAAAACCCTCTCTGAAAATGTCATGTCCCAACAATGTGACTTCCAACTCGTTTTTGATGGACTCGTTGGCCGGTACCTGTAGAGGGGAGAATTATTCCTCCAGCCAAGGGATGTACATGCAGCCTGGGAGCGATTTCAGCTGCGGAGTCATGAGGAACTGTGGAATTATCCCGTCTCTTTCCAAAAGGGACGAGGTGAATAGCGCTACCTTGTCTCTCAGCACCTATCCATCTTACCTTTCTCAGCTAGACACTTGGTGTGACCCCAAAAATACGTACAGGATCGAGCAACCTGTTGCAAGACAGCTCCCATCCTGCTCCTTCCCAACCAATGTCAAGGAAGAGAATGTTTGCTGTATGTATAACGCTGATAAAAGAGCAAAAAATGCCACAGAGGCAGCCCTCTACCCCAACCAAATGCCTGAGTCTTGCCTAAATGACCATGAAGTCCCCGTTCCTAGCTACTACCGAGCGAGCCAAGGTTACCCCTCCATGGAGAAGACGTCAAACTGCAGCAATCCAAATGAGTTTGAGGCAAGTTTTGAATCCAGGGCGAGCCTGAACCCAAGGAATGAGCATCTGGAACCAGCACCACCACCACCACCTCCTCCTCCTCCTCCGCCTCCCCCGGTGGCTAAAGTGAGTTTCCCCGAAAACACAAAAACAGATAATACTCAGAACACATCCACGAACGAAATTAAAACAGAAAAAAGCGCCCCAGCACCCAAAATAAGTCCTTCGGAAGCAGAGAAAGAGCTGAATAAAAACACTGACACCAGCACTGACAATTCTGACAATGAAGCTAAAGGTAAGGGAATCATTCATTACCAGTAGCTAATTTCAGCAATTAGTAACTATCCATAGCTAATAAGAGTAAGAGTAATGCGAATATGCAGTAATGTGCTCTCTGCCCTGCCAACTTCTCCTCCAGAAATTGGCACAGTAATGTTCTGTATTGCTGATGTCGTTTGGGGAAAAAAATGCACTTCATAGAAATGTTGCTTTTGTGGGTTTTTCCAAAATCTGTATGTGTTAGAGCTGAGAAAAGGGAGCAGAGAGCTATTTAAGAACTCGTCCTCTCGCTGTTTACATGGAAAAGAACTCACTGTGCATGTATTTGTGCTAAAAAATGATGTGGTCCTTGTAATCCCCGCTGCAGAATGTGATAAGATGGGGTGGCTTTGCTTTGAAATGGCAGAGACTTGGGGTTTTGTTGTTTGGGGGGGGTGTTCTTTGAGGGGTGGTGTTGTGCTTTTGAAGGCAGATAAAGCCTTTCCCCCCCCCCCCTTTCATTTCGCTTTCTACGCAAATGCTTTATTTCTGTGTGCTGAGCGGATTTGTCTTCTGTGGGGTTTGCTCGGTGTCAAAATGGGGTGAAAACCCGAAAATGCATAAAGTCTCATTTGCAGTTGCAACCGTCTCAAGCTGGAGTTGTGCACAGCCTCATTTCATGGCTTGGAAGCTCCTTGGGAGACTCAAAGAGGAAAAAGCTGCCTTCTATTTTTTTTCCTGGCGGACTGAGGTTTTGTTTGCGAAGGCAAAAAAATGTTTCTGTGTGTTGAGCAGATGTTTTAAGTTCGGGAATTTCTGAAAAGAGGCTTTCATCCAGCACATTTTATTTTCTCTGTGGAGGTTGCGTATGGCTTGAAATCTATTGCTATGTGAATATTCGGGTTGGGTCCTGTCCTGATTTGAAGCGAGGCGGATTCTGAGGGTTCTATCGGGTCAATAAACGGCGATTATGTGAAGGGAGGGATTGAGTTTCCCTAAAAACTTGGTAGAAAATACTGCTCAGATCTAAGCAAAGGGTTGCATGCTCTGCCTGTGGTATGCGGATTAAAATATCCGCCGTGTGTCAGGATCTGGGCTATAATTAGGGCTCCAGCAGCAGCAGAGTGGATGTGGTGTGGGGTGGGGAGGGTGCATGCAAGGCTGGAGGCGTGGGGGTCCACGCAGGACCCCCACGCACACACGTCTCGATGTTGTGGCACCAGCAAAACATCTCTTCTGGCGTTTCCCCTCCTCCAAAATTGGCCTTTTTAAAAGCTGAACCGATAAATACTTATTATTTCCCTTGTTGTTGAAATTTTTTATTCTCCCCCCACCTTTCTTTAAATACCATTCCGCATCCAAAGGGAAAAGATATTATCTGACAGCTGAGTTACAATTACACACACCCAAGAAAAAAAAAAAGAAAGCAAAGTCAAGGTTATCAAAACCCCTGCAAACTTATCTGCACAAAGCGCCTTCAACCTCCACGCCAAGAAAGGTTTTGGTGGGAGTTAACCAGAAATAAAGATTACATCGGGTTGGATTTGCAATTGAGGCGGAAAGAAAGAAAGGAAAAAATACAGATCGGGGCTTTGCTTCGCTTCGGATATTCAATTCAAAAGGAGTGCGTGGAGAAAGACGTGGTTTCCCCGAGGCTTTTTGCGGTTTTAAAGGCATTTCGTGGTGTTTGTGGTGTTTTCAAATGGTCAGATCCAATCTGGGGTGGATTTGGTTTGCTTCTCTTTCTGTTGCTTCCTTTTAAAATCTGGTTTCGCTTCGGGTTTCGTTTATGTTGAACCTGAATTTTTATTCGGGCAGAAGGTCCAGACCTTTCTCCTGTAACCGGAGTGGTTGGGGGGCGATTTGATTTCCAAGGGGATCTATCTCCAGGGCTTGGTGGCGTTCAAGATTTTCGGCAAACGCGAGTGTTGGGTTCGTGTCACAGCAGCAAATTTAAAAGGTGCCTTTGGCTAAATCAATTTGTTTCTTTGGATTTCTCGACCTGGCAGGAATGCGGTGCCGGGGAGGTTGCTACAATTGCAGGGTCCGCTTTGTTTTTCCTTCTAGTTTAGGGAGAAATGTTGGCTGCTGGTGCCAGGATTTTCTCATGACCAAATTCAAAGCCCAAGTATTCGCTGTGTTTATTTATGTACGTGTGAAATACGTTTGCCTTTGCAAAGTGTATGTGTGCGTATCTATACGAGTGTGTAGAGTAAGAAGAGTGTCTATGGGATTACAATTACCTCCGAATTTACCTATATGTACCCCCACAGCTCATAAAGACAAATCTATTTCGTACAACAAAAAATACACTTGACGGAAAGGCTGCTCCAGGAAGAGAGAAAATAGAGTTCTTTCCCTCAAAATAACACATCTTTACAGAAATATTTCACCTTCTGCAGTTCATTTTCAAAGACCAGAAAAAATAACTATTTTTTAAGGGGGTGGCAAAGAGTGACTTGGGGAAACCCCGAGACCTGCAAAGGACTCGAAAGTCCATCGTTGATCCCCAAATTATTTTTAATTAGTGATATTTTGAGCCCCTCCATCCAGCCTAGCGAAGCCAGAATAAATCCACACCCTGATATTCTCCAGCCCCCACCGTGGGGTGTGCGGAGTGGTGCGGTTTCCCCGCGCTGTCCCACTCTGCCTGCATAGCTGAGAGGTGGAGGTGCGCGCTGCTACCACCGGTTTACTCC
Organism: Ara ararauna; assembly: GCA_028858755.1. NCBI lineage: Eukaryota > Metazoa > Chordata > Aves > Psittaciformes > Psittacidae > Ara > Ara ararauna. The sequence continues at coordinate 9,416,640 of CM054390.1, forward strand.
TAAGCACAAACCACCCCCTTAGCTTCTCCAAACCTGCTTTCCTCCCTAAAACCCCCAGGGGAGCAAGTCATCCCGGCTCCTTTCTTTTCTTTGCCCAGAGGCGAGCTGCCTTCTCATGTAAAAATAAATAAATAAATAAAATCTTAAATACAGCTATTTCATTATTCCCCCCCCCCCCCCCCCAAAAAAAAGAAGCTGCTTCGCCAAATGATGCAATCGGGTAAGTTCTCTTTCCCATTCCCCGGATACTTATGTAACGATGTTATTTTTAACAGAGGATATAAAGGCAGAAAACACTACAGGAAATTGGCTGACAGCAAAGAGCGGAAGAAAGAAAAGGTGTCCTTACACCAAGCACCAGACGCTGGAGCTGGAGAA